>CM064565.1:4042372-4172621 GCA_032716605.1 Paralithodes platypus | reverse complement strand
AACGCGACATACTGAAACACTCCCCAGCACCCCACACACAAGACATCACACAACAAATTCAAGCACTCAACACCCAAACTAACAACAAAATACAAGAACAACAAAACTAAATTGGAATAACTTCCTACAAACACTTGATCACAAAACAAACTCCAAAAAACTATACAAAACACTAAACAGCATCACACTTTCCAACAGCAACACAACACAATCACATGCTGCAATCACAACAACAGACTCTAAACAGACTCTACTCCTTCATGTAAACATCAAGCTAACACACATCAATCACTTATCACATGTCAGCCACCTAAAACCTCACAAAGACGACCGACGTGTCATCCGACGTAAGAGACAATTCCCCACAGACCCTGACTATACACCCTTCACCAATCACCAGACAAAGCATATCATCAACAATCTCAAGTACTCACCCGCCTGTGGCCTAGACAACATAAGCAACATACACCTCAGACCACAAGGCATACAAGCACTCACTAACATATCAAACTACAGCTATTCACACAACACAATACCAGACATTTGGAAGCATGGTATCATCATCACATTCCCCAAACCCAACAAAGACCCCACGCTACCGTCCTCGCACCGCCCCATCACACTCCTTTGCTCCCCCTCCAAAATCATGGAACGCCTAGTATTACAACTAATTACACCTGACCTACCCCTAGCTCCAACACAACATGGCTTTAGGCCACTGCACTCCACAAACACTCTTCTCACAGACCTTACACAAAGAGCTTTCGACGGCATCAATTCAGCTAGACCACCACACAGATCACTATTAGCCACACTCGACATTAGTAAAGCCTTCGATGCCATCCCCCGCCACAACCTAACAAACAAAATCTACAACACAAACATGCACAACAACACAAAAAGGTGGCTGGCCAACTTCCTAGCAGGCAGATGTGCACACGTATCTTTTGCCGGTCAGTCATCTAAAATCAGAAACTTTCCAAACGGAGTCCCACAAGGATCCGTCCTATCGCCCGCACTCTTCAATCTGTACATGCACGATATAACTACACCCAATACGCCCCAAATAAACTTCCTATGCAGATGACATAACACTCACATGCACACACCATGACCCAAAAAGAGCAACAGATCTCCTTCAACCCTATCTCAACACACTACATGGCTGGTGCACTACAAACAGACTTAATCTAGCCCCAGCCAAATCCACCGCAACCCTGCTCACAAGTTGGACAGGAGAACACGAATACATCCCTCAACTCACCATAAACAACACACCCCTAACACATACACATACACCCAAAATCCTAGGAGTAACATTATACTCATATGACATTCAAACAGCACACCACAAACATTAAAAAGAAACGGACACCCAGACTTAACGCCCTCAGGTCACTTGCTCACACAAAATTTGGACACAACAAAGAAACTACCACCACAGTATATAAACAATACATAAGATCAGTGATGGAATACGCAAGCCCAGCCTGGGCTTCTAACCTAGCTGAAACACATAAGACCTTACAGACTATTCAATATAAAGCCCTGAAGATCATTACAGGCTGCACAGCTACTGCACCCACAGATCACCTAAATCAAGAAACCAAAATCCTCAAAGTCAAAGACCATCTGGACATGAGAGTCACTCAATTCCTGGCAGCAGCCTTCACGAACCAAGACCACCCACTAAACTACATGGCAACACACCCACAGACACCAAGAAATATCAAAACAACACCCAGCACACGGTATCACACCATTATTGTCCTCTCTCCCTCCCTGCCCACCCCGAACCAACTTTCAGAAGCACATCCATACTCATATCTCTCACCGATCCATCCACTCACTCACAGACAACACGCAGCTGCATGCACGACCTCCCGAAATCCATCCTTCCGAATCCTCCCTTCCTCGCGAGGACAGAGTCCACCTGGCCAGGCTGAGATGCGGACGCCATCCAGCTCTCCTGAGCTATCAGAAGAGACTGGATGACTCCGTTGTCGACGCCTGCCCGGGATGTAACACAGCACCCCATACCATTAAACACATCATAGAAGACTGCATTTCACACAACCACTTACGCCAACAACACAATCTACACTCAATGAGAGCTCTGTGGGAAAGACCGATCGTGGCCATGGCCTTTCTCAGGGACTCGGGGCTGTTCGGCCAGGCAGCTTAGGGAACAACAACAACAACAACAACCAGTCAACAAGTCAGTCAGTCACCTAGTCAACCAGTCAGTCATTCAACCAGTTAGTCAGTCAACCAGTCAGTCAGTCAACCAGTCAGTCAGTAAACTGGCATGGGTTGTCCCTCTTACAGGGGATAGGTCTGCTTGGGGGCATTATGTGTATGGCCACACTCCACTCATTAAGGGGAGTAAGGCGTCCGGCAATAGATAGATAGATCATCATCATCCTCGATCTATTTCGAGCCAGCAGCCAATCAAGCAGAAAATACGGTACACAATTACTTAACCTTATCTTACGTAGTCAACAGGCTGACTTTGGTTGCCACAAAAGAACCTACTGGCCATGCCAGAAACTGCCTCCAGGTTCCCAGACATGCCTCCACTGTGCCACTAAGTGGATTATGACCATGAACACTGATGGAGTAGACTCAGAGCAGTCCTTCACCAGGATGGCAGTTACACCACTGTTTTGTTATTTTATTTACCCCAGTGGCTGGAAGCATACCAAGCACAGGAATTTTCTGAAGATAGGAACCAGTGGTCCACTGCTCCAGAAGCTGATTGCAACACCAAAGTGGCGGGCGGTGGGGGTCACCGCATCCCTAAGCCAAAATGAGATCTGTCTCTGAGAGGGCAACAGGCGAGGGGATCATCAGCCAACAGGCTTGCACCCCCGGGCCAATGCCCCCACCGTCAGCAGCCCCCCTTGCAGTGCCACCCAATCAGGCAATCTAGCCAGCACCTAGAAGGAAAAGTAGTACTGGAAAAAGAGACAGACAGAACGGCTAAGGTTGGATAGAGGATGCCAAACCTCAATCTGGATAGGACCAGCCTTCACCCATATACCATTCCTAATCTGAATAAAAATGCATAATCGTATCTTATTAGGGGTAAATAGAGGGTGTGGCTTAAATAGAACGAGGGAAGGTTAAGAACACAACCATGTACAAAATGTGAGTGATCTTTTATTATTGGTGATAACAAATATAGGATGATACAGAGTTAGAGGGCTTGGGGGGGATAGACCGCAGGCTGGTTCAGGGCTGCCGATAGAGGGATAGATATATAGATAATGACGAGGAAGAGAGAAAATTCAAGTAGACGAGGAGAGAGAGGGAACAATTGAAAAGATAGGAAGAATAAAGATATAAACAGGGACGTGGATAAACAGGGGCGTGGATAAACAGGGGCGTGGATAAACAGGGGCGTGGATAAACAGGGGCGTGGATAAACAGGGGCGTGGATAAACATGGGCGTGGATAAATATTAATATTTTTGTTATTAATTCCACTCTCAACACCAAACACCTCCCAACAAAATTAATGAAAGCATGGGGCAGGGGGGCTAGGAATCCTCCTCCCCTTGTAAAATTCACCTACAAGACAAGACAGAGTAAGAGGCGAGGGAACGCGAAAATGGTCCCGAACCCTAAGAATTGGAACTTTAAATGTTGTTTATGTTCGGGCTCTGTCTTAAGTCGGCCACCCTCAGCCATGGGGTATATGCCTGAGTATATATATACATACATACATACATGTGATCGTCCCGGGATTCGAACCTGGGTTACCACATACAGATCTTAAACACTAACCATTACACCATCAAGACAGAGATAATTTAAAAGATGGGGAAAAAAAAGATAAACGGGCGTGGATAGATAGATCATGAGTGAGTGAGTGAGTGAGTGAGTGAGAGAGTGAGTGAAAAAGTGAGTGAGTGAGAGAGAGTGAGTGAGTGAGAGAGAGTGAGGGAGACGAGAGACAGACAGACAGCGAGAGGCGTGCGAGAGTGATTAAGAGTGAGAGAATAACAAAATACCGCCAAATAAAACCCTGACCTCCTCACACCGGCACCCCCAGCCTCTTCGCCCACAGTTACCCCTCAAAGTCTTCCGTTTTCTGTGACACAAAAAATGAAAACACGCTCATGCACGAAGCTTCACGACGTCCATGGAACCTAAAGTGCTTTTTGTGTGAAGTTAAGACACTATGCCCTGTTCCAAATAGGTAGGCCAGAAATTGTGAACTCTAAACTCCTGTAACTCAAAAAGGACTAAAATTGTGAAACCTAACCTCTAACTCAAAAAAGGGCTAAAATTGTGAGGCCAAACCACTGTAACACAAAAAGGGATGTAGATTTCCACATCTATTCCCTGGGTGACTCTTCCCAAATGATAGAAATATTAGCTTGATTACTTTAGTCGTTTGTGAGTTATACATACAAGTTTAAAGACCGCTTCATCCACAGAGAGAGTGGATTTAGTCTCTTTACTGTTGTACAGTACAATAAAGACTTGCCACAACACAGCCCCATCATGTCATCACAGTGGCCGATGTTGGTATAACGTTAAGTGTCACAGCAAGACTCAACAAAGTCCCCCTGAAGCACTTGCACCTGGCGAATTCGCACCACACCAGCCTTAACCGTGCTACAATAAGGCAGTAACATGAAATTACCGTAACTGCTACAGAGGCTGACTGCACCACCAAAGTGGCGGACCGTGGGGTCGCTGCATCCTTACGCCCACTTACTTAGAACAGGGTATTGTAAAATGCACTTGAGTCGACACCAAAATAACTTCTTGTGCATAAGCTTGTATACAGTATATTAACTTAATATTACAAACATATTTATTAACTTGATCCATCACTCATATAACTCCTGCCACATAACTTAAATCATTTAATAAAGTACGGCAATAATTATATATTAGAAAAGCTAGAACATACTATAAACTTATGGCTAAATGAGTTAAAATTACAATTACATACTTCCAGGCAAGTAACTTAAATTTATGACCAAATACCCTGATTTTACAACCAATTATATTTATTTTATAAGGAATGCCAGTATTCATTCAATGTTATAGCTTAATTTAGTTTCACAGCCAAATTACCAGACGTATCTATACATACCTTGGAGAATTTAGGATTAAGGGAATAATACATGCAAGACACTAAGAATGAATAAAAGGTTGGTAAATTTTGAACTGCTGTAGACGACCTACTGTATATGTTTTATGTGATGATATAAAGTTTTTTAGCTCTACATTGGTCAACAATGCTTGGCCACACCGGCTTGTTAATGCCTGTCTTTCCGTCACTATCAAATAATATTGTAAAGTTTAACCAGATCACTCAATTTTCCATATAAATGTCGATCCATAATTTAAATCTGTTATGGCAACACTCATCAAAGCAACATGTGGAGTCGTGGCATGTTCTTATTGTTGTAGTAGTTCCCCAGACTGTCTGGCTGAGTAGTCCCGAGTCGGGTAGACCGAAACCACTCCAGATGCTCGGGCCCTCGAAGGGGCCAGGGTGAGATTTGATCTGTCTCTGATAGGGCAGCGGGGGAGGGGATCATCAGCCCACGGGCTTGCAAGCCCGGGGCAATGGCTCCACTGTCTGCAGCTCCCTTGCAGTGCTACCCAATCGGGCAATCTCGCTAGCACCAAGAAGGAAAAGTAATACAGTAAAAGAGACAGACAGAAACGGCTAAGGTTGGGTACAGTCGTGGCGTGTTATAATAATTGCCTTTATGTAGCAGTACTGTAACATGAAGCTACAAACATCTCAACGTTATATATTAGTGAACCTAAAGCAGGAAAAGATGTAAGACAGTGAGTTAACCCTTTCAGTACCATGACATCTTTCTTATATTGTCTTGCCAAATCTTTAATGCGTTACTTTCACATACTGATTTTGATAAGTTCTTTATCTTTATATTATGCTGTTCCTGTTGGTGTCCTGAACTTCCATTTGAGCAATTCCTTGAATGTGACGAGTACGTCAATGTATGTGCAACTAGTTTGCTTGTACGGTTCCTTTTTTAGTTTGTTTGTTTTGCAATTTATATATCATAATTTAATATTAATGATCTTTTATTTAATAATTTTCATTTTAGTAAGCGTTGTTTCCACATAGCGATTTTGATAATTTAATTTGACTTTATATTGTCCTTGTCCCAATTTTGGTTTGTTTAGTTTGCAAGTTTTACATTTTAATGTATGCAATAATGAACAGTACTGTATGTAGTTGCATTTTGAAGATATAGTTTTAATGGGCCAACTAAATATACTACTGTACCAGACAATTTTACTCAGCTTTAATTTTTTTTTTTTTTAGTAATGCAGTAATGCTAAAAACAATGTTAAACCCTACCACATAATTAAGGCTATTTTTTCCTTGTTTAGTCATACCGTAATGCTAAAATAAAAGTTAAACCTTCCCACATAATTAAGGCTATGTATTAACACCCAAGCTCCTAGACAGGCAACCCTCGGCTATCATGCCTAATTGGTGCCGCTATAAGCGCGTAATAGCAATAGCCGAATTGAAGAACTTATGGGGGTAATTCATTGGTGAATTGGAATGCTTGTTTTGATAATGAGGACATCTCTAATCACCTCGCAGGTATATTTTATCACCTAAGACAAAAATTAAAAGTAGAATTGAATACTGTAGTTCCGAGTAAATCTTCAATTGTTCGTACCTTAATTAACGAAAATTATAAAAATTACTCATACATTACTCAAAATATAGTACCTATCCTGCGATAGCTACGGCCACAGACCATAGCTCTGTTGGTAGAGCACTCTCCTGCAAACTGTGAGGTTGATGGTTTGAGTCTCGGGCCAGCCAGTGTGTGTTATTGGCAGACGCCAGTGTTGTTGGTGAACAGCACGGTCTAGCAATCTGTGGCAACTGTTCACTAAAGTCCCTGATCATCACGGCACCCACCCTAGCCTTGTTATTCAGCAGGGAGTGTACGGTGGTAAAAACTGTATCATCATCTATGATTCGGATAAGGACTAACAGAATGCAACACAATTACTACTGTATACATAATAGCTTATTGTATACCTAATAAATACCTCCTCTAATTTCTTTGGTGATAGATTATGTAGAAGAAAAAAAACGAATAATTAATTAAAAGAAAAACAAATACCAATTAACTAAAGTCATACAGTTTTCTAGCTAGCTACTTTCTAAATTCCTCACATCCCTGAGACTAATATGTGTAAAAATTGTAAAAGTTCTTAAACATAATTAATAAAAAAGTAAAAAAAAGATAGAATACATAAAAACCCCAAAAAACACTCATAAATAATAAATAACAAATCACTATACTGATACCGTACACAAAACATTGATTTCGGGGGCTAGCGAGTGATTGGTGCTTCTGAATGTCCATGTGCTTGCTTTTTGTGGGCTAACTATTATATGTGTTCATCTCCTGTCACCTCTTTTTCCTTTCATGTGTCTCTTGCTGATCCTCCCTACCCCTTGTGGGAGTAAGGGTTGGCTACTGATTGACTAACTGATTGATACTGGTACACGAGCCACTATAGGTAGCGCCAACGAACTTGACAATAATCTTGACCCTTAACTTCTTATAACTCAAAATGAATTAAAGCAATCGGGCTGACATCTCTATAATTTGGGGAGAGTCCACCAGGAAATAGGTGTGGATACTTACAGCCAGTTTGCTCTAGGCCCTTTCGAGTTACACAGAGGTCAGGCATCGAGATTGTTGTTGAATTCGTTGGCGCTACCTATAGTAAGGTTGAATAACCTTATAATTAATTTCATCTGGGGGAAATCCCCAACTGTAATTAATTCTACAGCACTAAGCGACGAAGGCTATATAGCACTGGAAACTGTCGTAGCATAGCCGAGATTCGAACTCACGCGGCTTACCTATAGTGAGCACTTCTCGAAGTAAACAAAATATTTTAAAGCAAAACCATTTAGAGGATAGATAACATAAGGGGGGGGGGGGGGTGATAAATAAATAAAAAAAAAAAAAAAAAAAAAAAAAAAAAAAAAAAAAATGGGGAATGGGTTTGAGTAAATAGAATAGAAAACCGTTTAGAGAGTGAATCTTTTAACCCCTTGACGATCATGACGTGTTTTGACAGTTTATTCTGGCTATCATTAGACAACTTATTTAGAGTAGGAAGAGTGTATGGAATTAAAATGTAAAACTTGCAAATTAAACAAAGTCAGAGGGCTGATTGGGCCAGTCTTTACTCGTTTAACCACCACAGATCCTTCCAAAACTACATAAAATCTTCTAATGAAGTACAGAGAAAATGTCAAACTGCGCACGGTCATGAACCTCAAGAGGTTAAGTACCGGACAAAACAAACATATCTTAAGAATCTCCAAAATTTCAAAACAGCCAAAGAAAATAGGAATCCTCCAAAAGGAACACCCATATACGTAGGCTACACGAAAATAAATAACGACAAAAACAACGTACGCGAAAAATAACGACAAAAACAGAAATCCAAATATAGAAGAATATTCATAGAAATCAGTCAATTTCATACATACATAAAAGACAAAACTCAATACGGTATGTAAAATTGAATCTCATAAGTACAGTACAATACAAGAAAAACAAGATGAATCCTTTTAACCCTCTCACGTTCTTGACGCAATTTTGAGCCTATTAGGGATACTTTAAAGCCTTTGTTACCTCAGGGGTATTTAGAAACCTTTAGTTTAGTTACTTCAACCTCTGCAGTTGTCTTTGAGTTAGCTGTGTTGAGCCTATTGGGGATACTTTAAAGCCTTTGTTACCATCAGGGGTATTTAGAAACCTTTAGTTTAGTTACTTCAACCTCTGCAGTTGTCTTTGAGTTAGCTGTGTTGAGCCTATTGGGGATACTTTAAAGCCTTTGTTACCATCAGGGGTATTTCGAAACCTTTAGTTTAGTTACTTCAACCTCTGCAGTTGTCTTTGAGTTAGCTGTGGGCAGAAAACTAAATTTGGAGAGGTAATTATAAGAGTGAGAGAACTCTATTTAGCATTACTAATATGGCAACCTCTGTGTCATATGTGCGTGAGAGGGTTAAGTACCGGTATATGAAAAGATAAACAAAGAAACTACATAATACAAGAAAGAAGATAAAACTAACCATCTACATACTAAAAGACAAAGAAAGAAAGAAAGAAACCCATACTATTTTGTGACTCGCTGGTTTGGTTAAACTAATAATTATTAACAAAAAGTTCAAAATACTGTGCTTGAAAATCTCCGAAACCACACTAAAGAATAAGGAAGTCTCTCCTTAAGAAATCAGTCATAAACATTTATAGATCAACTATCAAGCAAATATAACCAGAAAAATTGATATAAAGGTATGCAGGTCGTCATATAAAGGTATGCAGGTCATCATATAAATATTAATTGGTAGATCACACGTAGCCTCCAATGCAAGACAACCACCTGTAAGCCGATAAATAAAATCCCAATGGTTATAAAAGCATGAAAAAATATACAATAAAAAGAAAATAATCATCATATTAATTTCATACTGTAATAATACTAATACAAATATATAAAAAAAACATGAAAAAGTCCAACAATATTTATGACAGACTAAGGAAGAAACGAAAAGAAAACCGAGGAAATATTTATGAGTGACTGAGGAAAACGAGAAAATATTTACTAAGGAAGAAACTCAAAGTAAAACGAGAATCATATGAAATACCCTAAGCCAAATTTGAGCGAGAGAGGGAGGGAGGGAGGGGTGGGGTGGTTAGCGTCGCTCCGTGTAGTGGTTGGTGGTTCGTCTGGGGGTCGGCTTACATCTCGTCGTCCTCGTAGTCGACCGGTGGAAAGTCACCCACCTCGCAGAAGGCCGGTCGCGTGAAGCCTCCGTACTTCATGGGGGCGTCGAAGTATCTCTTGCCGCCAACACTGTATGAGGGCAGAAAAGATTGATATTTTTTTTATTCAGTTTTGTTTTCTTTTATTTCAAAATTTTATTTGATTAAGGGGAGGTTTTTAGTGTGTTTCCTAGACTTCCATCAAGCTTAAAATTACACCCCCTTGACCCCCTTTCAAGATAAATTTGTACATTTTTCGGTAGAAAAATTACCCGGCCAAAGGCCGGTTCCTCTTAAATTACAGGCTTGCTATCGCTCGCCAGGAAAAAATTGACACCTAAATGGGACGAAAGGTCTTAAAAGTGACATCAATTGGGTGAAACTTCTTAAAATCGCCCAACTAATGGGGCGAACGTCTTAAAACTTCAAAAGCAATGGGGCTAAACATAAGGGAGAAAGGGCTAAAGAAAAAAATCCCTTAAGTGGAAATCTCCCCTTAAAGCGTTATTTCCCCATAGCGATTTTGATAAGTTCTTTTGCTTTCATATTGTGTCGTCCCAGTTTTGGTTTGTTTATTTTGCAAGTTTTACATTTTAATTTCATTTTATTTTTTATTTTTATTTGGTAAATCTTCAATGTGTTATTTCCACAGTGATTTTGAGAAGTTCTTTTGTCTTTATATTGGGCAGTTTCTGTTTTGGTCTGTTTGTCATAATTAAAATGTAAAACTTGTAAAACTTGCAAAACAAACAAACCAAAACATGAACAGCACAATATACAGACAAAAGAACTTAACATCATTATGTGGATTAACGCATTGAAGATTCAAAATGGTAAAACTTGCAAAATAAACAAACCCAAACTGGGACGACACAAGATCAAGGCAAATGAACTTTACCTCCAATAACTGCATGAGGGCAGAAAAGCAGTGTGTCAAACTGGGTCAATGATGTTAAAAGTTTGGGATGAATAAGGAGACAAAATATAGGAGATTTTACATGGCATTACATTGCTTTGGCCATTTTATCACTTCCAAGGACAATATAAACTGTGAAGCATAAATATACCCTTGTAATAGGAAAACCTGTGCCAGTAGTAGTAGTCGTTCCCTAGGCTGCCTGGCCGAACAGACCAGAGTTGTTGTTGTTGTTGTTCCCCAGGCTGTCTGGCCGAACAGCCCCAAGGTTCCGAGCAAGGCCAAGGCCATAAACGAGCGCCCCCCCCCCCCCCAAAACCCTCCCTGCTTACCACTAACAGAGCCCGGGTGACCGAAGCCACTCCAAGGCAGGGAGCTGAGGAGGGCGCGGAAATGCCCGGGAAACCAAAGCCCCACCCAAGGCCCTGTTCCCCTCAGCAATTAAGGGAAAGTTGAGGGGAAAGGGAAAAATGTGACACTTTGGCCGAGTTCCTAAGGATGGCCATGGCCAAGACCGGGTTTACCCACAAAGCTATCAGGGAATGTTGGAATGTACATTGTGTTGTTGGCGTAAGTGGTTGTATGCTGTGCAGTCTTCCAATGGTATTGATAGTGTGCGGTGTTGTGCTACAGCCTGGACAGGTATACCGTGTCAGTTTATTCAAGGATTTACAGGATTGACCACGTAACTTAGGGTCCGTATTAAAATAAAGTACAGGTCTCCCTTGATTTACGATTGGGTTACATTCATGAAAACCCGATCTTAAATAGAACAATTGTATAGCGAACCCTAACATTAATGGGGTAAATGGGGATGCGTTCTCGGACCAGCCAAAATCCAAACACAAAACACATAAAAAAATATAATATCATAAATTGGGGCATCGGATAGCGAGGGAGACCTGTACAAACACTAACACAAACCCTAAGGGAGGTCTGGGAGCTGGGAATCTTTTGCTGGCGACCCCAAATGGACCTGGGTCTCTGGGTATTCTCCTGGGCGACCTAGATGTGTGTAAGTTTTTTGTTTTGTGTTGTCCCTGTTCGGGCTCTGTCTGGAGTCGGTCACCCCCAGCTATGGGGTACCGGTATGTGCTCGAGTATATACTGTACATACATATATACTATCTATCTATCTATATACCGAGGCCCAATCCCTACTTTTCCTTTTTTTAGGGGGGGGGTGGGCACTCAAAACGTCTATCTATTGCCTGACGCCGTGATCCCCGAAGGGGTGGCCACGAACGAACCGCCCCCATGCACCTCTGTCCCCAGTCAGTCGACGCCCCTCCCCCCAACCAGCACCGCCTTCATTCATGTACTTCCTCACTCCATCCTTCCACCTCTCCCTCTCTGTCCCTCCACCTCGCTCTCGTACACCCTCTTAGTCATGCTCTCGCTTTCCATACGTTCCATATGGCCGAACCATCTCAAGTTGTTCCTTTTCACACTTTCCAGCACATCTACCTCCACACCACACCTCCTTCTTACTTCCTCATTAGTCTGTCTATCCCTCCATGTAACTCAAAACATACAAACACTATAAAGAAATGTCAAAAAAGAGAGGCCATAATAAGAAAGCTACAGATAATGCCAACCAACGCCAGGACCAAACTGAACGCCAACCGCCACTAACCTGCCGTCGTTCTTGCCTAGGGGTTCATCGTACTTGACCCCGACCCAGATGCCCGCCTTGAAGTGGACCCGACCTACGAACATGACGTCCCCGCGGCGCGTTGGCTCACCGTGCACCTTCACCTGCAATCCAAAACTGGGTCAAAATAGAGTCTTCTGCCGATATTATTATGTTTCAATGAACGATAAGAGAGAGAATGTGTGTGTGTGTGTGTGAGAGAGTGTGTGAGTGAATGAGTGTGTGGGTGAGTGAATGAGTGTGTGGGTGAGTGAATGAGTGTGAGACTGTGTGAGAGAGAGAGAAGCAGTGTGTAAGTGAATGAGTTTGAGAGAGCGAGAGACAGAGATAAGTGTGTGGGAGAGTGAGAGAGACAGAGATATCAATATAAAGACGCCCACCTCACACCTACTACCAACAGTGATAGTGGTAGCTTTCTCTTCCTCCTCCTTCACCTGAGCTACCAGACAGAGACAGAGACAGAGAGAGACAGAGAGAGAGAGAGATAGTGGCAGTGTGAGAGAGACATACAGACACCCACCTCACACCTACTACCAACAGTGATAGTGGTAGCTTTCTCTTCCTCCTCCTTCACCTGAGCTACCAGACAGAGAGAGATAGATAGAGACAGAGAGAGAGAGAGACATACAGACACATCAATATAAAGACACCCACCTCACACCTACTACCAACAGTGATAGTGGTAGCTTTCTCTTCCTCCTCCTTCACCTGAGCTTCTAGAGAGAGATAGAGTGAGAGAATGAGACACAGAAAGACAGATATCAATAAAGACACACCTCACACCAACATAGTGGCAGTGAATATGAGAGAGAGAGAGAGAGAGAGAGAGAGAGAGAGAGAGAGAGAGAGAGAGAGAGAGAGAGAGAGAGAGAGAGAGAGAGAGAGAGAGAGAGAGAGAGAGACAGAGAGGACAGAGATAGAGAGAGAGGAGAGAGAGAGAGATAAAGAGAGAGAGAGAGAGAGAGAAAGGAGAGAGAGAGAGAGAAAGGGAGAAGAGAGAGAGAGAGAGAGGGAGAAGAGAGAGAGAGAGAGAGAGGAAGAGAAAAAGAGGAGAGAGAGAGAGAGAAGAGAGAGAGAGAGAGAGAGAGAGGAGAGAGAGAGGAAGATAAAAGAGAATACATGATAGCCAGAAAGAGAACACTACTACACAAGCGAGCAGCTTTCTCTTCCTCCTCCTTCTCCTGAGCTTCCTTCTCTTCCTGGAGGCGTTCTAGTTCCTCGGCGTTGTATTTGCCCAGTTTGTTCTTTAGCAGGAACGACCGAACACTGTCTGTAGATGATAAATAAACATAATATATAAATACATTACCTTAACCCCTTTATAACCGAACCGTCTTTTATTTTATTTTTTTATTTTTTTATTTATTTATTTTTTATTAATTGTTCTTGTTAAAAGAGTACTCTTTGTTTAAATCTGTTGTTACTTCTTCATGTTTTTTCAATTATTTGTCTTTATATTATATGTATTCATTGTCGATAGTTTCAATTGCTTGATTTTGCGATTTCCTTAGTTTATTTGTGCGATAAATGTAGGTTATTTGTAGGGTAGTTATTGATAGGGGTCACTTGAGGCATGCTATGCTTACAGGTACCTACCCGATAGCACTATCGTTAGTGAGTGCTGTACTGTATTTTATATATTATTTTGTAATAGTATAGATATCTTATCAATATTTGTATTTTGTACTATTGTTAATGTCTTGTCATGTTGCAAATTTGATTTTAAATTAATATTTTGACATTTAACATGTAGTTTCTTTATTCATGCAGAGTTTAGTCAAATTTACTAGAACGTCCCGGATTTCCCAAATTTGACTGATTCCTTGAACGTGACGATAGTGCGTTGTTATATGTGCGATTAGTTTGCTTGGGAAACAGATTTAACTTGCTCATGTAGTAATGTACACCCTATGTGGTGGATTGTGTTCTTTTATTTCATAAATTTCTTTTTAGTAAGCGTTGTTTCCACATAGCGATTTTGATAATTTAATTTGACTTTATATTGTCCTTGTCCCAATTTTGGTTTGTTTAGTTTGCAAGTTTTACATTTTAATTGTATTCTGGCTGTGATTAGACAGGTTTATTTAGCTTAGGAAGGACAGGACCAATTAAGAGGCTTCAAAGTATCTCGAGTCACCCTTTTAACTACCACAGATCCTTCCTTAGCTATATATAAGCCTCTAGATATGTTTGAAATAATAGAAAAAGTAATGCTCGGTAATAAAGAGGTTAAGTAGCTATTAATTAAAATATATAAATTGCAAAACAAACAAAACAAGAACTGCACAATATAAAAACCAAAGAACTTAACAAAAATCACTGTGGAAATAACGCATTGAACATTTACCAAAGAAGCAGGATTTCCATAATATAGTCTATTTCATTACATTATAGATAACATTAGACCGTACCAGTGTCATTCATTGCTGTGCTAAATCTTCAATGCATTACTTCCACACAGGGATTTTTATAGGTTATTTTGTCTCTATATTTTGTGGTACCTGTTTTGATTTGTTTTGCAAGTTTAACATTAAAATATAACAAAGAACTTTTATGTCTGGAGAGTTATAACAATTTACATTATTAAATCAAAAGGTCCTTCTTGATAGTGTATGAAAAAAATTATCTGGAGCAAAGTTATCTGACAGAATAATGTATGTATGTACAGTATGTACTGTATAATACTCAGGCACATACCCAAAGCTGGGGGTGGCCGCCTCGAGACAGAGATCGAACAGAAACAAAATTCAAAGCTCCAACCCCCAGGGTACGGGACCAATTTTGCGTTCCCTCGCCCCTTTCTCCGTCTCGTCTAGTAGGTGAACTTCACAAGGAGAGGAGGATTCCTAGCCTCCCGCCCCCAGAAGGAAAAGTATGTACAGTATGTATTGTATGGACAGTATGTATATCCCATTCAGTACCGGGGACGTCCTTTTCATCATATTCTGGCAACTATTAGACAACTATTAGACAGGGCGGGTGCCCAACCCCGAAAGGGGTTGAAATAGGGGAGTTATCCCCCCCGCCAAAGGCGGCTTTCTAGGGCCTTTCCTAGCTGATGCCGAGAGGATTGGGTTCTAGTCATGTGGTGATGGGCTGGTCTATCAGAGTGAGAACTGAGCGATCTCTGCCATACCCATAGCTTACTCTGACTGTTCCTTTTACTTATATATTTTCTAGATCTCAAGTGACGGTGTCTTTTCCGTGAATTGACCTCCCAATCTACCAAGATTGGAAGCCAAAGCGTCACATTTTTCCTTTGCCCCTCAACTTTCTCTTCATAATTGCTGAGGGGCACAGGGTCCTGGATGGGGCTTTGGTTTCCCGGGCGTTTCCGCACCCTCCTCAGCTCCCCGCCATGGAGTGGCTTCGGTCACCCAGGCTTTATTGTGGTCGGCAGGGAGGGTTCTGTGGGGGCGCTCGGTTATGGCCTTGGCCTTGCTCGGGGCCTTGGGGCTGTTCGGCCAGGCAGCTTGGGGAACAACAACAACAACTATTAGACAATTTTAATCCGCTTAGAAAGGACCTCTAGAAATAATAAGGCTTCAAATTATCTCAACCAACCTTTATTAACTGCCACAGATCCTTCCTGAGCTGCATAATGTCGTCTAAATATAGCTAGAATATAATCTAACACACGTCGCTGGTACTCAAAGGGATATACTCTGGTAAGAAGGAAAAGAGACAGACAGAAACAGCTAAGGTTGGGTAGAGGATGCCAAACCTCACTCTGGATAGGACCATCTATTGCCGGACGCCTTACTCCCCTTTATGAGGGCGGCCATACACCCAAACCAAACCAAAATCTGATAACCTACCGTTGCGCTTGTTGTATTCGTCGGCACTTAACTCGTACTTCTCCACCTTGGAGAGGTCTTCAAACTCTCCCATACGCTTGGTGTTGTCTGTTACCTGTTCAAATAGGGAAAAATATAATAATAAAAATATATCTATCTATCTATATACTCAGGCCCAATCCCCACTTTTCATATTATTTTTTCTTAAATACAGTAGTCATAATAATAATAATAAATATATATATACTTGTATATATGTATATATATATATATACAGTATATCACCGGTATTAACCCTCTCACGACCATATGACGCAGAGGTTGCCAGATTAGCAATACTAAATAGAGTTCTCTCACTCTTATAATTACCTCTCCAAAATTAGTTTTCTACCCACAACTAACTCAAAGACAACTGCAGAGGTTGAAGTAACTAAACTAAAGGTTTCTAAATACCCCTGATGGTAACAAAGGCTTTAAAGTATCCCTAATAGGCTCAAAATTGCGTCAAGAACGTGAGAGGGTTAATAATAATAATCTAATCCACTAATTCCACTCCCAACAACAATCTCCTCCTAATAGAAAATAGAGGGGTACTGGATCACATGAGGCAGGAGAGAAGGGAGGCAGTAGAAAGTGGGATGGAGAAGAAAGGTATAAGGAAGGGAGAGAGGAAGGGAGGAAGGGAGAGAGGAAGGGAGGAAGGGAGAGAGGAAGGGAGGAAGGGAGGGAGGGAGGAAAAAATGAGGAAGAAACATGGAAAGAAGGAAAAAAATAAGAAGAAATTAAAATGTAAAACTTGCAAACTAAACAAACCAAAATTGGGACAAGGACAATATAAAGTCAAATTAAATTATCAAAATCGCTATGTGGAAACAACGTATACTAAAATGAAAATTATTAAATAAAAGAACACAATCCACCACATAGGGTGTACATTACTACATGAGCAAGTTAATCTGTTAGAAAGAAGGACAAAAATAAGAAGAAATGTAGAGAGAAGCGGCAAAGAAAACTACAAAACCTAACCAACCCTTGCCAACTTACATGGATGCGGTAGTTCTCCTCAACGGTGTAGGAACCGAAGAGAGCCGAGTCGTTGGAGAGGTTACACACGGGTCGGTCCTCTGTATCGAACACCTCCAGGATCATAGTTCCCGCAGAGGCTCCCGTCACCAACTCCAGTCGACCCTGTGTGTATGAAGGGGAGGGATTATTAGTACAACTCTCCCTCGACATACAATTGGGTTACGTTCATGAAAACCCGATCTTAAGGGAAGATTTCCACCTGGAGGATTTTTTCCTGGACCTCGTTCTCCCTCATGTTTAGCCCCATTGCTTTTGAGATTTTAAGACGTTCGCCCCATTAGTTTGGCAATTTTAAGAACCGTCACCACATTTCTGTCAATTTTAAGACCATTCGTGCCATTTAGGGGTCGATTTTTTCCTGGCGAGCGAAAGCGAGCCTGTAATTTAAGGGGAATCGGCCTTCGGCCAGGACATTTTTCTACCGAAAAATGTACAAATTTATCTTGAAAGGGGGTCTAGGGGGAGTAATTTTAAGTTTGATGGAAGTCTAGGGAATCAACTAAAACCCCTCCCCTCAAAAGGAAAAATTGTATAGCAAACCCTAAGATTAGTGGGGTAAATGGGGGTGCGTTCTGGGACCAGCCAAAACCCCAAACACTTCAAAACCTATAATAACATTGTAAACTGGGTTAGGCTATAGGATAACGAGGGAGGCCTGTATTATCATATAAGAACATAAGAACATAAAAGAACATAAGAACATAAGAACATAAAATGGCCCCAAACCAGGCTATTTCATGTTTGTTTGCTGGTATTCCTTCACATATCCATTCAAGTCTTCACACAAAATGACCCCAGTTTGACACCCTAAGTAATCTATACTTTAATTAATTTCATTGGGAATGTTGGGTGTTGTGGTGAAATTAATAAAATATAGATTACTTAGGGTGTCAAACTGGGGTCATTTTGTGTGAAGACTTGAATGGATATGTGAAGGAATACCAGCAAACAAACATGAAATAGCCTGGTTTGGGGCCATTTTATCACTTCCCAAGACCAAATTTGAACAATAAACCATAATTTTATGTTTACATAGGCCTACCTGTATATAACAATAAAAACTAAAATGAAAGGACTCGGCTTTCGTTGACACACTGGACTGGAGCGAGGGATTATTAGTACTGTACAGTGCTTACCCCAATCTTGCGAGAAATTGGACGACATTGCAGGCCGCAAAAGTGTTATTCGCAAAATTGGATTAACTAACCTTATGGGGCAAAATGAATATGGTCGACATTTCATCAGTGATGGCCCAATTTTTCGTGATTTCCGTCATTTATTTGCTTTGTACACACATACATGTAATTATACATCCCACAATAAAGAAAAATACAGAAAAACATAAGACATTATCATTATCCTTGAGAAAATCAAATTAAATGAGCAATTGAGCATTTACCTAGACTCGAAGGATGCTGGGCTTGCGGGGATGGAGGGAGGGTGTCCGAGGCTTGGGTGGCCCGGCCACCCCTCCCCCGAAAAATAGTGCGGAGAGCCCCACTTTCTTACAGCGCCACCCGCAAAAGTAGAGTTACATTGCAAAATTAGGTTTTTATCAAAAATTGGTTAATGGGGTCTCGGTCGCAAAATTGGTGTTTCGCAAAATCAGAACACGCAAAATTGGAGTAAGTACTGTATTATACTCCGTTCCAAATAAGTAGGCCAAAACTCTTGAACATCAACCTCTATAACTCACAAACGACTAGAGTAATCCAGCTAATATTTCTACCATTTGGGAAGGGTCAGCCAGGGAATAGGTGTGGAAATGTACAGCCCATTTGCTCTAGCCCTTATTGAGTTACAGAGGTTAGGGTTCACAGCTTTTGGTTTAGATAAAGTGTGGATCAAAAGTTTAACAAATAACCACCACACACAGGCGAAGCCAAGGTCCGAATAGTGACCAGGCCTATGCCTCTTCCAGAAGAACATCTGTGAGTATCTGTCAGTAGTGACGTCACAGGGTGTCAAACCGGAGCAATTTTGTTTGAAGACTTGAATGAAAATGAGAAGGAAGACAGGAAAATTAACATGAAATATCATTGTTTAAGCCATTTTATCACTTCCAGGGGCATAATTTTAACTATAAATCACAATTCTATCTTTGCATAGGCCTATACAATAATAACGACAAAAAAGAAAGGACTCTGCTTTCCTTTGACACCCTGGTCAGTACCGTATGTATCAAGAATACACTTTATACTAAGTAGGCCTATGGAATAAAATTCAATTTAAATTTCTATGACTCATAATCACTCATTATCCAAGTTGTACACCAGACAAAAATGCTGCATAATTGCAATAAAAAAAATTGTTTCACTTACCGGTAACATGGTTTCATTTAAAGGCATAAATTTCAGGAATGTAACCATAACTTTCAGTACAGTGACAGTCCTTACCTTAAGATCTCCAATGGTGAGGCCTCTGTCGTACCTCTTCTCTGCGGTGAAGCTGTTGAGGGAGCTGGTTATCCTCACGTTGACCAGCGGAGCAGTAATCACCTGAATGTCACTCATCTTGATCTGTTGGGGAGAGTATTAGGTTAGCTACCATACAAGATCAGGCAAGGGTAAGCTAGGGCTAGTAGGGCCTATAGGCTTTCCATATGGTTAAATCTAAGCAACCTTTCGTGGCGATATTTGCACGCTCTTGGTTACGACCGTTATGCGTATAATTTGACCGTTTTTTTTAATCAAAAATTATCCTACGGCCAGCAGTTATTTGCCCCCTCAACCCAAAAGCAGTCAAATTAGAAGAGAATATAATGACCGTGACCCAGACAGTCTGAGACAGATTACTTACCTTATCACTAAAGGAGCGTACAAATTGCCGCTGCAAAACTCCAAAAGGTTGCTTAGCCTATAGCCTAATAATAATAGTTCTTAAAGCTAGCGCATGCTAAGCCAGCTAAGGATAGCCCAATAAGGCCGATTAGGTGTATTTCCATTGGGGTCCTGTACTACTACCCCATCCCCATGAGGGATGGTAACGACTCAGTGCTTGTGAAAAATCTTTGGTAGCATTCAAGGAGACTACTGCAGGACTCTTCTTCTTATTCTTATTCTTCTCTCTGACCGGGTATAGGCTATCCTAGTGTTTACTAGCCTATACCCCTTTGAAAGGACATTAGCCTAACCTAACAACCTTACCTAACCTATCCTAGTCTGGTGATGGGCTGGTCTATCAGAATGAGACCTGAGCGATTTCTGCCATACCCATAGCTTACTCTGACTGTTCCTTTTACTTATATATTTTCTAGATCTCGAGTGACGGCGTCTCTTCCGTGGATTGACCTCCCAATCTACCAAGATTGGAAGCTAAAGCGTCACATTATTCCTTTGCCCCTCAACTTTCTCTTCATAATTGCTGAGGGGCACAGGGCCCTGGGTGGGGCTTTGGTTTCCCGGGCGTTTACGCACGCTCTCAGCCCCCCGCCATGGAGTGGCTTCGGTCACCCAGGCTTTATTGTGGTCGGCAGGGAGGGTTCTGTGGGGTCGCTCGTTTATGGCCTTGGCCTTACTCGGGGCCTTGGGGCTGTTCGGCCAGGCAGCTTGGGGAACAACAACAACAACCTATCCTAGTATTATAGGTGGGGGCTGCCGCCCCCACACCCCCGCTTTGACTTAGATTTTTTGTGTATTTGTCTGTGAAGTGGGTATTTTTCAATTTGTTGATAACGAAAATCCTCCATGCGGACTATATGGAGAAAAATATGGCGAATCTATTGGTGCCTATTTTAGTATAACTCCATTTATTTGTCACCAATTATTTTGCCATATTTGAAGACAGATATGGAATCTATATGCTCTAAGCATCATATTAAAATTAGTTTCAACCCTCGGCAAAACCTAATACAAATATTTGGTACTAAAATGGAATTTTTTCGTAACATGGTTGTCAATATCTTCCTATAGACGGCACCGATTCGTACACACGCCATTTAGAATATGGGTGCTTGACTACTGATGTGACGTGTAAGAGGTAAGATTTTTACGCATAGGTTTAAACTTCCGGAAATTAATGGGTAATAAATACCACGTACTGAGTACTATGAATCCGCTGTACCTGGCATGCAAGGGCTAGTTTAGTATGCCACGTACGGAGTACTATGAATCCGCTGTACCTGGCATGCAAGGGCTAGTTTAGTATCCCACGTACTGGGTACTATGAAATTTATGAATCCGCTGTTGCTGGCATGCAAGGGCTAGTTTAGTATGCCACGTACTGGGTCTAGGTTAGGTTAGATTGGGTTGTTTGGTTAGGTTAATATACTAGGTCTCATAAACAAGATTCGTAGTTGCGATAGTATTTACAGATACGCCCGAATACTAAATGGGCGGCGGCCCAAACGCCATGGCACCGGTAAGGGTTCGTGTTGTATCGCACGTAGGCCTACTAGGTACTACGGACACATTGTAGGCGTTAGGTGTGGATTAGGCTTGTATCCAATGTACTAGGTCTATGTTACTGGATATTTATGATTTAAATAAGTGCTACGTTTTCGATAAATCTGGTTATTTGGCTTTGCAATTAGGGAAATCATGAGCCGATTTCCGACATTTCGTTAAGTCTTTTTCGATTCTCAAAATACGATCCAAGTTTTGCCAAAAATTGGCTCGGGTTTTCCAAAATTATGCTTGTTGGGGTTTGCAATTTAGGGAAACATGAGCCAAAATTCTAAATTAGGTTACTGTAATTTGTTTACTCTTAAAACTCGAAAAATCCGTTTTCCAAAATTCGGGTTTTAGGCCTATGGCTTTGCAATTTCGGGAATCCTGAGCCAAATTTCTAAATGAGGTTAATGTAATTTTTTTGTCTACAAACTCTCAAAATCTGAGCCAGCTTTGGCCAAAACTTGGCTCGGATTTTCGAAATATTGGGTTTTAGGCCTTTGAAGTACCTTAGCCTAAAACCCGAGCCAAGTTTTGCTAAAAATAAGTTTTTATCGCCGTTTTACGCATTTAACCCCTCATTTTCCCTGTATTTCATAGCCCTCCCCACTATCGGGCGGCGTGTTTAAGATCGTTGTATAATGGGGAAAACGGTTTCGCCGAGGGTTGTAATTATTTCCAAACACTAGGCCCTAGGCTAGGCTATATAGCCTATTGATGAAAACTAGCCTAACAGGGAAAAGTAAAACAATCCATGGGAAAATTTGTGACATAAAAATTGAGTTTTTTCCCCTATTTTCACTAATAGCCTAAATTGTTTCTCATAACGTCGCACTAGTGTCCTTGAATATTATCAAATCTTTAATGCGCCGAGCGTGGGCGCGATCCCGGGCCTGGTGGGTGGAAGTCCGAGACGCTAGTCACTCATTACACCAAGCGAGCCACTTGAATAAGAGTTAGCCTATAGGCCTAATACCGTCCATACAATACGATACCGTAGATGTAGTACCGGAAGAGGCCCGCTAGGCCTGTGGCTCCGGATCATGCTCATCACTTAACCGATTGTGGCGACTGTGGCGGGTTACCTATAGAGTATAGTTAAACCTGCGCTACAAAGGTTGATACTTCATAGGCTTATGAATAGGCCTAGGCTACTAACTACATGTGTCTTGTCTTGTACTGCTGTGCAACTGATACATTTTAAGTCATGGCTTTGCTACATTGTAATTTGCAAGAGTTGACATTTGTTCATGTGTAGGCAGCAGCCAGCAGGCTATTCACTAATACTCTACCTTTCTCATCAATGACAAGCATCTCAAGACATACCCATACATTCATAAACAACATGTACACTTTACCAATAACCCTAGGACTCACAATAATAGACAGAGAGCTGTGTAGCAGTGTCCCTCACGACGTAATGTTCAAGAATGTGTGAATCAATTGGCCAGGGGGACTGACTCACGTTCAAGGTGTCAGGGGCTCAACTTACTCCCCAGTCCCCATGCACTCACTAATCAATGTTTCATCATTTATACCATTCAAACGCACATAAATACATTTATTGGATGCAAATAATAACTTTTGTTATCTAATTGGTTTATTAAAAACAACTTAATTAATAAATTTACGGATATTTTGAATCATATGTGCGACATTGCGCCTGCGCAGTTGTGATTGCCCAGGGGTATAATCAGACCATGACAGCTCCACTCCAAGGACTGACTGATTTTCTGTACTGTACAACAAAATCCATGTAAATCCTTAGCATACAAGAAATTTATATTTATTATGTATTGTAAATTAACTACTTAAGCTATTGAATGTGATGAAAGCATACACATAGTTATTAGTTGGTTTAAATCAAGGAAAAGAGGAACAAGTACTCAGGACAAGATAATGAAAAATTACGTCATGTTTGTTGACATTTCACCCAATTATTATAACCTTATTTGGCTATTTTATATCAATGCATTGTATTCAGTTATCTAGTAGCTCCTATTATGCATGTATAGATGATGTACATAGATACTTTATAACTACAACTGCAATTTATAGAGTATTTTAACATTTGGCTCCCCTTTTCCTTGTTATTTAACCTTCTTTACCATTATGTTGCAAAAATATGTCATATCAAACTACTGAAACACATTATCTAGCTTTAAGTTGTCTCAGATGGCATGATCATCACAGCAGGCACAATTTCTAGTATATTCTAGGTGACTGGACGACTCGGCCCATGGGACAACTCGGCTCGGACAGCTTGGCCCACTTTTGGACAACTCGGCCACACCGGCGAGACAACTCGGCCCATTATGTGTAGGTTAGGTTAGGTTAATTACGAGTTGTCTCGTAATTAACACGGGGCCGAGCTGTCTCGTTTTTACTGAACCGAGCTGTCTCGTCGTGGGCCGAGTAGTCTAGCATTCATATTCTAGAAAGTTCTATAACCAAGAAATGCATTATTTAAACTTATAATGCATTTACAGTTAATATGCAATAATTATTAACATGTATACTTTAATTTTCATCAAATAAAGGCACAATACAAGTCAAAATATAGAGAAAATAATAATATAAGTTTATTTCATTGTGTCGTGAATGCGTGGTAACCATAGCAACAGTTTAGCGTCATTATGGCAGATTGTCAAGGTTGGTTACCTGTTATTTGGGAGGGATTTTATAGGTTTATTAGCCTTTATCTGTAATATTCATTGTTTTTCCTAGTTTCATATCATAGGTAAATAACACATATACCAAACAGATATTGTTTTGTTAGCCTTATTCTTCCCGGACCCCTACAGTTGCAGCATTCGAGAATGGAATAATCTCGAAGCTCGATTAGGGCTAGGCTATATAATGGCGCCTTTTTAAGCATTTTTTCATTATGTACATATTCATCACCTAGTCAGCGGAGATTTAAGGGCAGCAGCCCCCAGCCCCCCACTTAGAACAGTAGATTAGTAGTTTAGGTGTTTGTAACCTAACCTAACCAAGTGTCCTAAGTAGTGTAGCCCCCCCCCCCCCCCCCATTGACTAAGGTGGAGACTGCTGGTCAATATTTATGAGACAACCATATAGGTAACACATTTCTAATGGTAGTTTTGGGTTCCTATCATCATATGCTTCATTGCTATATAATTTGTATCCCCGGGAACGGGAAAAAAAAAAAACATCTTGGGATTTTTCATTTTTATCTTTGGATTTTTTTTTTTTTCATTAACCTAACCTAACCTAAATGTATTTTGGGGCTATTAGGTTAGGTTAGGTTAGGTTTTTTGGTTAGGTTAGGTTAGCCTAGGCTAATGACAAAAAAAAAAAAAAAAAATCCCAAGAAAAAATGAAAATAGCCTAGGCTTATACATACATAGGCTACATACATACATAAAATTTTAAGACTGAGTGTTCCACACATAAGTGCAGTTTCAGTCTCTTGTCCTAATGGCGGCATTCCAGGCAACCCTGTTAACCCGTACAGCCCCAGCGACGCGTCTGACGCGTCGGCGATGTATGTAACGCACAGCCCCAGAGACGCGCCTGGCGCGTCACCCTAATTGCGCCGACCGTAACCTCAGGTGTAGCCACTCAAGGGGGCTCAGATTTGTATGGGAACTGTGTACGTATCCCACGCAACCGTGCCGATGGTTGAAAACTCTCAAAGTCCACGTGCGTGCGCATGAGCGCGCAATAACCTGTTTTTTTGGGGTAATTGCCGGAAAAACTAAATAAGATGGTCACCAATTTTCCCATGGATTTTTTTATTTTTCCCTGTTAGTTTTCATCAATATATAGTGTTTGGAAATAATTGCAACCCTCGGCGAAACCGTTTTTCCCATTAAACAACGATCTTAAGACACGCCGCCCGATAGTGGGGAGGGCTATGAAGTACAGGGAAAATGGGGGGTTAAATGCGTAAAACGGCGATTAAAACGTATTTTAGCAAAACTTGGCTCGGGTTTTAAGCTATTTCTAAGGCCTAAAACCCAATATTTCGAAAACCCGAGCCAAGTTTTGGCCAAAGCTGGCTCGGATTTTGAGTTTGTAGACAACAAAATTACAGTAACCTCATTTAGAAATTTGGCTCAGGTTTCCCGAAATTGCAAAGGCATAAAACCCGAATTTTGGAAAACCCGAGCCAAGTTTTGGCAAAACTTGGCTCGGATTTTGCGAATTTTAAGAGTAAACAAATTACAGTAACCTAATTTAGAATTTTGGCTCATGTTTCCCTAAATTGCAAACTCCAAAAAGCATAATTTTGGAAAACCCGAGCCAATTTTTGGCAAAACTTTGATCGTATTTTGAGAATCGAAAAAGACTAACTACATGTCGGAAATCGGCTCATGATTTCCCTAATTGCAAAGCCATATAACCAGATTTATCGAAAACGTAGCACTTGTTTAAATCATAAATATCCAGTAACATAGACCTAGTACATTGGATACAAACCTAATCCACACCTAACGCCTACAATGTGTCCGTAGTACCTAGTAGGCCTACGTGGGATACAACATGGCGGTTGGGCCGGCGCCCATTTAGTAGCCTACCGGTATTCGGCCGTATCTGTAAATACGAATGCGAGGAACTTCAATCTAATCTAATTAACCTAACCTAACCTAACCTAACCTAACCTAACCTAACCTAACCTAACCTAACCTAACCTAACTTAACCTAACCTAACTTAGGTAAACCTGACTTTTTGGACCGACAGCGATTTCAGTAAGTTTTAGTTTGTATTTTTCCTTCAGATATAGTGTTGTTTTATACTGAAGAGGAGCTAAAATTAGTATTTACCCATTATCCAACAATCTAAAAACACGCCCCCCCCCCCCCCCCCCCTAGTGGGGAGGGCTATGAAGTTCAGGGAAAATGAGGGGTTAAAAGCGTAAAAATACAATAATATAGCGTTTCGTATCAAAACTTGGCTCGGGTTTTCCCAAATTGCAATCCCATAAAACCCAATTTTGTGAATACCCGAGCCAACTTTTGACGAAAGCTGGCTCGGATTTCACGGGGTGGAGTGGGTAGCCTAATATCTTATGTTATAAAAATAGTCAACTTTGGGAAGATATTAGCCTAACCTAACAACCTTACCTAACCTATCCTAGTATTGTGGGTGTGGGCTGCCACCCCCGCTGGTTGGGTTAGGCTATTATTTGTTTTATTTTTTATTTTTTAATGTGCTAGGCTATTAGCCTAACCTAACAACCTTACCTAACCTAACCTAGTATATGGGTGGGGGTTGCCACCCCCGCTGGTTGGGTACTGGCTGAAAAACTTAGTTTTACAGTATACTGTATTTTAGCCTTTTTTGTTTTGTTCTCCCTTGTAACACATTTCAGCTCTTAATGACATATATAGCAATGATGTATATTCTCTACCGGACCTATTAGGCCTAAAAAGATCGATGGGCTAACTGTCGGTCCAAAACATCAGTATAACCCTAACGGAACCCTAACTTAACCTAACCTAACTTAACTTAACCTAACCTAACCTAACTTAACCTAACCTAACCTAACTTAACCTAACCTAACCTAACCTAACCTAACCTAACCTAACTTAACCTAACCTAACCTAACCTAACCTAACCTAAATGCGCCTCCGCTCGAATATGAATTCGCTCGAAGTGTCCAGATATCGTAAATACTACCGCAACTACGAATCTTGTTTCTGAAACCTAGTATATTAACCTAACCAAACAACCCAACCTATCGACAGAGAATGGGCAGGTGGAGTGGACTAAAAAGATGGTAGACAGACCTCGGGAGACAGGTGAAAATAGCGTGTGTACGAATCGGTGCCGTCTATAGGAAGGTATTGACAACCATGTTTCGACAAAATTCCATTTTAGTACCATATATTTTTATTAGGTTTTGCCGAGGCTTAAAACACATTTTCATATTATGTTTAGAGCATATAAATTCCATATGTGTGTTCAAATATTGCAAAATAATTGGTGACCAACTTATTTAGTTATACTTAATTGCCTTCAATTTTTTACTCTTGTAAAATACGTTTTCGGGGGCTCTGTAGGACCATTTTTTAAGCTTTTTGAGCGGTTTTTCGTGGTTTTTCCTTCATTCCTAACCCATTCGCTATTGTTTCTGAAATAAAACCATTTTTTGAAAACCGGCCGGGTTCTGGTGAACAAACATTACAAAACTAGCCGGGGCTCCACGGGTTAAGGGCTGCTTCACTTGTCAAGTTCTTGGATTTGAGATCGGCGCGTATAGTCCGATCCCAGGTCTTCCTCGGTCCACCCCTTGGTGCAGCTCCCTCCACAATCACAGACCTGCATTTTTTCACCCAATTTTGTTCATCCATTCTCTCCACATGTCCATACCATCCCAGTCTACTTGTACGCATCACCTCGCTAATACTCTTTATACCTAAACGTCTCCTCAGCTCAACATTTGTTATTCTATCCTGTAGCCTGGCCCCACACATCCATCTCACCATTCTCATCTCATTATCCCAAGAATGTTTGTTTTCCCGAGGATAAAAAGGCAAGAATGTAGTTACCGGGTGTACCGCCCGTCTTGTTTACACTACGCGGACGCTCACCATCATGTTCCCGTGTATTTTGACTGCCTTTGGATACAAAAATACATTACCCTAACCAAACAACCTAACCTAACCTAGTATTATAGATTTATAAGTATTTATTTTAGATAATATTCAAGGACACTAGTGCGACGTTATGAGAAACAATTTATTAGGGAAAATAGGTACCAATAGATTCGCCATATTTTTCTCCATGTAATCCGCATGGAGGATTTTTGTTATCAACAAATTGAAAAATACCTACTTCACAGAGAAATACACCAAAAATCTAAGTCAAAGCGGGGGTGTGGGGGCAGCAGCCCCCACCTATAATACTAGGTTAGGTTAGGTAAGGTTGTTAGGTTAGGCTAATGTCCTTTCAAAGGGGTATAGGGTAGTAAACACTAGGATAGCCTATACCCAGTCAGAGGTAAGAAGAAGAAGAAGAGTCCTGCAGTAGTCTCCTTGAATGCTATCCACCCGGTAACTACATCCATCCCGATAAAAAATATATAGCAATGAAGCATATGATGATAGGAACCCAAAACTGATATTAGAAATTTGGGGATGGATGTAGTGATCGGGCGTACGGTCGTCATGTTGTGCGCTCGCAGTTACGTTCCCGTCTATTTCGACGCTATATTTTCTGCTATTTGCCCCCTGTCATTACTACATGAATACTAGGTTAGGTTAGGTTAGGTTGTTTGGTTAGGCTAATGTATTTTTATATCCAAAGGCAGTCAAAATAGACGGGAACATGATGGGAAAGGTCCGATGCCACTACGCGTAGTGTAAACAAGGCTGGCGGTACGCCCGCACTTAACATTCTTGCCAAAATTTGTTAGGCCTACCTTTATTGGTGCGTCTCGTAAATATTGACCAAAATGCCTTTTCGAGCTTTGAAATAATGTGGAGTGATACTAAAATCATTGATATTGAAGATGCTGAATTAGTTTGCACATTTACGAATAGGCCTACTGGTATCGGTATTTGTTGCATTAGGCTAATTCTAAAAACCTACCAAGGTATATGTAATCATACCCTCCTAATACATTTAGAAAAGATTAGGTGGTAAGAGTTGTGGGCAAGAATGTAGTTACCGGGTGTACTGCCCATCTTGTTTACACTACGCGGACGCTCACCATCATGTTCCCTTCTATTTTGACTGCATTTGGATACAAAAATACATTACCCTAATCAAAACAACCTAACCTAACCTAACCTAGTATTATAGATTTATAAGTATTTATTTTATTATAAGTATTTATAGATGATTTATGTTGTATGTCGGTAGTGGTACACCCGGTAACTACATCCTTCCCGAGTTGTGTTATCGGGCGTAGCCTACCACTACCAACCTACAACATAACTCCTCTCTAAAACATTAACCTAACCAAACAACCTAACCTAACCTAACCTAGTATTCATATAGTAATGAGAATACTAGGTTAGGTTAGGCTTTTTAGTTAGGTTAAGTATTTATAGATTTAATTATTTATGTTGTAGGCTATGGAAGTGGATCTGGAACGTAGACAAATAAACAATAAAATAAGGTGGGAAACAAGGAGGGGGGTGAAGGAGAGGGAGAGAGAGATAGCTAGAAATGTGAAGGATAATCCAAAAATATTCTGGAAGTACATTCAGGAAAAATTAACAAGAAGAGTAGGGATCCCAGAGCTGGTGGGGGGGTTGAATGATGGGAGTAGAGCGGAGACTGATAAGGAGAAAGCAGAGGTGCTGGGGAAATACTTTGGGGGGGTACTAACAGTGGAGTCGGAGGACGCAGTGCCTACTATTCCCATCAAACAGGCACCGGCACTAGAACTAGTAGAGTTTTCCCATGCTAGAATAAGAAGGGCTATAGAAAAAATGAACAGAAGTAAGTCACCGGGACCGGATGGGATACACCCAAGAATCATAAAGGAAGGAGGGGATGTTAGTAGAGCCATTGAAAATGTTATTTGAGGTATCGTTTAATACAGGACAAATCCCGATGGACTGGAGAGAGGCGAACATAACAGCTATATTTAAGAAGGGAAAGAGAAATGACCCAGGGAATTATAGACCAGTCAGTTTGACAAGTGTTGTGTGTAAACTAATGGAAACGGTAATTAGAGAAGGAATAATGGATCATATGAAGTCAAACCAACTTTTCAGTGGGAGACAGTTCGGATTCTTGCCGGGGAGGTCGACGGTACTACAGCTAATTAAGGTGGTAGATGATTGGATGCAAATTCTAGAAGATGGTGATGTAATAGACGTGGTATATTGCGATTTTATGAAGGCCTTCGATAAGGTCCCACATAAAAGGTTAATAGAGAAAGTTAGAAGCTATAATATAGGGGAGAAATGTGTGAAATGGATAGAAGCCTTCCTGAAAGATCGGAGACAGAGGGTATTGGTGAATGGAATGGGCTCGGGGTGGAGGGAAATTACAAGTGGGGTACCTCAGGGATCTGTGTTGGGACCACTGCTGTTCGTTATATTTATCAACGACTTGCCTGAAGTTATAACTAATGGAAGTGAGGTATACCTGTATGCGGATGACACTAAACTGTATAGAAGAGTGAGGAGTAAGGAAGATATGGGTTTGCTTCAAGGAGATGTGGAGGGCATGAAGGGATGGTCTGAGCATTGGTTAATGCCTTTTCATCCAAAAAAATGCAAGTACATGCGGATTGGGACCAGCAAGATAGACAAGGTAGGATACAGTATGTATGAAGCGATGGAGGAAGTGAGTGCAGAAAAGGATATAGGAGTAGTGATAGATAATAAGTTAAATTTCTCAGAACATTTAGCGGAAAAGATAAACAAAGCCAATAGAATTGTAGGGCTGATAAGGAGGACATTTGTGTCACTTGACGAAGAAATCTTCAGGAATCTATATACAGCGCTGGTTAGGCCACACCTGGAATATGCAAACCAGGTGTGGGCTCCATATATGGTAAAGGATATAGAAGCAGTGGAGAAAGTGCAGAGAAGAGCTAGCAAGCTGGTACCAACGTTGAAGAACGCGGGCTATGAGCAGAGGTTGAGGACACTGGGACTTCCGACACTGGCATATAGGAGAAAGAGAGGGGATATGATAGAGACTTTTAAGATAGTGTCAGGAAAGTACGATGAGGATGTGTGTGAAGGTATCTTCTTGATGCGGGAGGGAACAAGAACGAGAGGACACTCTAAGAAAATTTACAAAGAAAGAAATAGGCTTGAGAAGGCGAAGAACTCATTTTGTGATAGAGTGGTAAATGAGTGGAACGCACTGCCCCAGTATGTAGTCGATTCCGAATCAATAAGGGAGTTTGAAAGTAATCTTGATAAAGCATGGGGAAGACAAGATTTGAAGTTTGATTATAAAACAAAATACAGAATAGTAAAAATGTTGCGTCTGCTACCGCCGCCGCCAACACCGTGAACGACCGCAGCAGTGCAAGTACTGGTACTGAGCTGGATACACAGGCATAGTTTGCCTTTTTCCAGAGGATCTACTGTAAGAAACTGTAAGAAACTGTAAGATGTCGGTAGTGGTACGCCCGATAACACAACTCTTACCGATTAGGTTAGGATTTAGATTTATTGTTAACCCTTTCTCTGCGGGCTTATTTGCGCTATTTAGGGCATATTCAGGCACTCCTGAATGATTAATCAAGCATCTGCATTAAATTAACTGTATTCTGCCGAAAACTAAGCGAAAATAGCTTCAAAATGAGACCAGAACGAGCTTCGTAGGTGGCTGGGTTCACCTGCAGTGTTGCCATAGACATTCGGGAAAACTCGCTAATTATTAGCTCTCGCTCGCTCGGCAACACTGTTGTGAGACACAGTCTCCCTCAGTGAGCGGCTGGCTGCTCTGAGGGTCGGAGGGAGGTCCCTCACGCTCCCGCCCACTGACACAATATTTTTACGGCTTTTACAGGCTTTTAAAGCCTGGAAATTGCTGTAAATTGCCTATGCGTTCCAGAACGTCACCCGTAGGGTAAGGGTTAAAAGTAAATACTGTAGAATTGTAGATATAAAATAATTTAGAATTACCTCCCAGTAGGCTCCCACACCATATTTATGAATACTTTTCTGTTTCAGTGCCCCCACTTGAGGACGTTCCTGAGGTCCTAGCGAAGATACAAAATGACGAAAAAACACAAGAAACGAGAAAAGAGGTTAAAAGTCCATCCAAGCCCACACACAGCGATAAAACGTTAAATACCGACCACACAGGGACGACAGATAATCTGTCGGAGGTGAAAAAATCCAATGTGGAGGAACCAAATGCGAAATCATCCAGCACAGGGTTCGGAGGCATGAAGAAAGGCTTCCTATTTGGTGGAACTCCTAAGGTATAGAATTGTAGGATAATATTACCTGTACAGTACTGTACATCGTATTATAATCTAGGTTGTCAGATCGGGATAATTTTGTTTTAAAGTTGGAATCTATCTACTGTAGGCCTATCTATTGCCAGATGCCAGGTTATAGTTTGGTGAAATATCAACAAACATGACATAATTTATACATAATTTTCTCCTCCAGGTAAAGAACACGGAAAAGAAAGTGGCCAATGATTTGCCGATGATCCGAGCCCAGCCGGATAAGTCGAGTCTGGTGATCAAAGAAGTCCAGGAAGCCATGGACGCCAACCACGCCATGGAATTTCAGGATAAACTGGCCGTCCGGTGAGTGTTGACTTGTACAATAATCGCAGGGTGTCGCACTGGACCAATTTTGTTTGAAGACTTGAATGAATACGTGTAAGAATACAAGAAAATTAAAATAAAGTAGCATTGTTTTAGCCATTTTATCACTTTCTTTCGCAAAATCATTAGGCTATTCAGAGCGCAGATGGGTCTAGTACATGATTACATTTATATCCAGTATTCGATAAGTGGATATTATTCGTAGTCATGTAGAGTACGGTACCTTTAATTGTCTTGATAGTGTACAAGAGCATATATATAAGTTCTGTAGGTGATATCCTAGGTTCGAATCCTGGGAGGATCACATGCTTTCATTAATTTCATTTGGGGTGTTATTGGTGTTAAAAACAATGCAAAGAATACAATGATAATACAATAATATACCGGTACCGGTACTCTAAAAGTAATGGACTAGGTTTCTGTTTGACACGCTGCACTAATGTACAGCCAGATTCTTTAATTCATCGATAATCAAACGTTAATTACAATCAGGTCGCCACTTTAAAAAAAATCGCCACCTGTCCTTAAATGTCTACAGTATAAATTAAAGTCTCTTGTAACATTAAAACAATAAGTATATTATAATGTAAAACTTGCAAAGTAAACAAACCTAAACTGGGACAATATAACTCATTTTGGAACTCATTTTGTGATAGAGTGGTAAATGAGTGGAACGCACTGCCCCAGTATGTAGTCGATTCCGAATCAATAAGGGAGTTTGAAAGTAATCTTGATAAAGCATGGGGAATACAAGATTTGAAGTTTGATTATAAAACAAAAATACAGAATAGTAAAAATGTTGCGTCTGCTACCGCCGCCGCCAACACCGTGAACGACCGCAGCAGTGCAAGTACTGGTACTGAGCTGGATACACAGGCCTAGTTTGACTTTTTCCAGAGGATCTACTGTAAGAATATATTTCTTTCTCATACTCTCTCTCTCTCTCTCACACCAACCAACCCCCTCCCCTTACAGACTGGAAGCGAACCCGAAGGTAGCAGACGTGATAGCCGACCCAGCGTGGATCCCCATACTGGATGAACTTAGGCGTGACCCACAAGCCACCCTCCAGAAGTACCGCCACGACCCCAAGATCACTGCCACGTTAAAGGAGCTCTGCAATGTCCTAGGTACAGTCCAAAGCTGGTTTACATAGTGCTATTTGTAGTTACTGACCCTAAACCTACTGACCTAGTTAACCTAAGAAGTGCGCATGGGGGGTATGAGACACCACACTCCTGTGCTGACGTATTTGAGCTGTTCCCATCACTAACATCGTTATTTTACCATAAATAGCATTAATACTTATCCATATGCACCTATTATAGGTTGATTATAAAGGTATTAACCTGTTACAACAATAAAACAAGTGGAAACAGTGTTTGGATGGTCAAAATCGGCGATACAGGCCGGGAGTTACATAATGTATGGCTGAGGCAACCTCCCTGCCCTCCACCCCTCCCCTTGTCTGGAGAGACACTGTTCCGCAATAGTCTCTCTCTCGCTCTTGTTGTTCCCCCCCAGGCTGTCTAGCTGAACTGCCCCAAGGTCTCGAGCAAGGACAAGGCCATAAACGAGCGCCCCCACAAAATCCTCCCTGCTTGCCACTAACAAAGCCCGGGTGACCGAAGCCACTCCAAGGCAGGGTGCGGAAACACCCGGGAAACCAAAGCCCCACCCAAGGCCCTGTGCCCCTCAGCATTTATGAAGGGAAAAATGTGACACTTTGGCTCCCAATCTGCCAACTTCTAGGTTGGCAGTAGGGAGGTCAATCCACGGAAAAGACGCCGCCACTTGAGATCTAGAAGATATATAAGTAAAAGGAACAGTCAGAGTAAGCTATGGGTATGGCAGAGATCGCTCAGTTCTCACTCGGATAGACCAGCCCATCACCACATGACTAGAACCCAATCCTCTCAGCATCAGCTAGGAAAGGCCCTAGAAAGCCGCCTTTGGCAGGGGGATAGCTCCCCTATTTCAACTCCTTTCGGGGTTGGGCACCCGCCCTCTCTCGCTCTTTCCCACGCTTGGTAACAGTGATGACAACGCCCTGCTACCAACTCGCTAATGTTAGCACGAAAATAAACCACAGAATAAGGGAATAACAGGGAAAATAGGTGATAACTGAAGGAGGGGAGGAAAGTGGGGGAGGTGGAAGAGTGATATTTGGCATGGCCCAGGGGCAAAAAAAAAAAAAAAAAAAAAAAAATTTTTTTTTTTTTGGGGGGGTGTTTTAAATATATATTTTTTCCCCTTACTCTTAAGAGTCTTCCCGAAGTCCGCCGGGGGAACTCTTAAGAGTCTCCCCGCAGTTCCCGGGTTAAGGAATAAATAACGTTGGGGTGCTGGCTTAATAATCCAATAGGGTTGATAGCCTCTGAAGTCCTATTTTAACTAACTTCTCAAATTGACTAATTCCTTGAACGTGACGATAGTGTACTTACACTAGTTGTATTTGCGGGAGTGAGCATGCTCGTTAATTCCCGCCTCCTAAGATATGTTTGTCATACCGTGCTTTGAAACTATGCACTGATGGTGCAGACACTACTTCGTCTGGCAATTTGTTCCACCCACTAATCGAGTTGGTAGGAAATCTTTTACTTTTCAGATCAGATTTACTATTAGGCACTTTCAGTTTGTAGCTGTGACCTCTTATTCTCTCACCTCCATCCCTCTTATGAAGTTTTCTTGGTCGATTTTGTCAATACCTCTAACACATTTGTATATCTGAATTTGCTGTCCTCGTTTCCTTCTCTGTTCCAGTGTAGGTAGATTCAATCTCTCGAGCCTCTCTTGGTACTCCAAATTTTCCAAACCTGGGATCATCCTCGTAGCTGCTCTCTGTACCCTCTCAATTTTGTGGATATGTTTCTTCATGTGAGGGGACCACACTACAGATGCATATTCCATCCTGGGTCTTATTATTGCCGTTATTATTTGTTTCATGGTGTTTTCATTAAGATAATTCAAAGACATCCTGATATTTGCCAATAGTGCTAGTGATTCTCTCACTATCTTATTTACGTGGCTTTCCGGAGACATGTTATCCCTAAATTCTATCCCCAAGTCTTTCTTTTTCTGCTTTGGGAATCACTTTGTTTCCTAGTTTATAATCTTTTCTAGGTCTGTACTTGCTTTTACCCATTTCTAGAGTCTTACATTTTCCTGCATTGAACTCCATATTCCATTTGATGCTTCATTCATGGATCTTTTGCAAATCTGATTGGAGTTCAAGGCAATCCTCCTGGGTTCTGATCGTTTTAAGCAGCTTAGCATCGTCCGCAAACATGCTCATGTAGCTTGTTAGTCCCTCAGGTAAGTCATTTACAAATATTAAAAACATGATTGGGGCTAGGACAGATCCTTGTGGTACTCCACTCGTAATTTGAGTCCAGTTTGACAATTTCCCCCTTACTGTTGTTCTCATCTGTCTTTCGCTAAGGTAGCTCTCCATCCATTTCAGCAGTTTGTCTCCTACTTTTCCCTCATGTTTTAATTTCCACAGCAATCTCTTGTGTGGAACTTTGTCAAATGCCTTTTTAAAGTCTAGGTAGGCACAGTCTACCAATGTGTTGTTATGTGTGCGATTAGTTTGCTTCGGAAACATGGTGAAATGTGGTGGATTGTGTTCTTTTATTTCATAAATTTTATTTTAGTAAGCGTTGTTTCCACATAGCGATTTTGATTAGTTATTTTGCCTTTATACTGTATGTATTGTCTTTTTTCAAGTTTTGGTTTGTTTAGTTTGCAAGTTTTACATTTAAAACTGTAAACTGTAATAGTCCAACTCTCCCCCCAGGGGATACGTTCCTACATATGAGTGACCAAGGCCGCCTGAATGAGGACCTAGACACCTCCAGCTACATCGAGGCTCCGGGGGTCAAGGAAGCTCTGGCCGACCCGTTCGTTCAGCAGGTGATGGAATATATGAAGGCTGGAGAGGCTAGAGAAGTTAATAGGTGGGTGACATAGCTGGTTATTAGCATCGTCTTTAACCCTTCTGGCCCGGGCCTGCCCTCCTAAGGACATTGTTGAGGCCCGGGCGATTTGGCCGAAAAACGTCTAGGCCTAGGCTATCGTATATTTGTTATTTTAAATGCTAGAAACTTCCCATGCATCTCTAAACGTACTGTGGTTTCCAATCTGTAGACTGGCGGTGAGTAGAGCTCTCTAAGTCAACTGGTTCAGTTGTGATGACGATTTCCGTGGAGCGCCATTTTCCGCGATTTTAGCAATATGGCACACTTTTCAAGACTAAATCTGTCTTAGCAGACCACACAACAAATAAGCTCCGACGTCTGCTTGCTCTCTGAAGTGCGCGCGTCGCCTCCGACAGGCTTTGTTTACATACGTCGGACGCGTGGCTTTCAAAACAAGCTATTCATACTTACGGATTTTAAAATGCTGCCCGGGCTCCTGCCCAGCTGTCGCGGTGTCATTTTAAAATGCTGCCCGTGCGGGAAGGGTTAACCCACGGAATCCGGGAGGCCTCATATGAGGCAAAACAAAAACTTGGCATGAATCCGGGAGGCCTCATATGAGGCAAAATACGCGGCTAAAAATCGACGGTAAAACCATCATAACACGGCAACCACATGTTGTAGCGATGTCATCTCAACGGCATTCTACAGACAACAAACAGTTGACTGCTCTAGGTGGTCTCAATCAGTAGCTACTGAATTATGAAGTTTGCCTGTACTCAAATGGCCCCGGACACAGCGATCGGGATCATATGAGGCCCCCCGGATTTCGTGGGTAGATAGGCGTATTTATTTGCTAATTATTTTATCTTTTTAGTTTCCTCCATAGACCTCCATCAACCTGTAAAAAACCACCCCCTAGATAAATTTGTACATTTTTCAGTAGAAAAATGTCCCGGCCAAAGGCCCGTTACTTTTTAAATTACAGGCTCGCTATCGCTTGCCAGGAAAAATTTGACACCTAAATGGTACAAAAGGTCTTAATGAGGCGTAAATGCTTAAAAATCGCCAAAGTAATGGGTCGAACATCTTAAAATCTAAAAAACAATGGGGCTAAATACGAAGGAGAAGGGGTCCAGAAAAACCAGCCCATCCCCCCTTAACCCTTCCTGCCCGGGTAGCATTTTATAAGGACACCGCGGCAGATGGGCAGGAACCCGGGTGTCCTGTTATAATCTGTAAGCTTGAAAGCCTATTCAGCTTGGTCTGAACGCTGTGCGTCCGACGCATGTAAACAAAGCCGATCGTTGCGTCACCGCACCTCCGAAAACAATAAGGAGACGTCGGATCAATGTTATTGTTGTGACATCAGACGAAATTAGTGTCTGAAAAGCTCCAATATTGTCAACATCGCGGAAAAATTCGCTCCACGGAAATCGTCATCACAACTGAACCAGTTGACTTAGAGAGCTCTACTCAACGCCAGTCTACAGATTGAAACCCGCACTACGTTTATAGATGCGTGGAAAATGTCTAGCAGTTAAAATAAACAAAAATACGGTAGCCTAGGCCTAGACGTTTTTCGGCCAGATCGCCCGGATACGACCTCCGTCCTTAGGAGAACCTGTCCGGGCCCCGAGGGTCTTACCTGTCTTACTTCTTCCTGGGAAATTAACCCTTAGACAATAATGACTCATTCTCACAATTTTTCATCTTTGTTATACATACCTGTACATACATACACAAATTTAAAGACAGAGTGATCCACATGAAGTGCGGTTTTGGTCTCTTGTCCTAATGGCGGTGTTCCAGGCAACCCTGTTAAGAGCTGCCTCACTTGTCAGGTTCTTTGATTTAAGATTAGACTGCAAGGCCTGATCCCACGTCTTTCTTGGTCTACCCCTTGGTGCAGCTCCCTCCACGTTCACGGACTTGCATCTTTTCACCCAACTTAGTTCATCCATCCTCTCCACATGTCCAAGCCATCCAAGCCTGCTAGTACACATTACTGATACTCTTGATACCTAACAGTTTCCTTAGCTCACTTTATATCCTATCTTGCAGTTTAGCACCACACATCCATCTCACCTCATTGCGTTCCATTCTGTTGGTATCATCCGCTTTGACAGGCCACGTTTCTGAAGCATATGTCATTGCACTTCTAACGCATGAAGGGTACAACCTTTTCTTTCAAGGGGAGAGGGAGTCTTCTCATGGTGAGTTGCGGCAACAGTTCTCTAAACTTTCCCCAGCCGCATCGTATTCTGGCGATAGCGTATTTTGTCTATTGTTCATCATTGTGTTCTTTTATTTATAAAACATAATTAGTTTGCTTAACCCTCCAGCCACGGCTATGTATTATATATATAATCCCCGAAACCCGGGAGTTTTGGCCGAAACTACGTCTAGCCTAGACTACCGTATCTTTGTTATTCATTCCCGTGCATCCCCAAGCGTAGATGTGTTTCTTACCTGTAGAATGGCGTTAAGTAGAGCTCTCTAAGTCAACTGGTTCAGTTGTGATGATGATTTCATTGGAGATAACTTTATGGCAAGAACAGCCACTTTACACTACTTTTCGATACTTAACAACAACATACAGGCACACACGAACAAGCGACGCTCTCCTTCTTGTGGCCGGAGATGCGGGGCGTCGGTCCAGCCGGCTGTTGTTTACATGCGTCGGACCCACGCCTCGCACACCAAGCTCACAGGCTTTCAACCACTGGGCGTTAAATAGCCCTTCCGGGCAGCTCTGATATGCTTTTTTATGGGCGTTCAAGAGCCCTTCCGGGAACGAAGGGTTAAGCGTTGTTTCCACATGGCGATATTGATTAGTTGTTTTGTCTTTTTACGGTGTTTGTCCAAAAAAAAAAAATATATTTTGCAAGTTTTACATTATAATTCCTATCTTAAATTTTAATCTCATAGTAAATCGGTTTCAAACTGAACTAAATATTTTGAATCGTGTAACACAATTCCACTCCTGTAAATTAAACCCCCTCTCTTTCCAGATGTATGCAGTCAGCCGGCCATGGTCAGATGAAGAGGATTCAGACGCTTCTAGATGTGGGACTTTTTAAATTCCCCAGGTAGTGTTTGTATAATATTGCAAACCTCAATAACTTACTTTGTTTTATAAATAGTTTATTTGTTCTTAAATTCTGTATTGAAAACTTGAAATTTACTTTATACTGTATTGGTAAATTTGACCTACTTAGTGGATACATACTCAAATAATTTTAAATTACAGGTAACGCTAACGAACTTGACAATAATCTTGATCCCTAACCTCTCTGTAACGCAAAAGGACCTAGAGCAAACTGGCTGTAAATATCCACCTATTTCCGGGTGGACTCTTCCCAAGCGATAGAAACGTCAGCCCGATTGCTTTCATAAATTTCGAGTTATAAGAAGTTAAAGGGGTCAAAATTATTGTCAAGTTCGCTGGCACTACCTCTAGCCATTGATTTTTCTTGTTGATAAGGAGAAGATCTTTTTTAGTATCGAGGACCTGTTGTTTGTAGAAGGATTTTAATAGTAAAGGCATGTATCTTTCTTTTGCATTGTAATTCATATACTGTAGGTCTATATTTTTAGGGTAGATGACTGCTTTTTGTGGCCTCCCTTCTCCCTCATGTTTAGCCTCATTAGTTTTCAAATTTTAAGATGTTCAACCCATTAGTTTGACGATTCTAAGATTTTTCACCCCATTTCTTTGTCGATTTTATCCTGGCGAGCGATAGCAAGTCTGTAATTTAAGAGGACCCGGCCTTCGGCCGTGACCTTTTTCTACCGAAAAATTTACAAATTTATCTTGAAGGGGGTCTTGGGTGTATTTTTAAAAGATTGATGGAGGTCTAGAGAAGAAATAAAAAAACCTTCCCTCGGCCTAGGTTGGAATCCTTGGAGTATCACATGTATTCATTAGTTAAGTTAATTGGTGGGTTGGTGATAATAGGATTTGTACTGTATAGGATATTAAAAGTAAACTCATTTCTTTTGTTTTCTTTTGCATTGTAATTCTAATATGTTGTCTACATTTGTTAAAGGGTATGGCATTTCTAGCTAATGGAATTCTCCAAAAATATACATTTGAACACAAACTGAAAATATTGCACATTTATTACCACATTATGTAAATGATTTAAGCCTTTGAAGATTAGGACGCATTTTGACAGTTTATTCTGGCTATCATTAGATGGTTTTAAACAGTTTAGGAAGGATCTGTGGGAATGATGAGGGTAAAGGCTATTAATTCCAGACAGTTTAGGAAGGATCTGTGGGAATGATGAGGGTAAAGGCTATTAATTCCAGACAGTTTAGGAAGGATCTGTGGGAATGATGAGGGTAAAGGCTATTAATTCCAGACAGTTTAGGAAGGATCTGCAGGAATAATAAAGGTAAATTGTTTCCACATAGCGATTTTGATAATTTAATTTGACTTTATATTGTCCTTGTCCCAATTTTGGTTTGTTTAGTTTGCAAGTTTTAATTTTAAAGACTATATAATTTAATCCTCTGCCTTCCATATACCCTTTCTGTTCTGAATAAAATTGTTTAATTATAGCCAGAAATGATGATAAAGAGTGTAATCGGACCTTGATAGGGTTGATAACACAATTTTCAATACAGTATACTTTTCCTAGAGCAAGCCGTGGCATAGTCAGTAGACCGTCGGCTGCTGATCAAAGGGTCGGCGGATCGAGGCCGTACTGTCAAAATGTTATTGGTAGATGTCAAGCCCGGGCAGCTTGACCTAGCGATTCTTGACAAATGCCTAATGTTCACGGCCACCACTTCTCGGGAATTACGGCATCTGGCAAAAAAGAACAAAACTTTTCCTGGACTCTTCTGCTAACCCCCTCACCACCATGACACCTTTTTAACTTTGATTCTGGCTAAAATTAATGATTTTATACAGGTTAAGAAGAACCTATATTATTCAGAGGGTTTATCACCCACGTGTCTCTAGGTCTACCTACCCCTACGCGCAGCTCCCATCACGTTCAGTCATAAATCTTTTAACGATGGCCAGAATCAATAAAATAAGGGTATAATCTATCTCAATTATCCCTTCAACTCTCACAGACTTTCTCTAAACTAAATAATATCTACTAACGATAGCCAGAATATATTGGAAAAAGACGTCACCGTAGCGAAGGCGTTAAAATACGACACCCCATATTCTACCATAATATAACACCCCCTCCCCCTCCCATCTTATAAACCGTCTTGGTGGTGTAATGGTTAAGGTGGCAAAAATCTGTGTGTGATAACCCGGGTTCGAATCCCGGCGGATCATATATACTTTAATTAATTTAATTGGAGGGGGGGGGGGGGGTTGTGGTGAAATTAAGAAAATATACCGGTAGATTTAAACAAAATAAATAAATAAAAATTAATAAATAAAACCCTAATACTATAGAGGAATAAATGATCTAGGAACCTAATATTGTTAAGGGGAGGTTTTGGCGTATATTTTTCCTGGACCCCCTTCTCCCTCATGTTTAGCCTCATTGGTTTTGAGATTTTTCGTAAGATGTTGTCCCATTAGTTTGGGAATTTTTTAAGATATTTCACCCCATTTCTTTATGAATCTTAAGACCTATCGTACTATTTATGTGTCATTTTTTTCCTGGTGAGCGACAGCTAGGAGGAACCGGCCTTTGGTCGAGACATTGTTCCTTTGAAAAATGTACAAATTCATCTCAAAGGGGGGGGGGGGGGGTCTTGGGGGTGTTCTTTTAAGGGGAGATCTCCACTTGAGGGATTTTTTCTTGACCCCTTTCTCCCTCATGTTTAGCCCCATTGCTTTTGATATTATAAAACGTTCGCCCCATTAGTTTAGCGATTTTAAGAACTTTACCCCATATTAAGACCTTTCGTGCAATTCAGGTGTCGATTTTATCCTGGCGAGCGATAGCTAGCCTGTAATATTAGAGCAACCGGCCTCTGGCCGGGACATTTTTCTACCGAAAAATTTACAAATTTATCTTGAAAGGGGGTCTACGGTGTGTAATTTTAAGCTTAACCCTCTATTGGCGGCCCACAACATAAGTCGAGTTAAATAAATTTGGACTATGTGGCGGCTCACAACATAAGTCGTGTGGCAATTTCAGCACGTAATGTTGCTGAGAGAGAGAGAGACAAGTGGTGGCAGGAGAGTAGCGAGCGTATGACTGCTCCAGACCACCGCGGCGGGCCTACTGACATGAATCCCACCCTCCTCCACCCTCTCACACTCGCTACTTAGTGAAATGTATGGGGAAAGTACCGAATTACATGGTTTTTGCACTCGTGTTGCGCGGTTGTTGCAAGAAAACTAGCGGTCATACAAGGATCGTTGTGGTGTCATTGGAAAGCTCTGTTTATGCCCTTTCAGGGATAGATACTTGTTTTACGCTCTGGGTCTTATTTAGGCATGAAAATGATCACATAAACAGCCCTATTTTGGCTAAAAACACCCCGCTGGGCGGTACATATAAATAGACCGCCTAGCCCGCCAATAAGGTGTTAATGAAAACGTAGGGACAAACTAAATATATACCTCCCCTTAAGATTGATAGAGGTCTACGTAGGAAACTACAAAAATAACAAAAAGATTAATTCATTAATTGTAAAGATGGTTGAAAGTAAGATCGGAGCTCCATAACCCCCCTTTCCGGGCATGTGTGAAAACCAGATCCTACACCCAAACCAGATCCTACACCCAAACCAGATCCTACACCCAAACCAGATCCTACACCCAAACCAGATCCTACACCCAAACCAGATCCTACACCCAAACCAATCCTACACCCAAACCAGATCCTACACCCAAACCAGAACCAGATCCTACACCCAAAACCAAAGATCCTACACCCAAACCAGATCCTACACCCAAACCAGATCCTACACCCAAAACCAGATCCTACACCCAAACCAGATCCTACACCCAAACCAGATCCTACACCCAAAACCAGATCCTACACCCAAACCAGATCCTACACCCAAACCAGATCCTACACCCAAACCAGATCCTACACCCAAACCAGATCCTACACCCAAAACCAGATCCTACACCCAAAACCAGATCCTACACCCAAACCAGATCCTACACCCAAAACCAGATCCTACACCCAAACCAGATCCTACACCCAAAACCAGATCCTACACCCAAACCAGATCCTACACCCAAAACCAGATCCTACACCCAAACCAGATCCTACACCCAAACCAGATCCTACACCCAAACCAGATCCTACACCCAAACCAGATCCTACACCCAAACCAGATCCTACACCCAAACCAGATCCTACACCCAAACCAGATCCTACACCCAAACCAGATCCTACACCCAAACCAGATCCTACACCCAAACCAGATCCTACACCCAAACCAGATCCTACACCCAAAACCAGATCCTACACCCAAAACCAGATCCTACACCCAAACCAGATCCTACACCCAAAACCAGATCCTACACCCAAAACCAGATCCTACACCCAAACCAGATCCTACACCCAAACCAGATCCTACACCCAAACCAGATCCTACACCCAAACCAGATCCTACACCCAAACCAGATCCTACACCCAAACCAGATCCTACACCCAAAACCAGATCCTACACCCAAACCAGATCCTACACCCAAACCAGATCCTACACCCAAACCAGATCCTACACCCAAACCAGATCCTACACCCAAACCAGATCCTACACCCAAACCAGATCCTACACCCAAACCAGATCCTACACCCAAAACCAGATCCTACACCCAAACCAGATCCTACACCCAAACCAGATCCTACACCCAAACCAGATCCTACACCCAAACCAGATCCTACACCCAAACCAGATCCTACACCCAAACCAGATCCTACACCCAAACCAGATCCTACACCCAAACCAGATCCTACACCCAAACCAGATCCTACACCCAAACCAGATCCTACACCCAAACCAGATCCTACACCCAAACCAGATCCTACACCCAAACCAGATCCTACACCCAAACCAGATCCTACACCCAAACCAGATCCTACACCCAAAACCAGATCCTACACCCAAACCAGATCCTACACCAGATCCTACACCCAAAACCAGATCCTACACCCAAACCAGATCCTACACCCAAACCAGATCCTACACCCAAACCTAATTTCTCCATCTAACTACCCATCAACATCTTCCACACAACTATCCGATATTCTTCAACAATATACAAATCAACCCTTCATCTTTAACCCTTGTCTAGCGGGCCCTCTGTGGCCGTTTTGGGCCTTTTCAGGCCGTTCTGACTGCTATATCAACCATCAGTATGAAAGGAACTGTATTGCGCCGAAAACTAGGTGGAAATCGCTACACAATGACGCCACATACAGCTACGTAGCACTCGTGGAGCACTGACAGTGTTACCTCAAAGATGGAAGTTTAGCTGATTTTGCTACCTTGCTCACTTTTAGCGAACTATTGGTTACACTGTCATCCTCCCGCGCGGTGGGGGAACTGGAGTTAGTGTGGGCCGGGAGGCCACAGATGTCGGACGTATGGATCATTACTATCCCACCCATTTTCACTCGATTTTCACCCTTTTTTCACCCGTTTTTTTGCCAGTTTTTTCAACTCGACTTATGTTGCGCGCCGCTCTTTAAGGGTTAAGTATTCTTGGGGTTTCTTTTTCTCCTGACATTTCTTTGAAAGATCATATTACCACTCTTGCTAAAAACAGCTTCCCAGAAGTTAGGTATGATCAACCGTCTCCATGGGTTCCTCACCCCCACACAGCTTGTTCTGTGTCGATGTATCGAGTATTGTTTACATGTGTGGGGAGGTTCCACCCATACTTCACTTCTCAAAAGAGTAGAGTCCAAAGCATTTTGTCTCATCAACTCCTCTTACTAATTCCCTTCAATCTCTCTCTACATGCTGCAATGTTGCATCTCTCTTACTCTTCTAATGCTATTACAATAATCACTGTTCTTCAGAGCTCTCTCTCTGTATACCCCCTCCTTTACGGAGAGTGGGGCCACTCGCCTTTCAACACACTCCCACCCCTATTCTGTCCGACTCTCTAACCCAAGAGTAAACTGATTTTCCCAGTCTTTCTTCTACTCGACAAGTAAGCTTTGGAATTCTCTCAATCTGTTTTTCCCTCATCCTATGACCTACTTCAAGCTCTGTGTCCAGACATTTTATACTCTAACTTACAGTACCATGAAGTTGGCTCTGATACTTTTAACTTTGGGGGAGACACTTGTTACAGGCAGTTCTGCCTTTTGTCTCCTTCATTCACATAGAAATACAAAATATTAATTAATCTTATCAAAACTGACTAATACTTCTATCTACAGAATAATATAGAAAATGACTAGAATCTTCAATGTTCTGAACAAAAACTAAAAACTACATAGAGGTGCCTACTTCTCATTAAAATTAGTTACCAGTATTAAATTTTCTTAAGAAGTTACAAAGTATTGTATAAACTTCTCATAAAACTAATACAACTTCAGTACTGTATACAAAATAACATTAAAATTACTAAACATGAGGAAGATAGGGGTCCAGAAAAAAATCCCTCAAGTGGAAATCTCCCCTACAATAAATGGGTTAGAGAAGTTTATGATATGGCGCATCTTACATCTATCGACTTATGGCACTAATGCATATACAGGTATAATACAAGGACAGGCCAGGATATACACTTGGGAGACGCGAGTGAGTCAGAAAAGAGAGAGAAGTCGTTGAAAGTTGTAATTATAATGTAAAACTTGCAAAATAATTAAAATAATACAAATAATAATAAAATAGGAACTGCACAATATAAAGACAAAAGAACGTATAAACAAAACAAACAGAGAAAAGAGTTATTGAGAGTTGTAATTGAGAAAAGTTATTGAGAGTTGTAATTGAGAAAAGAGTTATTGAAAGTTGTAATTGAGAAAAGTTATTGAAAGTTGTAATTGAGAAAAGTTATTGAGAGTTGTAATTGAGAAAAGAGTTATTGAAAGTTGTACAGTAATTATTGAGAGTTGAAAGAGGGTTGAATATTAGCCTAGATAAGAGTTAACAAATCTAAAAGAAAAGTGGGGTATGTGTCGGAGTATATAGATAGAAAAACCTAAAGTTAACCCCTTCAGCACAATGACATACTTTTTGCCTTATTCCGGTTACCATTAGACAATTTTCTTTAGCTTTTAATCTATCTCTCTAGGACTCAAAGGGGTAACTACGATCTCAATACACCTTCTACATTTAATAGGACCATCTTAACCCTTGGAATCCGGGAGGCCTCATATGAGGCAAATCGTATTTTGGTTAGGAGTCCGGGAGGCCTCAAAATCAAAGCGTTCAAATTGCGCGGGCGGATTTTTGTTTGTGCGTGGGCGACCGCAGCGCCACCAAGCACAAACTAACATGCAGCATCAGTTCTCGTAACACATCCAACATGGATGGAGCTAATCCAAAAAAAATCGCTGTGTCCGAATCGCCGCCCGCCGCCGCGTACCATACGCCTAACAAAAGCAAGGCTAAAACGACCAAGAAAACAGTGCTTAGTCCCGATGGTGTTGCACACACTCTGGAAGAACTAAGCGAATATAGTGAACTGAGTGAATATAGTGAACTGAGTGAACTTGGGAGTGACTTTGACGAAGAACAAGTGGTTAGTGAAGATGAGGGTGAAGTGGCGGATGGATTAGAGTTTCTGGGCTTTATTAGTACCGATGAGGACGATAATGACGAGGATAATGACGATGGTGAATGCGGTGCTCGTGAACTGAGTGAACTTGGGAGTGACTTTGACGATGAAGAAGTGGTTAGTGAAGATGCGGGTACGGTACCGTACGCTTGCCTAGCCTAGTAAGTGAAAGTGACACAAATGTATAACAAGAAATAATAACTCAATAATAACAGTGAGTGACAATAATTCATAACAAGAAGAGTAATAAGAGTGAAAGTGACACAATAATATCCAATAACAGTGAAAGTGCCGAAAATATGTTATAAAAAGTTTCACATAACTCGATAATGGTTGTAAAATTAATAAATGACACAATAACTATGACATTATCACCATAGAAACATAATATCGTCTACCGGTACCAAAGCCACCGAAGCAACGAGTGACTTAGTGTGTGCTAGCCAGGGCCTCGGCGAAGCGTTCGGACACAGGCGAAAATACGCGGAAAATTACCTCCATCCCCATCATCATATCTCGGCAACTACTTGTCATAGCGATGTCAACTCAACGCCAGTCTACAGACGAAGGTTGGTTCTACACTATGCAATTTAGTTGACTGCTCTAGGTGGTCTCAATCAGTAGATATCGAATTATGAAGATAGCCATTTTTCAGGAATACCCCCGGACACGACGATCGCCTCATATGAGAGCCCCCGGATCCGGAGGGTTAAATTGCTAAAGCGTTATTTCCACATAGTGATTTTGATAAGTTCTTTTGCCTTTATATTGTGTCGTCCCTGTTTTGGTTTGTTTATTTAGCAAGTTTTACAATATAATTACATAAAAACAAAGAATCGTAATAAATGCAAGGAAGAAAAGGCGTCCTGGTGCTGAAGGGATTTACCAAAATATAGAGAGAGAATGAGTAGAGAAGAAGTGTGAGCTACTGTATAGTCTATTAGCTGTAAGTAGGCGATAAATCATGACTATCCTCTGTAACTCAATAACTACCTAACTACCAGAGTAATCGAGCTAATATGTCTATCATTTGGGAAGAGTCAGTCAAGGAATAGATGTGGAAATGTACAGCCCATTTCCTCCAGCCCTTTTTGAGTTACAGAGGATAAGAGGTCATGATTTCTCGCCTACTTACAGCGAATAGACTATAGGAATGGTAGTGTTTAGGTACAACTACTAACAAATGTTCACAAGTTTTTGTGTTTTTCTGAATGCAAATACAGTATAATGATGTTCTGGTTTTGATGGTTAGAGCGTGCAAGTTCTGTACGAGATATCCTGGGTTCGAATCCCTGGAAGATCATATGCTTTCATTAATTTCATTGGGAGTTATTGGTGTTAACCCTCTCACGTCCTTGACGCAATTTTGAGCCTATTAGGGATACTGTACTTTAAAGCCTTTGTTACCACCAGGGGTATTTAGAAACCTTTAGTTTAGTTACTTCAACCTCTGCAGTTGTCTTTGAGTTAGCTGTGGGCAGAAAACTAATTGTGGAGAGGTAATTATAAGAGTGAGAGAACTCTATTTGTTATTGCTAATCTGGCAACCTCTGCGTCATATGGTAGTGAGAGGGTTAAGAACGATATTAGACCCTATGTGGTGGATTGTGTTCTTTTATTTCAAAATTTGATTTAATTAAAGTTATTTCCACATAGCAATTTTGATTAGTTTTTTTGCATTTATCTTGTGTCGTCCCAGTTTTGGTTTGTTTATTTTGCAAGTTTTACAATTTAATATATGAATAAAAACACAATATTATTATGTATTTATTCATATACATCCAATATGATTCAAACAACAATCTAAATTAATATATTTGCATATAAGAAATCTCAAGCTCACAAAAACATGTCACTAGCTGTACAGTCGCGCTAATAAGTCATGTCCCAGCTGTCATTACGTTTGGCTTGCTCTGCGCTGTATTAATGTCTGTCAGATGTTGAATAGGGTGGGTAAGTGTAGGAACATGTTTGTATATTTCACTGGCTATGAAGAAATGAAGCTTAAGATATTGCTGATACCAATTATTGATCAAAACATACTTGGTGCCGAGACATCACTTATTAGCACGACTGTACAAAGGACTGTATTAGGAGAGAAAATGAGAGGACATATTATGAGAACAAGGTACACTCGACCTAAAAACAATCTTTACACTGGTGAGCTGTAAATAATCTAGTGTGAACGGAAAGAATCGGGTGAAACATACGTCTGTGAGGTATTATCATAAGACTTCGACCCACTTCCAGAATGTTTAGAGCGTTTGTGTAAAGATTGTGTTTTTGGTCGAGTGTACTAATAATGCACATAGTTTGGTAGTTACCAGGTATACTATACAGGGTGTCCCGCGAGTTTGGTCAAATACTTCCGGAGATGAAAGATTAAGTAATTCTAAGTATAAACTGTTATATACACATAGGCTTTTTGGGGCATTGTTTTGTAGCTATGGACCCTTAAAGTCGCCATGTTGGTGTTTTTTGTAATTTCTAACCCTGTTTTTCTTCAATAAGATGAGGATAGGGAAAAACAACTATAAAGTGTATTATGAAGCATGATATCAATACTTCAAACTGACGCCAAAAACTTCCCTACATCGTACTTCATATTCCCTTGACATGGAGTTGAATATTACAAGAAACCAACAAAACTTAATTTTAAGCTCACCATCACGGAAAGAAGAAACTGAGCTACAGAGGATTTGTTGGTGTTTTCATTAAGTATTGATACCATGCACCATCATAAAGCATTTAACGTTATCGCTATTAATTTTCATTACTCGAAAAATGGGTTTAAACTGACAGAAAAAATCCTCCGTAGCTCCTTTCTTCTTTCCACAATGATGACCTTAAAATTAAGTTTGGTTGGTTTCTTGTAATATACAGTTTGAGGTATTGATATCATGCTTCATAATACATTTTATAGTTGTTTTTCCTATCCTCATCTTATTGAAGAAAAACAGGGTTAGAAATTACGAAAAACACCAACATGCCAACTTTAAGGATCCATAACTACAAAAGATAACCGTTTATACTTAGAATTACTTAATCTTTCATCTCGGGAAGTATTTGACAAAACTCGCGGGACACACTGTATAGGCTAAAGTTTAGTAGTTACCAGGTATACTATATAAGCTAACCGAGAGAGAGAGAGAGAGTTCCTGTAGACATAGCTTAGTTAGATAGTGATGATTTAGCTTAAAGCCGACCTTAATCCCTTCTGTACCGGCGACGTCTATTGTATTGTAGCCGTCCGGCTGGCTCAGTTGATAGCGTGCCTGATTCCCACCTTGAAGGTCTCGCGTTCAATCCCCGCTCAGATTGAAAAGTTTTTCTGGGATACAGCCGGCGGTTACCATCTCCCCATGACCAAGGGGGATGGGTAATGGTCTCTGGTAGACTAAAGAAAGCCAAGCGCTTGCGAATCCTCGAAGGAGGAGAGACGGGCGCTATATAAGTAACCAGATTATTATTATTTATTATTATTTTAGTCTTGCTACTACAGTACCGTATTGTATTAGACGATTTTATTCAGTTGAGAAAGGGTCTTCAGCAAATAACAGGCTTCGAAGTATCTTTCTTAACCCGGGAACTGCGGGGAGACTCTTAAGAGTTCCCCCGGCGGACTGCGGGGAGACTCTTATGAGTGAGTGAAAAAAAAAATCAACTTTTGACATCGAAAAAAAAAAAAAAAAAAAATTTATTTTTTATTTTTTTTTGGCCCCTGGGCCATGCAAAATCTCAGTCCTCTACCTCCCCTCCTTCCCCACTTTCCTCCTCTCCTTCAGTTATCACCTATTTTCCCTGTTATTCCCTTATTCTGAGGTATATTTTCGTGCTAACATTAGCGAGTTGCAAGCAGGGCATTGTCATCACTGATGGCAAGCGAGTGCAAGAGAGAGAGAGAGAGTATCGATCGACTGTGTCTCAGTGGCCTTGGGGGAAATTGGCGGGAAAGCAGTTTGCCTCACCCATACATTATACAACTCGCGGGCTATATCTCCGATTTTGACCATCCAAACGCTGTTTTCACTCGTTTTATTGTTGTTTCAGGTTAATACCTTTATAATCAACCCATAATAGGCGCATATGGATAAGTATTAATGCTATTAATGGCACAATGAATATTTTAGTGACGGAAACACCTCAAATACGTCAGCACAGGGGGACGTTTTCAATTACCCCCATGCGCACTTCAGAGGTTAAGGGGAGGTTTTTAGTTAGTTCGCTAGACTTCCATCAAGCTTAACATTACAGCCCGTAGACCCCGTTTCAAGATAAATTTGTACATTTTTCGGTAGAAAAATGTCCCGGCCAAAGGCCGGTTCCTCTTAAATTACAGGCTCGCTATCGCTCGCCAGGAAAAAATCGACACCTAAATGGCACGAAAAGTCTTAAAATTGACAGAAATTGGGCGAAAGTTCTTAAAATCGCCAAACTAATGGGGCGAACGTCTTATAATATCAAAAGCAATGGGGCTAGCCATGAGGGAGAAAGGGGTCAAGAAAAAAATCCCTCAAGTGGAAATCTCCCCTTAAGTGCCATAGATCCTTCTTAAGCTGCACAAAATGTCTAAATATACAGGTCTTCCTCGCTATCCAATGCCCCAATTTAAATTATTACAGGTTTTTAGGGGTTTGGGTTTTGGCTGGTCCGAGATTGCATCCCTATTTACCCCCATTAATTTTAGGGTTCGCTATACGATTTTTCTATTTAAGATTGGGTTTCTATTTAAGATTGGGTTTTCAGGAACGTAACCCAATCGTATATAGAGGGAGACCTGTAGCTAAGATCAAACTAAATAGATGTCGCCGGTACAGAAAGGGTTCATACGAGAGTAGCCCGGATAATGATAAGACTTTCCACTATAATTACATGAAAGATGATTAGTATGAAGCAGGATTAGTTAATGATCAATACTACTACCACTATCCTCTACTATAAATAAAACTACTACTACAGTACAGGACTACTATTTAACACTCACACCAGTATTAAGACACTTATGTTAATTTATATAATTTTTCAATCTAGGTTCATTGGATGTAATTTTTCAATCAGATTAGGGTCCGTATTTCCAGACAAACCTCACCACTGGCAGTGGTCAGGTGAGGGTATTGAGGGATAAGCCTTTACAACAGCACCTCGTATCTACTTTTGGAAGTGTTGAGAGGGGAGAAGGGGTGTTGAAGTGGCTTTGTTTGGAGTGGTATTAGTCTGTATATGATGATAGCGAAGGTATTGAGGGATAAGCCTTTACATCGGCACCTCGTATCTACTTTTGGAAGCGTTGAGAGGGGTGAAGGGGTGTTGAAGTGGCTTTGTTTGGAGTGGTATTAGTCTGTATATGAGTATTGAGAGGGGAGAAGATGAGTTAGAGAGAGAGAGGAAGTGTAATTATTGAGGTTTTGTTGTATGTCTGGCCAGTCGATATAATACGTTAGTTGTCATAATTGTAATCAGAAGTACTGAGACATTAATACAGTACAGTACTCTTATTGCAATTACAACAACCATAAGTGATTTTTTATAACTAGGTGGAAATTTGACTCCCTTAGCAGCTCATGTAGTCGATTCTGAATCAATAAGGGAGTTTGAAAGTAATCTTGATAAAGCATGGGGAAGACAAGATTTGAAGTTTGATTATAAAACAAAAATACAGAATAGTAAAAATGTTGCGTCTGCTACCGCCGCCGCCAACACCATGAACGACCGCAGCAGTGCAAGTACTGGTATTGAGCTGGATACACAGGCATAGTTTGCCTTTTTCCAGAGGATCTACTGTAAGAAACTGTAAGAAATATCTCGATAACTAATGGAAAAATATGAAACTGAATTGTCTCTGCATCATAATACAGACAGGTATTCACAATTATCACTATATTTGGCTGTAACAAATATTATAATGGCTGAGTAATTAAGATGGGAACAAGCCAATTTCTCACTAGCATATCATAATGACTGGCTAGGAATACGTCTATACTAGTAATTACCAAGGGTGAGGGCTGGTCCTATCCAAAGTGATGTTTGGCATCCTCTACCCAACCTTAGTTGTTTCTGTGTCTCTTTTCCTGTACTACTTTTCCTTCTAGGTGTTGGCGAGATCGCCCGATTGTGTGGCACTACAAGGGGGGGGGGCTGCGGACAGTGGGGGCATTGGCCCGGGGGTGCAAGCCCATGGGCTGATGATCCCCTCCCCCGCTGCCCTCCCAGAGACAGGCCCTTTCGGGGACCTGAGCATCTGGATGGCTTTGGTCTACCGGACTCGGGACTGCTCGGCCAGACAGTCTGGGGAACTACAACAACAACAACAACAACTAGTAATCACCACAAACAATGACGGCGTCTCTAACGTGGATTGACCTCCCAATCTACCAATATTGGAAGCCAAAGCGTCACATTTTTCCCTTGCCCCTCAACTTTCTCTTCATAATTGCTGAGGGACACAGGGCCCTGGGTGGGGCTTTGGTTTCCCGGGCATTTCCACACCCTCCTCAGCTCCCCGCCATGGAGTGGCTTCGGTCACCCAGGCTTTATTGTGGTCGGCGGGGAGGGTTCCTTGGGGGGCGCTCGGTTATGGCCTTGGCCTTGCTCGGGGCCTTGGGGCTGTTCGGCCAGGCAGCTTGGGGAACAACAACAACAATGATGGAGTTAGTCTCGGAGTACGAACAATGACCTATACTACTGTACTGTAAATCTTTAATAAATACCTAGTAATAGCTTCTAGGTTAACTTACAAGAACTCTCAAAACAACCACACATACATTGCATCGTTTGCTACTTACACATACAATAATTGTCTTCTATATCTTCATTCACAATCCTAGCTATCATATTCATCCATACACTGTACAGTAGTGTGTGTTAGTATATATATACATTGTATTTAGTTAACCCTCTCACATCCTGACGCGATTTTTGAGCCTATTAGGGATACTTTAAAGCCTTTGTTACCGTCAGGGGTATTTATAAACCTTTAGTTTGTTTACTTCAACCTCTGCAGTTGTCTTTGAGTTAGCTGTGGGCAGAAAACTAATTTTGGAGAGGTAATTATAAGAGTGAGAGTAATCTATTTCTTATTGCTAATCTGGCAACCTCTGCGTCCTATGGTCGTGAGAGGGTTAAATAAGGATCATAGCAGCGGAAAATCTCACAAGCCAATGCCCTCGTATTTTAAAAACACACTTCAAGTGCTGCCCTAAACTTTCTTGAAACAAAATAATATACAAATGTTAATAATTTTTACTGAGTATTAGACAAATATTAATAATAATCCCACACTCTCTTTCTCTCCCTCTCTCTTTGGCTTGTATCCATTCGGCCCCATTCAGCCTACTGTTTTAAGACGTTTACCCCCATCCTGGTGTCACTATTTTACTGGCGAGCGGTAGCGAGCCAGCATATATATATTTTTGTTTTGACAGGAAGCTAAATTTTTACATTTTTCAATAGAATAATGTCTCCGGCGAAGCCGGATTTCTCCATACAAAGCTGGCTCGCTCTCGCTCGCCAGGAAAAAATTGACACCTGGATGAGGATAAACGTCTTAAAACAGTTGGCTGAATGGGGCCGAATGGATACAAGCCAGGGAAAGAGAGAAAGATAAAAAAAAAACGGTGACCCCTTTTAATAATAATCCCACACACTCTTCACACACACTGTTAGGCGGTGTCACACCAGTGCTGTTTCCCGCAATTTTTGACAGAGTTTTTTCTTGTCCTATTTTGCGGCTTTAAATCGAAGGTAGATTATTTTTAGGTAGTTTAATTCTTCTGGAACTTATATTTTGAAGCTGCCAAGCTATAATAGTTATGTTAATTATTCAAGTTAGCCATTTACAATATTGGTACCACATATGTTACAAATATGACATGTACCAGCTTTGCATAATTCCAACTAAGGATAGCCCAATAAGGCCGTTAGGCGTATTTCCATTGGGGTCCTGTAAAAATTGCCGTAAAAAGTACATGTGTTACACCGCCTTAATACCACTACGGCTCTCCTACACTCGTATACTATCCCTCATCCTATGACTTAAACTGCTTCAAGCTCCATGTGTCCAGAGCAGTGGATCACTGGTTACTATCTACAGAACATTCCTGTGCTTGGTATGCTTCCAGCCAGGCTCCCACTTGGGTAAATAAAATGGCAAAAATAGATAAAGATACCCAGACCACAAGACCACATACATCAGGGAGAGCCGTTTTAAAGGCAATTTCCCGCCACCCAACTCAACTCCACTCAACTGCCATCCGGGTAAGGGACTGCTCTGGGCCTGCTCCTTCAGTGCTAAGAGTGATAATCCACTTAGTGGAGATTAAACTGTGGAGTGGGTCAGTGGGGGTATGTCTGGGAGCCTGGAAGCAGTTTCTGCCATGGCCAGACCTTCTGGGGTGGGCGCTTCCTTTGGAAGTGGGGCGTCGGATTGATGATGATGTGTCCACATATTTTGACTATCGTACCTTGAATTTGGCTCTCTTCCACTCCTTCAACTTTGGGGGAGATGCTTGTTACAGGCATAAGTAAAGGTGGACGTTGGAGCTCTTAATTCTTGGACAAGGACAAAGAAAATAAACGGGGGCATAATTGCAAGAAAAACAACAAAAATCAATTGTTTCCCTTAAAGTTGTTTCATTTATAGTTTCTATTTTCAGGAACATAACTACCGGTACTGTATATCTCTGGATGCTGGAGCTCATGATTCATGGACAAGCACAGACAAAGAAAACGGTATATGTAAACGGAAAACGGAAGGGTGTGTTTAGAACGCGTCCTTGATGTTGTTGAAGGGTCGGACAGCCAGGTCGGTGGGAAGGTTGAAGTCGTAGCGGCTGAGGCGGTCCATCGAGCGGAATGCATCCTCAAACCCTACAAGGAAAAGAGGGATGTTGATATTGGGCTGTTTGAGAGATATAGTCTGTTTTTTTGCCGCTGATGGTAAATTTTTTTTTTTTTTTTTTTTTTTTTTTTTTTTCTATATTCCAACTACTCCCTCTCGGGCATAGGCTGAGAGCCTGTACATTCCACCATAAGCTGAAAGCTTATTAACCCCCCCGGCTGTCCTGTTATAAGGACCCTGGGGAGTGAGACATGTGAAGCATCCATCATGGTGTCAAACCAGCAGCTCTCTGAAGCGGCTGGTTGCTTCGCTCAAGCGCTCGTCGTCCACGCAGACTCAGACCCTCACTCTCAGAACCGCACCTCCGAAAAAACAAGGAGACGTTGGATCAATGTTGTTGTTGTATGGTATGACGTAATTAGTGTCTGAAAAGCTCCGATATTGTCAACATCGCGGACAAATTTGCTCCACGGAAATCGTCATCACAACTGAACTAGTCGATTTACAGAGCTCTACTCAACGCCAGTCTACAGATTGGAAACCGCACTACGTTTAGAGATGCGTGGGAAATTTCTAGCAGTTAAAATAACAAAGATACGGTAGCCGGTAGCCTAGGCCTAGACGTTTTTCGGCCAAATCGCCCGGGTACCCCACACTGTCCTTAGGACAGGCAGGCCGGCGGGGAAGGGTTAAGCGTGGTTTGAAAGCCGTGCGTCGAACCATATGTAAACAAGCCGGTCGGAGCGACACGCACCTTCCAAAACAAGAAGGAGAAGTCCGACTTTTGTTGTTATTGTTTTGGAGAACAACAACAAGTCTTTGTTATTGTCTGATATTGCTAACATCGCCTCGAAACTCTCTCCACGGAAATCGTCATCACAACTGAACCAGTTGACCTAGAGAGCTCTACTCAATGCCAGTCTACAGATACGAAACAGGGCTACGTTTTGAGATGTGTGTGAATTCTCTACCAGTTAAAATACAAAGATAGTGCTAGCCTATTACAAAAAATTTTGGCCACATCTCCCGGGCTCTCAGTGCTGTCCTTTAGAAGGCGAGCCCGGGGAGGAAGGGTTAATGGGAAAATATGATTAAACTAACTACTAAGTTATGATGAAATAGCCTCAACATAGAACTCTACCAAGACAAATAATGGTAGTTCCGCCACTCACCGGTCTGTATAACGTAGCTCCAGGATTGGTAGAAATTATCTGTGAGGGACTGGGTGCGGAAGATCAGTCGTAGCCATGTGATCAACTTGTTTTGGCTGCAACAAATACAGAAGAGGCAGTTAGAAATTTATTACAAAAGTACCGTACAGAGTGATGCAGTTTTTTAAGGGGAGATCTCCACTTGAGGGATTTTTTTCTTGACCCCTTTCTCCCTCATGTTTAGCCCCATTGCTTTTGATATTATAAAACGTTCGCCCCATTAGTTTAGTGATTTTAAGAACTTTCACGCCACATTAAGACCTTTCGCGCCATTCAGGTGTCGATTTTATCCTGGCGAGCGATAGCGAGCCTGTAATTTAAGAGGAACCGGCCTTCGGCCGGGAAATTTTTCTACCGAAAAATTTACAAATTTATCTTGAAAGGGACTCAAGGAGGTATAATTTTAAGCTTGATGGAGGTCTAGGGAACAAAGTAAATACCTCCCCTTAACACCATGCACCGTGCCACAGGCTGTAGCGAGGTTGGTAGACTATAAAAAAATAATATATATTTGTCAACAGTCTACTGGGCAGTTGGTAGAGCACTGGCCTGCTAACCGAGAGGTGGAGGGTTTAAGGTTGGGGCCAGCCAGTGTGTGTTATTGGTTGACAACAGTGTTATTGGTGGATGGTGTGGTCTAGGAATCTGTGGTAACTGTTCGCTGAAGTTCCTGATACATCAGGGTTCCCATCCTAGCTCAGGTATAGAGCCGGGAGTGCATGGTGGTAAAATCTGCATTATTCATTCATCACTTTACTTCAATGCATTATATCTTTCTCTCTACATACAGTATAGTCCATTCATTATAGGTAGGACAAAAATCTTGACCACTAACCTCTATGGCGCTTAACCCCCTCCGTCAGTTAACACGCGATCGTGTATATAAATGGTTTGGATCAAACGCCGATTTTGACGCAATCACGTATAGAAATTTGGGAAACTTAGTGTTAACTTAAGTTATTATATACGTGATCGCGTATATAATCACATGCAGGTACTCGGTGAAGGGCAACACTAAATGTGGAGCTAGTTGGCAACTCCCTACCGAGCCAGGGAGTACCACAAATAACAGTTCACCCAAATAGTGGCAAATAGTGTGTCGACTGTCCACAGATAAATAAGTTTAATCAATCTGACGGAGGGGGTTAAACAACTAAAGTATACAATCAAGCTAATATTTTTATCATTTGGAAAGAGTCAGCCAAGAAAACAATAACTCGGGTGACCAGTAGCGACATTGGTAGAGCGCTCGGTTTCTAACCGGGAGGACCGAGTTCGATTCTCGGCTGGTTGAGATAGTTGGGCAATCTCCTCACACCCCTTGCCTCTGTTCTGATCGCCTAACAGTAAAATAGGTCTATGCCAGGGTAAATAGGTTCCTCGTGACCTCATCCCTTAAATAAAAAACAAAACAAAACAAAAACAATAACTCACTTTAGAGCCACAGAAACAAACGCCTTAAAATGAGCGTCGTGTGATCTCTTGAGGTGCGTGTGTGTAGATATAATATTACCCACGGCTGCCAACAAACTCTGCTTGTTAGTTACTGCAGTTCCCCCGGTGATCTCCAAGTTAAAGCTCTGAAATAGAAAATGGAGGTAAGAATTAGAACAAGAATTAGCGGGGCTGTTCGGCCAGGCAGCTTAGGGAACAAGAACAAGAACAACAACAAGAATTAGCAAATTTTCTCAGTCTTTGAGCCGTATTCTTAGACGTGTTGGGAGGGTGTTACCCAGCCTACAATGAACGAAGATATTAGAATTGAGTGTATTTTAATGAACTTTATATCTCCCAAGTTCTAAAAGCTAACAATTAATCTTGTCTTATTACGTTCATTAAGGAGTAGGGTTTCATGGAGGGAAGGTTTAAGAATACGGCTGTTTCTTCTATTCAACAAGTGAACTCTGGAACTCTCTCCCCCAGCAATATTTCATTCTTCCTATGACTTAGACTGCTTTAAACTTTGTGTGTCCAGGCATTTTGACCCCAACATCCCTTGAGTATGGCTCTGTCACTCCTTTGGCTTTGTGGGAGACACTCATTACAGGCAGCCTGCCTTTTGTCTCCTTCATACATACAGTAGGGTCCCGCATAAAACGAGTCTCGATTAAAACGACCGACCTAAAATATTAATATTTAATTTTCGATCAGAACGAATGTGATCACATAAAACGAGTCCGCCGCCAAAGTGGGGCAAATCCGAGGAGTTTTCATATAGGCCGCCAAAATATCGTACAAAACGTACGAAATATCGTACAAAAAGTACGAAATATCGTACGCTCCTGACGGAAATTTATGCTTCCAGTGAACATTGACGATATTGGGCCACCAAAATGCTGTGTTCACATAAAACGAAATCGCATAAAACGCCCTCGTTTATCGACCATATACTCGTTTTATGCGGGACCCTACTGTATAGACAAATAGAAAGAAAAGTTACTGTACAGTAGTATCAATACAGATGACAATTAGTCTATCTATCTATCTATTGCCGGACGCCGCTCTGGAGTATATGAAACAGGAGTAGTGAAACACGCTTCTTACTTGTGCTCTTGACAATGTTACCAAAGCAGCTAAACTTCGTTAGATGCGGATATTTGCCTCAGAAAAATCTTTATGAGCTATCCCAGGCCGGGATTTGAACCCAGGTCCCCTTTCACATCGGGCGATAAATAAATATATGGACCAAAAAATAAACCCTTGCCCCTTAACTGTATCTTACCGAACAACAACGCCTAGGACCTACCTGACTAAGACTTCTAGCTGGTGTATGGTTGTAAGAGTTGTAGGTAGGCCAGAATTCTCAACTACTAACCTCTGTAACTCACAAACGACTAGTGTAATTGAATTAATATTTCTACCATTTGGGAAGAGTCTGCCAAGGAATAGGTGTTAAAATTGACAGCCCATTTGCTCTAGCCCTTATCGAGTTACAGAGGTTAGGGTTCACGATTTCTGGCCTACCTATAGTATCTTGCTAAATAACCCCCTGGACCTACCTGACTAAGACTCCTAGCTGGTGTATGGTTGTAGGAGTGGTTGTGGTGATAGACTAATATAGTATTATTATGTTTTTTACACCAACCAACTTAACATCTAAACTCAATTAATTAAATCAACAAATACATGTGGCACTCCGAGGATTCGAACCTAGGATACTCACATAGAAATCCCGCGCACTATGCATTACGCTATCAAGACACAACCAATATAACTTCGCTACCCCAACTAAACAAGCCCTATGACTCACCTGACTTAGACTCCTTGCTGGTGTATGGTTGTAGGAGTGACCGTGGTGGAAGTGGTAGTAGCGAAGTATAAGGTCCCAGGCGTGGAGTAACGTGGCCGCCGTAACTCCTTCAGGGTTCTCACGGTTGGGGAAACACGACAGGAACGGCACCAAGGACTGACTTTGGCCAACCTGTCACAAAAGGCAACTTACAGTACTGTATAGTATTTAGATGTGTGTAAACCCTCTCCGACATATGATGCAATTTTTAGCCTATTAGGGATACTTTAAAGCCTTTATTACCATCAGGGGTATTTACAAACCTTTAGTATAGTTACTTCAACCTCTGCAGTTGTTATTGAGTTAGCTGTGGGCAGAAAACTAATTTTGGAGAGGTAATTATAAGAGTGAGAGAACTCTATTTCTTATTGCTAATCTGGCAACCTCTGCATCATATGAGTCTGAAGGGGTTAATTTGTATTTTGTTTTTGTGTGTTCATTGTTTTATGTTGTATTTTGTGTTGTCCCTATTCTTGCTCTGTCTTGAGTCGGCCACCCCCCCAAAAAAAAATAAAAAAAATAAAAATAAAAATAATAAAATAAAATAAAATAAAATATAAATAGGCAAAGTGTGGATTGGGCCTGAGTATATAGATAGATAGTTTTATGCATGAACTCTCATTTTATAGTTTAACCCCTTCTGTGGGAGAAGGGGGTCAGAAAAAATACTCTCTGTGGACGAAGCAGTCTTTGAACTTGTATATGTACAGTATGTATATATTGTTATGTGTTTTGTCCACCAACCAACTTCACCTCAAAGCTCAATTAATGAAATCAACAAATACATGTGGCACTCCAAGGACTCCAACCTAGGATACTCGCATCTAAATTTCGCGCACTTATGCATTACGCTATCAAGACATGATCAAACTCATACCGGCATAAGTCCATGTTGTACAAGGTCCCTGAGAGCCGGACAGAAACCTTTCCGCACCACAGCCGTCAGTTCTGGACACGTTACTGGCGGTGGTGGTGGTGGTGGTGGTGGTGGTGGTGTGGGGGAGTTACTGGTACTGGTGGTGGTGGTAGGGTCGTCACTGCTGGGGTCGTCAGTGTCCTCGGAGGGTAGTGCACTGACCACCTCCAACACGGTACTGATGGCTACCTCCAGTCTCGCTCTCAAGTCACTGAAAATTAATAAAACATTATTTGGTACATGTACAAATTTTGTTTTTGTTTTTTTTAATGATGTTTCTTTTATATCATTATAGAGGGTTTTGATTGCTGTTGTAATTTTCGACCAATGTATCTTTCTCACTAGACTAAGAAAAACACCTCCCCAGACCTCCTTCAAACTACAAAAACCCCACCACCCAGACCCCTTTCAAGATAGATATGATTTTTTGTTTTGGTAGAACTGACCCGTAATGGTTGCCCTGAGGAGTCTTCTTGAGCGTGTTGCTGCGGAACCTGGCCCGCCCCGCGCCGCACCCAAAGGATAACATCTTCATTAGGGTCGTGGCGCGCTTCACCAAGTTCTCCGTGTCATGTCGCAGCTGGGGAACAAAACCAAATGTGTCACGAAAATTAGACACTGGTTTATACATTCTATATCAGTAAAGAAAATTAGACACAGACATTGAACAAGGTCGCAAGAGCCAATCAGCTGGAATTATTGACATACTGTATAGGTGGGCCATTATTGACATACTGTATAGGTGGACCATTATTGACATACTGTATAGGTGGGCCATTATTGACATACTGTATAGGTGGACCATTATTGACATACTGTATAGGTGGACCATTATTGACATACTGTATAGGTGGACCATTATAATCTCAAAAGCCGCTGACACCGATTCTAGTCTCTTTATCATCTATAACTGCAGTACAATGCTTAATGCACTTATAATGGCCTAAATAATAGATAGATAAGATAGATAGATAGATGTAATATACAGGTCTCCCTCGATATATGATTGGGTTACGTTCCTGAAAACCCGATCTTAAATAGCAAAATCATATGGCGAACCCTAAAATTAATTGGGTAAATGGGGGTGCGTTCTGGGACCAGCCAAAACCCGAACCCAAACACCGAAAAAAAAAACTATAATAATATCATAAATTGGGGCATCGGATAGCGAGGGAGACCTGTACACAGTATAATAAATACCAATTCTATCTATCTATCTATCTATCTATCTATCTATCTATCTATCTATCTATATGCTCAGGCCCAATTCCCACTTTACCTATTTTTTATTTTTATTTTCCTCTATTTTATTTTATTTTTATTTTTGTTTTATTTTATTTTTTTCTTCTTGGGGGTGGCCGACTCAAGACAGAGCAAGAACAGGAAAACACAAGACAAAACAACGAACAAACACAGACAAAACACAAAATTCACACAAATCTAGGTCACCCAGGAGAATACCCAGAGACCAGGGTCACCAAGGTCGCTCCTGCACTCCCCCGACCACCCGGAGAGGCTCCGATCTCGGCAGGCAGACATGCAGCGGAGCCAAAGCCACAAGCCCGCCCACCACACTTCCAGGCGCACCCTTCATATTAATCGTCTCCCCAAATGACCACGTGTTCACTCAACTATTCACAAGCATTCTCCTTTCATTCCTGTTTATTACCACTTTCTTTACGGTGGGAAAAAAAACAAAAAATAAATCTTGCTGGCTCCAACAGGTATCACACGGGACCAAAATCTATGACAGACACTCATAGGAGACACTTTGCTAAAAGAGAGAAGCCAGTGGGCCGTAATTCTAAGCAAGGGAAGGGATTCACTTTCACCTTCCTCCCATGACAGTAACAAAGAACGTTAGAGTTCATCCCTCACCATTGTTCAAGGCTACATAGCGATTTTGATAAGTTCTTTTGTCTTTCTACTGCTTTCGTCTGTTTTTTGTTTTTTTTATTTTGCAAGTTTTACATTATAATTTTAGTGTTGTTGTTGTTGTTGTTGTTCCCCAAGCTGCCTGGCCGAACAGCCCCAAGGCCCCGAGCAAGACCAAGGCCATAACCGAGCGCCCACACAGAACCCTCCCAGCCGACCACAATAAAGCATGGGTGACCGAAGCCACTCCATGGCGGGGAGCTGAGGAGGGCGACAGAAACGCCTGGGAAACCAAAGCCCCACCCAGGGCCCTGTGCCCCTCAGCAATTATGAAGAGAAAGCTGAGGGGCAAAGGGGCAAATCTTAGTGTTTTACTCCATCATTAGATTAACAAAAAGATTAGCAAAATGCTTAATTCGGTAGCAAAGTACTGCATTATTATTTTAGTACCCGTCAACAGGGAGAAAGTCAAATGCAAACATAGCTAAGCCGAATTCAGAAGTTCGCGAGAAATTCAAACAAGAAAACATGCCAGTCTGTAGATGATTAAAGAAGGCAAAGAAAATACAATCCAAGGTCACCTAAGGCTTAAGGGGAGGTTTTTAGTTTGGTCTCTAGATATCCATCAAGCTTAAGATTACACCCCCTTGAGCTCCTTTCAAGATACATTTGTACATTTTTCGGTAATAATAATAATAATAATAATAGTTCTTAAAGCTAGCGCATGCTAAGCTAGCTAAGGATAGCTCAATAAGGCCGATTAGGCGTATTTCCATTGGGGTCCTGTACTACTACCCCATCCCTTTGCTCATGAGGGATGGTAACGACTCAGTGCTTGTGAAAAATCTTTAATGCGCCGAGCGTGGGCGCGAACCCGGGCCTTCTGGGTGGAAGTCCGAGACGCTAGTCACTACACCAAGCGAGCCGCTAGAAATTAAATTACAGGCTCGCTATTGCTCGCCAGGATAAAATCGACACCTAAATGGCACGAAAGGTCAGATAAAATATAAATAACCAAATATAATGGATGAGAAAAGAAGGGGTCAGACGACAAATACAGCTATAGTCTATTCGCTGTAAGTAGGCGAGAAATCATGACCTCTGACCTCTGTAACTAATGAACGACTAGAGTAATCGAGTTAATATTTCTACCATTTGGGAAGAGTCAGTCAAGGAATAGATGTGGAAATTTACAGCCAATTTGCTCAAGCCGTTTTTGAGTTAAAGAGGGTAGAGGTCATGATTTCTCGCTTACTTACAGCGAATAGACTATACTGTATACTGTAGTAGTGAAAGACTCCCAATGGTTAGAATAAACAAAGAAATGTAATATTTTAAGTCCCTATCAAACATACAGTGCATGATTTTGGTCTAGACTGCCCATAATTTTGCAATCTTCCAATTCAAATTCAGCAAAATCGGGGGCAGTCGGAACCAAAAATTGTGTATGTGCGAAAATGGTTTTGTAATTTCTTTATTTCATAATACTGTTTTGCTAAATCTACAATGGATTATTTGATAAGTTTTGTTGTTTACAAATTAATTATAAAGGACTTTAGTTGAAGGAGCACAGTACAGTGTTACGGAGAGGGCACATAGGTACTGTATATAACTTTAGACAATGGACATAGTAGCCGGAAGGTATTTTGACCATGGCCATCCTTTAGCAGGTGCTTTGCGGAAGGAAGCAAGGTATCGGAGATGGAGATGATGATGATGATGTTGATGATGATGATGATGATTCAAAATAAATTCAACCATATCCCTGAGTTACAGAAAAGAAAAGCCAAGAAGATCCTACCACCACAGTGCTCATTATTAAGTAGAGTAATTGAAAAAAACCCAAACAGTTTAAGAAAAGTGCTCTACATCCTGTTCCAAATTGGTAGGCCAGAAATTGTGAACCCTAACCTCTGTAACTCGAAAAGGGCTAGAGCAAACGGGATGTAAATTTTCACACCTATACTCTGGCTGCTCCTTCCCAAATGGTAGAAATATTAGGTTTTTTTTTGTCTTTTTTTTTCTATATTCCAACTACTCCCTCTCGGGCATAGGCTAAGAGCCTGTACAGTACATTGAACGGTGAAGCCCATGAGGTCTCGTTCCAGTCTAGGGGGTGAGACATGAGAAGCATTTTTTTAGCTGCAAGCAGCTCCTGCCATCTTGCCTTCGCAGGATGCATGGGGCTTAGTTGCTCACTCAAAGCTCGAAGCAGCCCTATCTCTGAAGCTGCCTCGCTCCAGTGCTTCACTGTCTCACCTCCTAGACTCAGACCCTCACTCTCAGAATGCCACCTATTGAGCAATGAACTCACTAGGCATTGTCCCCCTGTAGCATATTTTAAATATGGGAATATATATACAGTGCTATTTCATAAGGGAACAATGAGGGTATTTATTTGGCATTTAGGTGGGCTTTGTGGTAATGCACTGATACTAGGTACAGCACAAATTCCATCCCAATAATATCTTCCCATTGACATATCGGGATTCGAACCTGGGTCCATTGGATTACCAGTCCAGTGGCAAGACCAGTCCACCACACCTCCCCTAGCCGTTTATGAGTTACAGAGGCTAATGGTCAAGAGTTTTGGCCTACATATTTGGAACAGGGTATAGTACTAGTGTCGTTGGAAGCACTCTAGACGTGGTGACAAGTCTTACCCTCTCAAGACAACACAAGGACGACAAAATGTGACTCTGTTCAGGGTATTTAGGCCCCGTGTGATACCCATTTACGTTCTTGGTCTTCCTTCTCCGCTGTAAACAAGGATTTAGCCGGGTTACTGATTTGCTGAAGATGAGAACTTGTCGAGATCTATATATACATGACATGGTTGAATTTTCTGCCTGGTGAGAAATAAACTATAGTATGCAATGAGTGATTAAAGCTAGAATCATTCCAATCTACAGGTACAGTAAGTCAATGTGTTTGGGCTGACCTGTTCTTTATCCGTAGAAGCCTTGTCCTTCCTAATACTCCTGGGGTCGTGTCTGTCCTTCTGTGTCCTGGTGTGTCCCGCCCGGCCGTCCCCCGGGTGTCTGGTGGGGGGGGACTCACACTTGCAGGAACCGACGCCCTTCATACTCTTCTTCAGCTTTGCCAGCTCCGGTCCCTCGCCTGAAATTATTAAAAGTTTTATTACCTTATTGCATGTCATAAAAGAAACACCAGAATTATTAACTATTACTCGCCAGCCCTATAAGAGTTGCATTTTGTAGCTCAGTGGTCTGGTTTAAACTACGATTATATAAACAAAAATAAAAAAATAACTATTACCGGTACTCTCTACCTTAGCCGTTAGGGGGCTGCAGGCGGTGGGGGCATTGGCCCGAGGGTGCAAGCCCGTGGGCTGATGATCCCCTCCCCCGCTGCCCTCTCAGAGACAGATCTTATCTCACTCCGCTTTCGGTCAGACAGTCTGGGGAACTACAAAAAAAAAACTACTGTATTACTTTCCAAGATATTCCTTCAGAGGGTGTCTTACACTGAATCATGGCATATTAGAAGATAAATACAGAACAGAGTTAGGTTCATCATCATCATCATCAAATCTGACGCCCCGCTTCCAGAGGAAGCACCCCAAAAGGTCTGGCCATGGCAGAAACTGCCTCCAGGCTCCCAGACATGCCCCGACTGACCCACTCCACAGTGCCATTTTCACTAAGTGGATTATGACCATGAACACTAAAGGAGCAGACCCAGAGCAGCCCCTCACCCGGATGGCAGTTCCACCAATGTTTTGCTATTTTATTTACCCCAGTGGGGCCCTGGCTGGAAGCATACCAAGCACAGGAATTTTCTGAAGATAGGAACCAGTGGTCCACTGCTCCAGAGGCTGATTGCACCACCAAAGTGGTTCATGTACAGTACTAGTTGTACAGTACACTCTCACTCACTCACTCACTCACTCACTCACTCACTCACTCACCCACCCACTCACTCACTCTCTCTCTCTCTCTCACACACACACAAAACCCACCTTGTAAGAAATCAATAAACCTCTCCAAGTCGGTAATCTGTGTTTGTAGTTGCGCCACCAGTTGTTCTTTCATCTTGAGCGGATTGATCAACTGTGCGGCCAACGGAGAGACAGACGGCCGAGGTGCGGTAGATTAGGTCGGCGGAAGTAGAGCATTTCAAACCATTCCAGAGTGTGTTAGTTCCCAGAAGGCATGCAAAAGGTTGGAGAATTGTGTTTAGTTCTAATACCAATAATAATATTAATAATAATAATAATGTATGTACAGTATATATATGCAGTATATACTCTGGCACGTACACCAATAGCTGGGGGTGGCCGACTCCAGACAGAGACCGAACAGAAACAACATTCTTAGGATCCGGGACCAGTTTCGTGTTCCCTCGCCCCTTTCTCTGTCTCTGTCTCGTCTAGTAGGTGAATTTTACAAGGGGAGGAGGATTCCTAGCCTCCTGTTCTTATCATTGTACGGTACTTCTAAACTAAGGTATATCCTGGTTACCGGTATAGATTTTATTAGTTTGCTCCCTAGACCACCATCATGCTTAAAATAATAACCCCAAGACCCTCCTTCGATATCGATTTGTACATTTTTTCGGTAGAAATGTCCCGGCCAAAGGCCGATTCCTCTTATATTACAGGCTTGCTATCGCTCGCTGGTAGGAAATCGACACCTAAATGTGCCTAAATGTGCCATACAAAAGGTCTTAATATTTACAAAGAAAAGATTAAAAAATTTACAAAGAAATGGGGCAAAAGATCTTACCAAACCAATGGGGCAAACGTCTTACAATCTCAAAACCAATGAGGCTAAACATGAGGGAGAAGGGGGGTGCAGAGTTGGTTAGTTTCCCAGAAGGCATGCATCAAGAGGTGGGAATAATAGTGTTAACCCTTTCACACATTTATGATGCCGAGGTTGCCAGATTAGCTATAATAAATAGAGTTCTCTCACTCTTAGAATTACCTCTCCAAAATTAGTTTTCTGCCCACAGCTAACTCAAAGACAACTACAGAGGTTGAAGTAACTAAACTAAAGGTTTATAAATACCCCTGATGGTAACAAAGGCTTTAAAGTATCCCCAATAGGCTCAAAATTGCATCATATATCGGAGAGGGTTAAGTTGTATTACCAGTTTATACAGAATGGTAACAATATTAGTTTGATTATTTGAGTTCATTGTTAGTTATAGAAGGTTAGTGGTCAAGAGTTTTGGCCTACAGTAGAATCTCGTATCACACGATTTATTGGTACCGAAATATTACCGTGGGACCGGAATTCGTGGGATGCAGAGTATTAAAGTAATGGGGAAAATTACAAAAGTACTGGAGGCTATCGTCGGGCGACTATTGACCATTCACTTTACATGCCAATAATCAAAAGTAAGTTGCTTTAACCCTCCAGCCTCGGCTACGCATTCTATAATACCGGTATATCCCCAAAACCTGGGGGATTTGGCCGAAAAAATGTCTCGCCTAGGCTACCGTATCTTTGTTATTTTGACTGCTTCCGCATTCCCACGCATCCCCAAGCGTAGATGTGTTTCGTTCCTGTAGAATGGCGTTGAGTAGAGCTCTCTAAGTCAACTGGTTCAGTTGTGATGACGATTTCCGTGGAGAGAACCTTGTGGCGATGTCAGCCACTTTTCACTACTTAACAATAACACAGCCACACACGAACAAGCGACGCCTTACCAGCTGTTGTTTACATGCGTCGACGGACGCCTTTCAAAACAAGCTTACAGGCTTTCAAGCTGCTATGAAAAGAAAGGTAAGTAAAACACAAACAAAAAACTTAGAAAAGTTGATGAGGTGATTATTGTGATGGATGTGGTGATAGACGGGAGGCGGATGTTAGATACCACCCTCCGTGGCCCCACTCTCGTTCTCCGTCACCCCACCGTCGCCGCCAAAGCCGTGGGAATCGTGTGGTTTTTCGTGGGATGAGAATTCAGGTAGCCATTGGATAGTACCGTGGGATGCGTAATCGTGGGATCGAAATGCGTGAGATGCGTGACTCTACTGTATGTGTAATGAATAGACTATAGCAGTGACACATTACAAACATTATCCTCCGATTACAGGGATTAACCCGTGAACTGCAACCGTCCTCATACGAGTCTGTAGTGAGAATTTGTTTATTTTTGTTTTACTTTGTTTTCCCTAGGCCTAATGTTAAAAAAAAAAAAAAAAAAAAAAAAATCTCTCACTACAGACTCCCCATGAACTGCGACCGTCCTCATATGAGTCTGTAGTGAGATTTTTTATATTTTTTTTTTTTACATTAGGGAAAACAAAGTAAAACAAAATAAAAAAATTCTCACTATTCTCACTTTTTCGATAATTTATGAGCAATTGTGGTCTGGCAGCTACAAATTTCAAGTTCCGTAAGAATAAACTATATTTACTGTATGTATATATTCAGCCACGCACCCCATAGCTGGAGATGGGTGACTCGAGACAGAGCCCGAACAGGGGAAGAAAAAAAATACAGAACAAATTCACACATATCTAACATAATCAATCTACCTTTGATTTAGTTTCTGATGCTAATGCGAAAGACTCAAAATAGTATGAGAATAAACTTAATCATCAAAAATTGCCGGATAATGCGCTCGTGTGACACCAACTTAAAACTATAACTATAACTACAGCTCCCCGCCATGGAGTGGCTTCGGTCACCCAGGCTTTATTGTGGTCGGCGGGGGGGGGTTCTGTGGGGGCGCTCGGTTATGGCCTTGGCCTTGCTCAGGGCCTTGGGGCTGTTCGGCCAGGCAGCTTGGGGAACAACAACAACAACAACTATAACTACAGTACTTGATTATTTTGGTTTAGTCCGGCACTGACCTCCCTGACGGCGTGATCCACTTGTACTCGCAGGTCGTCCACGGTCAGCTTGTCAAACTCGTCCACGTTTAGGTTCAACTTGCCCTTCAGCTGCTCTGTAAGGGAAATGGAAATCTTGCACGACAAATAATGATTTGCAGTGTTCAATTCTTAATCACACTATACAAACACATACAACACACACAAATACACAAGGACATAGCAATAATAACTCTCTAACACACACACACACACACACACACACACACACACACACACACACACACACACACACACACACACACATACACACATACACACACACACAAAAGAGTCAACAAGAGTAAGGGGAAGTGATCAACCAGCTAGATTGGACCTTCTATTCACAAGAAGGGAGGAGGAGGTTCAAAGTATTCAGTACCTATGCCCACTAGGAAAAAGCGACCATGCAGTTCTAGACATAGACTTACTATTGAAGTATAATCTACCCAAGGGAAGGGAAAAGCACAAGGAAAATCACTGGATGTATTCCAGAAACCGATTTCGAAGGACTACGGGATTTTTCAAGTCACAAAATTGGGATCAGGTGTTATCTGAAAGTGAAGTAGACAAAAAACTCAAGGCATTCATGGAGATCTATGATACTGGTGTAAAAACTTTTGTCCCTAAGTACATTAATAAAAGGAAAAAAAGTAATCGCAAAGTATGGTTTAACCGCGAATGTAGGCAAGCACAGGAAGCAAAAAACAAAGCCTGGAAAAAGATGAGAAACTGGGATTCGGAAGATAACAGGCAAAAGTATAAAGAGGAGAGAAACAAATACACAGAAATGAGTAGGAGGTCAGAGGCAAACCATGAGAAAGGGATAGTGGAGAACTATGAAAAGAATCCAAATGTTTTTCAAGTTTGTAAACGGCAAAAGGAAGATAAAAGCCACGATCGTAAAGATTAAAAGTGGAAACAGAATCATAGAAGAGGATACGGAGATTGCGGAAGAACTAAATAGAAATTTTGCATCAGTATTTACAAAAGAAGGAGAATTCATTGCACCAGAAACCAATGAGATAGGTACAGAGGAAATGCCGGAAGTCACATTTAACAGACCAGAGCTCATAGACAAAATGAGTAAGGTGGATCCAAACAAAGCCGCTGGACCGGACGGAGTATCAGGCTGGATTATTAAAGAAAATGCTAAGGAACTGAGTATACCGTTATATGACATAATGACCAAATCATTGGACACAGGGATAGTACCTACAGAATGGAAAAGAGCAAACATTATTCCTATATTTAAGGGAGGAAGCAGAGATAAACCACTGAACTATAGACCTGTATCACTATTGAGCATCCTCACGAAGATTCTGGAAGGATTAATAAGGGACTAATGGGTGAACTACCTGGAATCCAAAAGATTAATTACTGACCGACAATTTGGATTCAGAGGAGGCAGATCATGTGTAAGCAACTTGTTGAGTTTTTACTCTAGAGTAATAGACACAGTGAACAAGAGGGAAGGATGGGTAGACTGTGCCTACCTAGACTTTAAAAAGGCATTTGACAAAGTTCCACACAAGAGATTGCTGTGGAAATTAAAACATGAGGGAAAAGTAGGAGACAAACTGCTGAAATGGATGGAGAGCTACCTTAGCGGAAGACAGATGAGAACAACAGTAAGGGGGAAATCGTCAAACTGGACTCAAATTACGAGTGGGGTACCACAAGGATCTGTCCTAGCCCCAATCATGTTTCTAATATTTGTAAATGACTTACCTGAGTGACTAACAAGCTACATGAGCATGTTTGCGGACGATGCTAAGCTGCTTAAAACGATCAGAACCCAGGAGGATTGCCTTGAGCTCCAAGCAGATTTGCAAAAGATCCATGAATGGAGCATCAAATGGAATATGGAGTTCAATGCAGGGAAATGTAAGACTCTAGAAATGGGTAAAAGCAAGTACAGACCTAGAAAAGATTATAAACTAGGAAACGAAGTGATTCCCAAAGCAGAAAAAGAAAAAGACTTGGGGATAGAATTTAAGGATAACATGTCTCCAGAAAGCCACGTAAATAAGATAGTGAGAGAATCACTAGCACTATTGGCAAATATCAGGATGTCTTTCAATTATCTTAATGAAAACACCATGAAACAAATAATAACGGCAATAATAAGACCCAGGATGGAATATGCATCTGTAGTGTGGTCCCCTCACATGAAGAAACATATCCACAAAATTGAGAGGGTACAGAGAGCAGCTACAAGGATGATCCCAGGTTTGGAAAATTTGGAGTACCAAGAGAGGCTCAAGAGATTGAATCTACCTACACTGGAACAGAGAAGGAAACGAGGACAGCAAATTCAGATATACAAATGTGTTAGAGGTATTGACAAAATCGACCAAGAAAACTTCATAGAGAGGGATGGAGGTGAGAGAACAAGAGGTCACAGCTACAAACTAAAAGTGCTTAATAGTAAATCTGATCTGAAAAGTAAAAGATTTCCTACCAACTCGATTAGTGGGTGGAACAAATTGCCAGCCGAAGTAGTGTCTGCACCATCAGTGCATAGTTTCAAAGCACAGTATGACAAACATATCTTAGGAGGCGGGAATTAACGAGCATGCTCACTCCCGCAAATACAACTAGTGTAAATACACACACACACACACACGGTCACGGTGGCCGAGCGCGCTTAGTACTCTGTATTGGAAGCGCTAGCTCTGGTGTCGGGGGTTCGATCCCACGCGCCGGCAGGGGAAGTTCTCTCAAAAACTTTCCCTGGCCGTGAAGGCAAGATCTGGGCGGATCGTCTCGGGGGACCCACAAAGTCTCCTGCCCCCGTCCTACTCCCTTAGGAGTATGTAGGCGCTCTCGTTAGCTGCCAGGATCAGTCTGTTGATCCATTAGGATAAGATCAAGGTTAAGTCTGTGTATTTTCAGCCCCATTGGCTGCCGGCTTGAAATAAACCGATTATTATTATTATTTATTATTATTACACACACACACACACTATATTTTGTAAGCAAAGTTAGATAATTGTAACTCAGGAAGCGGAACAATACGAGCCTAAAAACTAAAAAGCTCAACTCCTTTATACTACAATTAGGTAAATACGTACTATACAAACACAAATAACACATTACACCGACATATACACAAGGCTCTCTAATAACACACTACACTACACACACACACACAGACTATAACACACAATACAAACATAAACACAGGTCTCCCTTGATATACGATTGGGTTACAATCCTGAAAACATGATCTTAAATAGAAAAATTGTATAGCGAACCCTAAAATGTATTTGGTAAATGAGGATGCGTTCTCAGACCAGCCAAAACCCAACCACAAACACCTAAGAAAACTATAATAATGAAGTAAATTGAGTCATCGGATAGTGAGGGAGGCCTGTAAAAATAAAAACAAACAAAAATACCCAAGTATGTACCAATAATAACTCTCAGTTTCTCCATGACATAGGCTTGAGGTGGTTCCCCTTGACCAATCTTGTACATGTAGTCTTCCCACACCTCCTTCCCTCATGTTTAGCCCCATTACACCTACACTTATTACACCTACAAATGCCTAAAGACGTACCAATAATAACTCTCTGTTTCTCCATGACACAGGCTTGAGGTGGTCCCCCTTGACCACTCTTGTACATGTAGTCTTCCCACACCTCCTTCCCTCATGTTTAGCCCCATTACACCCCATTACACCTACACTTATTACACCTACAAAACTCTCTCTGTTTCTCCATGACACAGGCTTGAGGTGGTCCCCCTTGACCACTCTTGTACACATAGTCTTCAAGGTCCTCCAATTGTTGCTTCAGGCGACCGATTAGTTCCTTCTGTCTCCCCACACCACCTCCCTCGTTCACCTGGTAAATTAACAGATCTAGGTTAGCTACAAAAAATTGATAAAGTACTGGGAGTATTCCAAAAATACCGGTGAAATGACGTAACTTTGGACGGAGAGATAATTTCGGACATTCTGGAAAAAAATATAATGAACCGCAGTTATGGGATAAATACATAATGTTATGGAAAAACTAGTATGTCTGCGGTGTTCTTCCATAATGCAGAGCCATTTTTTCATAACTGTAACATATACTGTACTTTTATCCAGAAATGTCCGAAATATGCTCCCTTGACCGAAGTTAGGCCATTTTACGGTACCCAAGTAAAAAAAAAAATCTACAATGCAATTCTAAAAAACAAGATGGAACCATACCTGATCGTTCTCCGTGGGTCGACTACTGCTTCGACTAGTGGCTTCCCTGAGGTCCGGGATGCCTCTGTTAGCAAACTCCTCCAGTTGTCTGAGTAGCTCCTCCTTCTCTCCGGGGCCGGCGTCAACGATCTGCTTCAGCCGGAATTGTACCTGAGGAGATAAATTACGGTGTTAAAGACATTTATCCCATTAGTTTGGCGATTTCTAGATATTTTATGCCATTTTTTCCTGACGACCGATGGCAAGCCAGTTACTGTACTGTATTTAGAAGGAACCGGCCTTTGGCAGACATATTTTTCTACCAAAATATGCACACATGAGGGTAGTTTTTTAAAGTTTGATGGAGGTCTAGGGGGGAAATAATAATAATCACTAACAAATCAACATATCGACCAATAAACAAACCCTTCTCCCTTAATGAACGGTGCATGAGACTTTATACAAGAGTTCCGAACCTGTGCAAAGTGTGAAGTGAGGGCCATGAGGGAGTTGTTGAGCTCCTCCTGTTCTTCCTCCAGCTGTTGTAATCTCTCCTCCTCAACACCACGACCACAGCTGCCACTCCCGCGCCCGTACTGACTCCTCTGCCTGTTTGGGGTGGGTGCCGGGTTAGCTATCAGATTAACCCTTTCAGTTCCGGTGATAATCTTTTCGTTATACAGATCTCCCTCACTATCCAATGCCCCGATTTAAATATTATTATTATAATGTAAAACTTGCAAAATAAACAAACCAAAACTTATACGAACACAGTAAAAAGACAAAAATAATCAAAATCGCTATCTGGAAACAACGCTTAAGTAAAATAATCATTTATAAATAAAAGAACACATGTTTGTGTTTGTGTTTTGGCTGGTCTGAGAACGCATCCCTATTTACCCCATTAATTTTAGGGTTCGCTATACAATTTTTCTATTTAAGATCAGGTTTTCAGGAACGTAACCCAATCGTATATCGAGGGAGACCTGTACAGGGTGGTGCATAATTTGGTTACCGTACCCACCTGCAAGACATTCAACGTTGCCTCTCCATTATTTGTATAGCTACGCGGTAGTCTACGTGAACCGCGTAATGGTTACGGTATAGGCCCTACTGTAGGGTAAGGTGGGGTGAATCCGCCGGGGGGTGGCATCACCGCGGACGTAATATACTTGTCTAAAACAATTGGTCATAAATCCAAATACGTATGGAATTGATTCTAGGTATGTTTATAGTATGTGTAGATGATGATAGAACACAAAAATGCGTAGTTGTAATTTATTTAACGAAGAAAAATATTTTTCCATAATATTTCAAACTGAAAAATATGTAAGCGGTCTTGAACATTTTTCGTGGCGGCGACTTTGCGGCGACTTTACATCTCCCAATACATTTTTTTTTCGTTACAAGATGGTTGTCTGTGATTTCTAAATGGAAACTAAAAAAAAAAAAAAAATTCAGGCATAAATATATATAATTATATAATTTTCTAAATTCTATAATTATATAAATATATAATATATAATTATATAATTATACCAAAATACTTGGATTATATCAATCTAATAATAAAACATCTTAATTGTTACTTAATTGGGGGTAAAATTGCTGTGGCAGGATTAAATCATCGATATTATATAACCGCGGCGGATTCACCCCGCCGGGCGGGGTGAACCCGCCGCGCGAGTAACGGTTTTCGCCACCCATTACAAACCTTAATGTTTTGTTTTTTCAAATAAAAATGATATGAGCGTGTGCAGGAAAGCGAGAATGTTAAAGTTATGTAAACAAAAAATTCTGAATTCTGATTCAGTTGGATGCTGTTATTAAAAAAACACGTTTCGCGGCGGATTCACCCCACCTTACCCTATTATTAACTGTCTTGATGGTGTAATGGTTTGAGTGTTTAAGATCGGTATGTGGTAATCCCAGGTTCGAATCCAGAGTGGATCAAATGCTTTCATTAATTCAATTGGGAGGTATTTGGTGTTGTGAGTGAAATATATAAATTAGATTATTATAACAAACAATATCTTCACAACCATTGCATAATATATAACCTAATTAAATGCAGAATAGATAGTACCGTACAAGACAAGAAGCTATTGGTATATTTTTAAAGTTGTAATACAAATAAACTTATAAGAATTATGATGAGTATAAGACAAATTAATCACTTTTTTAGCTTAGGCGCATTTTCAATTATTTTCTGAAATTTTCCACAGTTAGAGAGAGAGAGAGAGAGAGAGAGAGAGAGAGAGAGAGAGAGAGAGAGAGAGAGAGAGAGAGAGAGAGAGAGAGAGAGAGAGAGAGAGAGAAAGGAAGAGAGAGGGAGAGAGAGGAAGAGAGAGAGAGAGAGAGAGAGAGAGAGAGAGAGGAGAGAGAGAGAGAGAGAGGAGAGAGAGAGAGAGAGAGAGGAGAAGGAGAGAAAAAGGAGAGAGAGAGGAAGAGAGAGAAGGAAAAGAGAGAGAGAGATAGAGAGAGAGAGAGAGAGAGAGAGAAAGAGAGAGAGAGAGAGAGAGGAGAGAGAGAGAGAGGGAGAGAGAGAAAGAGAAAAAGAGAGACAGAGAGAAAGAAAGAAGGGGAGAGAACAAACAGAGAGAGAGAGAGAGAAGAAAAGATAGAGAGAGAGAGAGAGAGAGAAACAAACAGAGAGAGAACAACAGAGAGAGAACAAACAGAGAGAGAGAAACAGAGAGGAAGAGGAGAGAACGAGAAACAACAGAAGAGAAGAGAGAGAGAACAAACAGAGAGAGAGAGAGAGAACAAACAGAGAGAGAGAGAGAACAAACAGAGAGAGAGAGAGAGAGAGAACAAACAGAGAGAGAGAGAGAGAGAACAAACAGAGAGAGAGAGAGAGAGAACAAACAGAGAGAGAAGAAAAAGAGAGAGAGAGAACAAACAGAGAGAGAGAGAACAAAGAAGAGGAGAGAGAGAGAGAGAGAGAGAGAGAGAGAGAGAGAACAAACAGAGAGAACAAACAGAGAGAGAGAGAACAAACAGAGAGAGAGAGAACAAACAGAGAGAGAGAGAACAAACAGAGAGAACAGAGAGAGAGAGAACAAACAGAGAGAGAACAAACAGAGAGAGAGAACAAACAGAGAGAGAGAACAAACAGAGAGAGAGAACAAACAGAGAGAGAGAACAGAGAGAGAGAAAGAAAGAGAGAGAGAACAAATACAGAGAACAAACCGAAAGAGATACTAACCAGCTGAGTTCCGAGTACGAGCAGAGAGAAAGGTTATCCTCGTCATCGTTGGGAGCTCCGAGGGGCGGCCATCTCTCCCCAGTGGGCCTACCTCGCTCCCAGTCCCAGTCCGAGTCCCCCCCATCCTCCCCCACTCCGACACAACCCCCCCATCCCTTGTTGGAATCCGCGTCGGGGAAGTCCGGGGTCGGCTCACTGTCTGGGCACCTAGGATCATTCCCCCTCGCACATTGATCGAAACCCCGAATCTCCCCCATAACGGCGTGAAAAGCGTCTCGGTCTTTAGAGGCACGACAGAGTTCCCGCGATCCACCATCATGGAAGCTATCAAAGTCTTTTGCCATGTTACTTTTACAGAGTTCCCGCGATCCACCAACTTGGAAGCCATTGAAGTCTTTTGCCAAGTTAGTTTTAAACACCTGCATTTCTCTGATGTCAACGTAACTGTCACAATCTTTCGAAGCGCTCCTTCGTAATTCCCGCGTTCCCTTGAATTCGTCTTGGAAGCTCTGACAGTCTTCCGAGGAGCTTCTGAGTTTATATTTCTCACGAGCTATGTCCCCCTCCTCGAAGTCTCTTTTTATCCTACCGTCCCCGAAGCGGTCAAGGTGTTCCAATGTTTTCTCCCCGCACGAACCCTCCCTCCCTTGTAACCGGTTGTATTCATTTCGACACATATCCTCATTCTCAGGCATAACTTGTTCCAGTTTCTGTGAGCTACCGTGTTGCCTAATTTTCCTACAGAGTTCCTCACGTTTATAGTTCTCATCTAGGATACTCTGTAGGATCAAATTCTCCTTCTGATTCCTCTCCTCTGATAACCGTCTCAATTCATTTGCTTTCTCTGTATTCTTGGCTAGTTCCTCGGCAGATTCTAAACTGGATTCTTTGCTGCCCAGCTGTATGTCACAAACTGTATTCTCACTTTCATATTCACTTTTCGCACATTTGTTTTCCATGTCGCTAAAATCGGCAAAGTTCTCAGAATCGGCAATACTGGGCTCAAACAAGTTCTCTGCAATACTGGGCTCAAACAAGTTCTCTTCACCCGGAACACTGCCCGGAGGTTCAGTTGTCATTGTGATCACGTCCAGCGCTGGGCCCTCTGTCTGATCTGCTGCCATGTCTGAAACACAAAAATGTTAATGTAAACATTTATAAAAGCATAGTTCTGTAACTTCAAAACTGTACACTGTGCTGTTGGAATTAAAAACAAGCACCACTTTCACAAATAAAACTTTCATTTTAGCCCTAGTCTTGAACAAATCTTCCAAGGTTATTCTTTGTTCAGGTATTTTAAAGAATAAATTCATCCTATACCTGTAAATGGAGAAGAAAACAATCAAACATTTCAGATACATTTAAATATTTATGACCCCGATTTAGTATTTACCAAATTAAACTGTGAAAATAAGTCTAAGAGAGTAAAACACTACGGTACCTAGAAGGGTGGAGTACAACCAGTGGGGCAAGACTAACATGGTTGTTTACACCTGTGGTTTACTTATACATACATGCACACCACCTGTACGCTACACACACACACACACACACACACACACACATACACATCACGGTATGACAAACATATCTTAGGAGGCGGGAATTAACGAGCATGCTCACTCCCGCAAATACAACTAGTGCAAGTACACCCACACACACACACACCCACACACCACATGTACGCTACACACACACACACCACTTGCATGCTACACACATACACACACCCACACACCATCTACACACACACACACACACACACACACACACACACACACACACACACACACACCACCTGTACACTACACACACATCCACACCCACACACAACCTGTACGCTACACGCACACACAAACACATACAGTACACACACCACATGAAAGCTACACACACACACTCACACATACAAGGCACCTGTACTCACTCACACACACCAATACACACATCAAGCACCCACATAGACACAGGGTATCTACACACACACACACTCAACTCAACTTGATTATCATCTGCAAACCAAGTACATAATATTTAGCTGATCAAATAGCTCTTGTGTAATCTCTTGCTTTGGTCATTAACCCTCTCACGACCATAGGACGCAGAGGTTGCCAGATTAGCAATACTAAATAGAGTTCTACTCTTATAATTACCTCTCCAAAATTAGTTTTCTGCCCACAGCTAACACAAAGACAACTGCAGAGGTTGAAGTAACTAAACTAAAAGTTTCTAAATACCCCTGATGGTAACAAAGGCTTTAAAGTATCCCTAATAGGCTCAAAATTGCATCAAGAACGTGAGAGGGTTAATATAAGTTAATATAAGTTAGAGTTAAGCTGTTCCTCTGTACAATTTCAGCTAACAGCTGCAATCATCAATAAACTGTTAATTATTATTACACACACACACACACAAGGAATCTGTACTCCCACACATACATAGACACTAGGTATCTCTCTCTCTCTATATATATATATATATATATATATATATATATATATATATATATCTATATATATATATATATATATATATATATATATATATATATATATATATACACACACACACACACACACACACATTTTTAAAGCAAAGTTAGATAATTGTAACTCAGGAAGCGGGACAATACGAGCCTAAAAAGCTCAACTCCTGTATACTACAATTAGGTAAATACACACACATACACACATGTACACATAGCCTACACATATGCACCTTTACACACACACACCTGTTGACACCCCACACACCTGTCCTCGGGGAGGGGTTGCCAAATCACATAATTACCACATGCATTTTGTAGGTCTATAAAACTGGACACGTTTCATTACTCTATTTTTTAACTCCTTCAACCCAATGATGCCTTTATACTTTATATTCTGGCTAAAATTATACTATTTTATGCAGTTTAAGAAGGACCTATGTTTTCAGAGGGTTTATTGAGATCACATTTACCCCTTTGAGTCCTAGAGATAGATAAATTTACCCCTTTGAGTCCTAGAGGTAGATCATGTATGTATGTATGTATGTATGTATGTATGTATGTATGTATGTATGTATGTATGTATGTATGTATGTATGTATGTTATGTATGTATGTATGTATGTATGTATGTATGTATGTATGTACAGTATATATACTCAGGCACATACCCGATAGCTGGGGGTGGCCAACTGGAGACAGAGCCATGTGACAGACCATTACAGATGATGAACAGAATAGGCCATGATACTGTACCACTCATTTTAGTTAACAGATCACGGTTTTGGAACTATAGTCTATTCGCTGTAAGAAGGCGAGAAATCATGACCTCTAACCTCTGTAACTCAAACACGACTAAAGTAATCAAGCTAATATTTCTACCATTTGGGAAGAGTCAGCTAAGGAATAGATGTGGAAATTTACAGCCAATTTGCTCTAGCTCTTTTTGAGTTACAGAGGATAGAGGTCATCATTTCTGGCCTACTTACAGTGAATAGACTATAGGAGAGGAAGGATGATGCTCTGGAGTGGCTTAGGTAGTAAACGGTACACAAAGAAGGATTTAATTATCTGATAGGTTCGAATACCGGTGGATCACGTGCTTTCATTAATTTCATTGGAGGTGTTTGGTGTTGGAGTGAAATTAATAAAAATATATTATGTATGTACAGTATGTATGTATGCGGGACAAGGTGTCAGTCAGGAGAAAGGGGTCCCGGGAAAAAAAAAAAAAAAAAAAAAAACATATATGGTGCAGGGTTGGTCTTTTTGGAACCGCCCTGTTTCACTCCATTGGTTTGGAGATTTTAAAATGTTACACCTCATTAGTTTGGTGATTACAAGACCCTTTGCCCAAGTCAGATATAACAAAAATCTGGGCGAGCCTACAATTTAAGAGAAGCTGGCCTTTGGTCAGGGCATATTTCGGGTAGAATGTAGAGTTCGGGCCTTGTCTACACTTGTTTACACTACGCGGAGCAGCGTCGGATGCTTGCCATCTTGTTCCCGTCTATTTTGACTGCCTTTGGATACAAGAATATGTTGAGGGGGGGCAAAGCCCCCCCCTCACCCCCCCATGACATATTGTCATCATCATATATATTGCCAGAAGGGGGCAAATACCCGAAATAAATCGGTCAAAATAGACGCGAACTTAACCACGGTAGACCGAAAGAGAGGTGGAAGGATGGAGTGAGGAAGTATATGAACGAAGGCGGTGCTGGTTGGGGGGGAGGGACGTCGACTGACTAGGGACAGAGGTGCATGGGGGCGGTTCGTTCGTGGCCACCCTTTCGGGGATCGCGGCATCGGGCGGTAGATAGATATACTGTCTATTGCCAGCAAGGGGTAAATAACCAAAAAAATCGCTGTCAAAATAACGCAAAGTTAACCGCGGCGATCGCCCTATGTAAACATGACGACCGTACGCCCGGAAATCCGGAATCTACATCCATCCCCATATTTCTACCAAAAAATGTACGGGCCTTTATTTTGAAGGGGGTTTGGATGGCTTTTCCTATTCTTTATTTATAGACCGGTATATATTTTTAAGGGGGTCTACCCTGGGGAGGCGTTGAACTTTGTCTAGGGGGAAAATATAATTACAATTGTGGAAAATAGTAACAGCAATTAAAACTTTCCATAATAATTTGACAAAATATCATACGTTGCACCAGGTAGTGTTAAGGGGATATCACACTATTATGGTCAATTTTTAATGGCCAACATTTTGCCGGCAACATCTTTTGAATCTTTTGCATTGGTATTGGAAATTAGGCTGAAGATCGATTAACCCATGCAGTAGAGGTGACACCATTATTCCTTATATCATATTATTAAACACCGATAATCCTAAAAAATAACAAAACCAACAAGAGTTGTGTTATCGGGCATAGCCTACCACTACCGACATACAACATAAATCATCTATAAATACTTAACCTAACTAAAAAACCTAACCTAACCTAGTATTCTCATTACTACATGAATACTAGGTTAAGTTGTTTGGTTAGGTTAATGGGATTTTTTTTTATTTTAATACCACAAATTTTCCGAGTGTTTTTTATAAAAAAAAAAAAATCATTTGCATCAATATACTGTACTGTATAATTTTTGTAATTAATTAGAAATCTCGGAAAAACCTATTTTCCCCATTAGGCCTATCGATCGATGTTGAGACACGCCCCCGATAGTGATTTGAAAAGACATTAGCCTAACCTAACAACCTTACCTAACCTAACCTAGTATTATGGGTGGGGGCGACCGCCCCCACACCCCCGCTGGTTGAATACGGTACTAGGCCTAATCCCTTAGTAAATTAAAACAAAAAAAATGGCTGTCGATTATACGAAGGTGAAAGAAAGTCGATGAAGTCTACAGTGTTTACTCTGCAATGTTCAGCTTTGATTGTACATTGATAATGGGAAAGTACCGTATTGACAACCTTGTTACGAAAATTACATTTTAGTACCATACTTTTATATTAGGTTTTTCCGAGGGTTTAACACATTTTCATATGATCTTTAGAGCTATCGATAACTGGAAGTACCGTATTGACAACCTTGTTACGAAAAAGACATTTGATAATATTCAAGGACACTAGTGCGACGTTATGAGAAACAATTTATTAGGGAAAATAGGCACCAATAGATTCGCCATATTTTTCTCCATATAGTCCGCATGGAGGATTTTCGTTATCAACAAATTGAAAAATACCCACTTCACAGACAAATACACCAAAAATCTAAGTCAAAGCGGGGGTGTGGGGGCGGCAGCCCCCACCTATAATACTAGGATAGGTTAGGTAAGGTTGCTAGGTTAGGCTAATGTCCTTTCAAAGGGGTATAGGCTAGTAAACACTAGGATAGCCTATACCCGGTCAGAGGTAAGAAGAAGAAGAAGAAGAGTCCTGCAGTAGTCTCCTTGAATGTTACCAAATATTTATCTTCAAATATATCAACAAAATTTGTGGTATTAAAATAACATTGAACCGGTTAATGTTTTAGAGAGGAGTTATGCTGTATGTACTATGTCGGTAGTGGTACGCCCGATAACAGAACTCTTACCAAAATAACCTTAAAAATAGCTGTGGTGCATCTCCTTAAATTAATATTGACCCACCAATTTACTGGTTTTCCCATCTATCAAATTTTCCCAATTTTCCTACGTAAATATCAGGGCAAGAATGTTAAGTGCGGGCGTACCGCCAGCCTTGTTTACACTACGCATAGTGGCGTCGGACCTTTCCCATCATGTTCCTGTCTATTTTGACTGCCTTTGGATATAAAAATACATTAGCCTAACCAAACAACCTAACCTAACCTAACCTAGTATTCATGTAGTAATGACAGGGGGCAAATAGCAGAAAATATAGCGTCGAAATAGACGGGAACGTAACTGCGAGCGCACAACATGACGACCGTACGCCCGATCACTACATCCATCCCAATATCAGCTAGGCTTGGCTAAGGCCGATGACCCGATAGATAATCCATTAACTTTCAAGAAAAGGCTAAAGAACATTGGGTTAAAAGTTAAGACATTAAATTACCATCGATGCACCCTAAATACCAGTGTGCTAAATAGCCTAGCCCACATTGTTTTCAACATTTAGACCAATGGCAATAGCCTAGCTAGCCTACCATATTGAACAGTCACTCTGTAAAAACTAAAATTCCAATAGGTTCATGCTGCAAAGATTTATCAATTTATCTCAACCCCAACATGACAAGTACCTCCACAACTTCCTGTACATTATCAGCAACCATATGATAAAAATCTAATTGTCACCTGATAAGCCCCCTCTCACAGCTGATTGTCCCACATCTGATAAACACCGCTAAACCCACACCCACCATTAATAATAACCAAATACCCGCCCAAATAACTTACTAAGGTATTATAATGACGGTAGGGGGGTTATAGAGGTGGTTATATAGGGTGGAGGTATAATAGGCCACCCACACACACCAGACGTTATCGATAATCCCGCTACCGTCGTCTGCTACGGGTTCAGCGTTGCCAATGTAGCGGAATTAATGACTACGAGGCCGCTATGTTACCACTACAATATTGTCACCACTACAATAATGTTACCAATACAATAATGTCACCACTACAATAATGTCTATCTATCTACCTATCTATTTTACTCAGGCTCAATCCCCACTTTTCCTATTTTTGTTTCTTTTCTGTTCTTTTATTTGTTTTGTTTTTACAATAACGAATTACCACTACAATATTGTCACCACTACAATAATGTCACCACTACATTAATGTCACCATTACATTGATATCACCACTACAATAATGTCACCACTACAATACTGTCACTACTACAATAATGTCACCACTACAATAATGTCGTCACTACGATAATGTCACCATTACAATAATGTCACCACTACATTAATGTTACCACTACAATAATGTCACCACTACATTAATGTCACCACTACAATAACGTCACCACTAAAATAACGTCACCACTACAATAATGTCACCACTACAATAATGTCACCACTACAATAATGTCGTCACTACGATAATGTCACCATTACAATAATGTCACCACTACATTAATGTTACCACTACAATAATGTCACCACTACAATAACGTCACCACTACAATAATGTCACCACTACAATAATGTCACCACTACAATAATGTCACCACTACAATGTCACCACTACAATAATGTCACCATTACAATGTCACCACTATGATAATGTCATCACTGCAATAATGTCACCACTACAATAATGTTACCACTACAATAATGTCACCACTACAATAATGTCATCACTACAATAATTTCACCACTACAATAATGTCAACACTACAATAATGTCACCACTACAATAATGTCAACACTACAATAATGTCACCACTACGATAATGTTATCACTACAATAATGTCACCACTACAATAATGTCACCACTACAATAATGTCATCACTACAATAATATCATCACTACAATAATGTCACCACTACGATAATGTCATCACTAGATTAATATCATCCCTACAATAATGTCACCATTACAATAATGTCACCACTACAATAATGTCACCACTACAATAACGTCGCCACTATAATATCACCACTACAATAATGACCACTGCAATAATGTCACCACTACAATAATGTTACCACTACAATAATGTCACCACTACATTAGTGTCACCACTACAATAATGTCACCACTACAGTAATGTCACCACTACATTAATGTCACCACTACTGTCACCACTACAATAATGTCACCACTACATTAATGTCACCACTACAATAATGTTACCACTACAATAATGTCACCACTACATTAATGTCACCACTACAATAATGTCACCACTACATTAATGTCACCACTACAATAATGTCACCACTGCAATAATGGCACCACTAGTTTGAGCTAATTCACAATTTGCCACTCCTCTTTGGTCATCATTTAGCAATTAATTATTACTACGCTAACATTAGTAAGAGCTATCCTTGGTAACTTTGAACGTCCTCTATAGGGAAACTTGTTTATCTTGGTATTTCACAAGCCCTCTTGTAAACATCCGGCTATTTTTCACCATAATAGTTGTGTATCTTGTAGTTTAATTATTTTTGTAGTGTAAACAAATGTACATAATTAAGGTATGACAAATATTCACTTCTTGAAACGGACAATGGCTCACAAATTAAGTATTCAACATGGTGTAAAAAGTTAACTTAAACCTTCCTATAAATAACTTTGATCAACTACTGTCAGTGGCGTCCGGATGCCTTTTCTACGACTTTATTTATTTTTATTTTACAAATACTATTTATTTATAATAATATAAAAGCTCTGTTGTTACGTTTTGTCGATATGAGCAGTGTTAAGGATTATTTTGTAAATTAAATTCTAAACATTTTTGAGGATGTATATTTGTTTTAGTCTGAATAGGCTATTTGGAATGAAAATATTGAGGTGAATCGGATAATCTTGACGTCATTCCATGCTTCATGGGGTTTATGGGTTTATGGGTCTGTTTCTTTATAGGATGCATTTTCGGTAAATTTACTGCCAGATGAACTAAACCACACTGATATATGTAAATATATTCACACATATCAGTAGGCCTAATTGTAATACTGTAAATAATGTTGACCATTAGGCTAAATTATGATGTTTTGGAAATATTTTCTAATATTTACTGTACTTTACAAACCAATATAGCCTAGGCCTACTATAAAATAGTGTTGATAATCCGGATTCCTTAAGAAAACCCAAACAAACTGGCAGAGTGCCATGATGCCATCCGTAGTGGGGGTGCCGGTATGTGAGTGCCAGAGCCAGACCAGACACCAACAGTACTAGCTAGTGGTGATGGTGCCAGGGTTCTCTGCTAACTCTAAAGGTCAGCACCAACAGAATCTTTCCTCTATATTCACATTCCACATTAGCCTACGGTACAATTTTAGGATAATAGGCATAGGCTGACTTCGCGGCGAGTGGTCACGACCGTTACGCATCTAATTAGACCGCTTTTTTCGAAATTATCCCACGGCCAGAGTTTATTTGTCCACTTTCTGCTGACAATATATAGGCCTATGATGATGACAATAATTCCTGGGGGAAGAGCCCTAAACCCAATGCATTAGGCTATGCAGTCAAAATAGAACTAGGCCTAGGCTAAGCATAATGATCGTGAACAGGAATGTGCGAAGTTGCTAACTTGACTAAAGGCTCCAATGCTCCAGCAATGATACCGTTTATTATCTTTAAACCATATTTTAAGATGACCGATGCTCTCGCACACGAGTTTACCATCGCACGGTTCGCACCTCACCTTCTTTTGTGGACCCATTTTGGCAAGGATGTAGTAGGCTATACGGGCGTATGGTAGTCATGTTTACATAGGTCGATCGCTCGTGGTTAAGTTCCCATCTATTTTGATGGCTATTTCTTCTGTTATCTGCCCTCTTCAGTCTGCTGGCAATATTAAGCATTCGCCTAATCTAATCTAACGTGGTAGGGCTTCCTGAATAGACCTAAGGGAAGTTAGAAAAAAATGGAAATGGTTCTCAAAGGAAAATAGGCCTAGGCTACATAACAAAATTGCGTATGTAATAAATCTCGCGCTGTAGTGTCGTCGGACCGTCGGGCATCGGACGTCTGTGATATATTTAAAAAAAATATTGTTTAGAAATAGGCCTAGTAGTAAATATTGTTAAAAACTAAAATTTTAAACTCCTCCACAAATTAACCATACTTGAAGTAGGATGGGTTACTCTAAGATTAATACTCAATCTTTATTTTGTAAGCATTTCTTTTAATAGGCAGGGAGTGTTACTGTTACTATTAGCCTACCGCAACCATTATTTTGTATTGTTACACGACAGATAAGATTTAGGCATAGAATTAAATTGTATGGGTTTTGTTAACTTGATCTCATAGAATTGTTAATAATATTTGTTTTCTCTCTTTCACTCAACAGAATACGATATATGAAACATGGCACGGACCTCCAAGCACTTTAGGATATAGCCAGATACTGGATATGTCTCAGCGACTTCAATCATTCTGGAAATCCTACAAGTATCGCTTTGTTCCTTGGCTGGCACTTAACTTCAAAAATAGGTGTGTAAATATACTGTATATTTGTATATAATTGTCCTTATCTTCTCTGGTTATCTCCTCTAACTTTTGAGTTAATTTCAGAGTTTATCTTTTGATATACTTTAAAGTACTGTACTGTACTGTACTGTACTATGCTAATCTTTTGTATTAACTTTTCATGTGAAATCATTTCTGTACTATAAACTCTATTAAGGACCCTGGCCTGTAGTACAAATCACTCTTCTTACTTGCTGTTTTATAACATTGCAAGTCATAATACAGCATTTGTTACATTTAACAGTGATGGTTTTATATTGTGCTCTCTCTCAAATTAAATATTAATACACAATTACACACTTAAGTTAAGTGTAATTTATTTTTATTTTTTATTGAAGGGAAACTTAAAGATGCCAAATATGGTAGCCTGCCATACAGCAATGGATTACAAACCTGAATTGTTGAATATATTCTTATGAGAAATTATAAGATGGGTAATTTGATACAGTTTTTCATATGGTTGAATTTGCTCCAGAGTGAAATTAGAAGATGGGATTTAAGGTAAGACTACAATTAATCCTGGATCAAGAGTAGCATCAACCACAACTGCTTCTGTGCCAGTGCTTCTCGGCCTGTAGACTCAGTAAAGTCCTCCCTTTCTAAACTGAAAATTCTGATTAAACTAAACTGAAAATTCTGAATAAACTATATGGTGGTGGCTAGCATATAAGAAACAAGTTGAAAATAATAATAAGGGTTACCTGCAAACCACTGTAAAATATAATTGTGCTACCCGATATATCTTACGTACGGTATTGACAATGAATATACAGTATTGAATATTTGGTGAATTATAAGCCTATTGGTGGAAACATAGCACAATCATATCTTTTGCGTTATCATTGGCTTATTGCAAAACTATATTCAATACCAGTTATTGCCAAGAAGAGTTAAATTGCCACTACTGTTTATTGAATCTAAGTGATATAATACAGTGGTGTATATAAAAAATATGCATTGAATTTTCATTATACTGTAGGCTATAGAAACTATTAATATCATGATATAATTTTATGTTATTTAATTAAAGTTAACCAGAAAGAAGTAATTGAAAATATACTCATTACGGTAATACAGGTATTGAAAATAATGATGTAGTGATACCACTTGATTATGTGGTGGGCAACAAGTCGGGAGACACCTCGACTACTGGAGTACCTGAGTGATAATGGTGGGTGTCTGACCCGCCTCCACTTGACTAACACTCACAACAAAGCCACTCCAACAGCTTCCTCTCTCTCCAACACCCCTTCTCCCCTATCAACACTTCGAAAAGTAGATACGGTGCCGTTGTAAAGGCTTATCCCTCAATATAAAAATATAAAAAGCTGTTTATAAAGACTAAAAATAAGAGACTTTATAATGATTGAAAATAAGAAACTGTTATTGAACTGATTTTGAATAGCCTCTCGTTTGTCAGGCAGATACAAGCTTGTTGTCTAATAATACTATGATTAGTCATCATAATGATATAGTGTTGACATAAAGGCATAAAGGTGTAATAATGCCACCTCATCATACCATAGGCAGCTTGCGTGATGTGTGTGTGGAGCGGGTGTGTGTGTGGTTGGTGGGTCTGGTGCGAGGGGAGGGACGCCCAAATATCCGGGCAGGACAGAGGAAGGAGGTGATGGGCTGGCTTAGTGCTGGGGTCAGACAGGAGGTGTTGAGTCGGTTATTGAGGCGAGAACATTCGGTAGTCAGTATGGACATTAAGTGGCAGCTGGTTCACCTTCTGGCTGACAAAACCACCACTTCTATAGATGTGACGGGAAGCGGTACAGTGTTTGTGGACGAGGTATTTAATCTATACCGCAGCCTGACACTGGCCCTTTCAGTTAACTTATCCCGATTGGGTATAAATTGTGACGTACGTTCCCGCGTGGACCAACGTCACATCCCTGATGTTAACATTAACTTGTACCGCACCCTACGTCTGATGAAGCACCTCACCTGGGTCACACTGGCTGGCATGGCTGACACCCACATCATGACAGCCCTGGCCGACACCTGTCCTCGACTCTTTTACCTGGACATAAGTGGCTCACCTCGCCTGGCTGATGCTGGTGTGGCAGCATTGTTACTGAAGGAACCAGACATTGTGACCAAGTTGGATGACACACAGGTAGCAGAGATACCCCTCCTTACCACTCCTTGTTGTAATACTCTCACCAGGGTGTGTGTGGCTGACTCTGAGGTGGGGTTGGTGGGAGGAGTCTTACTGTTACGTTGTCTCCCACACCTCACCTCCCTGGGGGGAATTATTGGGGAGGGCCATCCCCTCTCTGCAGCCATAGTGCCAATGTTGACAGCTTCTACAATGAAGGACCCCGAGACAAGACCCGATGGCTTAAAGTCTAATATATGGCAGTGTGGTATAACAGAAGTATGGGAGCCTCGGGTACTGAACCCTCAGGCTGCCTTACTGTGTGCTACTTGTCCTGCCCTCACAGCTTTAACTACAGAAGAACATTCTATACCAGCACTGTCACTCCTACCCCTCCTTACCTCCCTCACTGTAGACCTTCACTTTTGTATTGGTAGTGGTGGCAGACTACTGGAGTACCTGAGTGACTATGGTGGTTGTTTGACCCGCCTTCACCTGACCAACGCTCACAACAGCAGCATCCACCTACCAGCTCTAGTAACTGCCACCCCTCACCTCACACACCTCCAGGCCTCCCTAGCCCTGGAGACTGGCTGGGATGGTCACGGTGAGGGGGAGGTGTGGAGGGACCTAGTATGGGCATCAGTCAGTGTTATCAATATTAAGACAGCTGTTACCTTACTGACCCATACCCCTTCCCTCACCCACCTGGCCCTCGGTCTGGCCCCGGACCCGTATACCGAAACCTGGCATGACCTGGACGATGGAGTGATATCCCAGGTAACGGCCGCCGGGGGACTGGTGGCACTACAGTACCTGGTGGTGTGGGAGTGTGGTGTATCTCTCACTGGTATCACAACACTCCTTCATAACTGTCCTGACCTATCCTGTCTGGCCCCCTTACTGTACTGGACCCGGGTCACTACGCAGGACCTAGACCACCTCAGGAGGGATGCCCAGGACAATAACTGGATCCTGAAGCTGTTGTTACGTCATGACTTTTCGCTCCCATCATGCTCTACAAATTCATGCATGGAGTAACACTTTCAAGTAGATATTACTAAAGATTTCAGTAGCCTACCATATGTATTTCATTTGAGTATATTAATCCCCATCAAGAAGCAATCTGTACAAAAAAGAGAAAAAAAGGAAAGATAGAGATAAACACACTACTGTACAGTACTGTTGACTTGTTGGTAATGGTAAAAAACCAAAACAATATACAGTATATATATACCGGTATATATATACTGTATATATATATATATATATATATATATATATATATATATATATATATATATATATATACTATATATATACTATATATATATATATACTGTATATACACAAAATAAATATAAAATGGAGAGAGTTGAAGCTCTGAGTCTGAGGATGTTGAACCTCCACTCTGATAAAACCAGCTCTCCAGAGATAGGTTTCAATCAGTCCCATGCTTGTAAATCCACTTAAAAATAATATAGTAACTTACAGTTTATATTATTATATATTTCACCATGCATTGCTCATTCTTAATCGTATGAGTATCCTACGTAGCATATCATATTGTCCAACTTTGTTTCCTGCTTGTAACTTCTTTGTTGTTTTTATATAAAGTATGTTGTGTTAAACTGAATTTGTCTTGGCAAGTAAGTGACCGAGTGACACAGTATTTCGCATTATACTGTACCTGTACGCAGTATATACATTATACTGTACCTGTACGCAGTATATACATTTCTATCATGATTAAAATGCTTTGCAATGTGTGGAGTTAAAGGTTTATTTAGAGGGGAGTTTAGGCAGAAATGTAAGAGAATTAGCATTAACATTGGAATGAGAGAGATTTGTTATCAATACAGTATACGATGAATAGTGAAAGAGTATTTAAATAGGAAACTGATATTTGCATATAAATTATTAGATGTGATTTAGAGTAGCATTGATATTAATGGTCTGTAACACATGTTTGCACTCTGCTGTCTAACACTGTTGTGTCAAGGAAGATCATTACTTCTCACTTTTAGTACTCTCGCCACACAGTTAATACTATTTTTAACTTAATGGACTCCCTCAACTATCCACTAATCTATGCAGTATGAGAGGATGTTCCTAAGATGAATACAATTTTTTGATGATTAAGAGCCGCAGCGGTAGAGTGGAGAGCACGCTCACGTGTGAATCTGCTTGACCTGGGTTCAATCCCAGCCAAGGCGGACATTTAGTTGGTGTGGTAGTACGTCCTAGCGTGCTTTACATGCTCGCACCCAGTCTGGGGACACCTCGATGACGTATACAGACTAATAACATACACAACAAAGCCATTCCAACACCTTCCTCTATCTACAACACCCCTTCTCTGCTATCTACACTTTCCCAGCCGTATGGTCCTAGTGTACTGTCTGATGGCGTAATGGGATTCCAAATGTAAACTTTGGTCATTGGTTGTCATGGTAAATTTGTCATTGTACAGTACAGGTACCTTTATTATTGTTTACTTACAAGTTTATTTTCTAAAGTGTATAATATATTTATAACTAAAATAAACTAGCATGGCTATGATTAGACAGTTTTATTTAGCTTAGGAAGGACATGAAGCAATTAAAAGACTTCAAAGTATCACAAGTCACCCTTTTAACTACCACAGATCCTTCCTTAGCTTTATATAAGCCTCTAAATATTTTTGAAATACTGTAATAGCAAAAGTCATGCTCAATAATGAAGAGGTTAAAGGCTCCAACATTGAAATAGACGCATGAATAATATGTGCTATGATTGTATAGAGATGGATGTAATGAAGCTGTGTACAGTGTTTATATTATGTGCTATGATTGTATAGAGATGGATGTAATGAAGCTGTGTACAGTGTTTATATTTAGATGTGTCACCCTGCCTGGCACCCACAACTGACCGCTACAGATGCTCTCGCCTGCTCTTTCTCACGCGCGCGCGCACACACACACACACACACACACACACTCACTCACTCACTCACTCACTCACTCACTCACTCACTCACTCACTCACTCACTCACTCACTCACTCACTCACTCACTCACTCACTCACTCACTCACTCACTCACTCTCACTCACTCACTCACACACACACACACACACACACACACTCTCACTCACTCACTCACTCTCTCTCTCTCTCTCTCTCACTTAGAGTACAAAAGAAAACAAGCAACAAAAATCCTGCCAAACTGACCACTACAGACACACTCACTTGCTCTCTCTCACTTACAGTACATACTGTAGAGTACAAAGGAAAAGAAGCAACAGCAGCATCTATTAATTCTTTCGAGGCTGCTTGTTGCTAATCTACCTAGTCTATGTGGAGAAAACTAGGATAGCACAATATATAGGAAGCTACTGTATTAATATGTGAATGGAATTAGTTGAATTCGAGATTTACCGGTACATCTAGTCAATTTTTGAAAGCGTAGGCAGTGTAAGACTCGATGACATTAGATGGTTCTATGTTAACTATAAGAGCACTTTGGGTATACAGCAATATGTTTGATTTGTGATAGTTAGGGTTTTACCTATAAGGGCGTGCGTCAGCCTTACCCTGTGTTAACCCCTTCTATACCGGCAATGTCTCTTTACTTATATTCTTGCTACTGTTAAAGATTTTATTCAGTTTAATAAGGGCCTCCAGCAACTAAAAGGCTTCAAACTATCTCGCTTATCCCTTTTTACTACCGTAGATCCTTCTTATATTGCACAAAATCGTCTAAATATATCTAGATTAAACATAATAGACCTTGCAGGAGGCTATGTACGTAGCTCTAAAACATGGCGTCACTCACCATCTGCGCATGCGTGAGAATCTTGACCCCGCATCTCAAATGTACAACTATTATATTGGATTAGATTAGATTAACCTAACCTAACCTAACCTAACCTAACCTAACCTAACTTAACCCAACCCAACCCAACCCTAAAATATAACCAAAATAACAAATATAACGAAATAAAAAAATAAAAAATATACCAAATACGAGTGGGGTCGATCGCTGGTTTCCTCAGTGACGGGCGGGTGTTATACTGAGTGAGCTACGGAGAGATCTGGTTGTAACGGTTTGAAGGGTATATTTAAACGCAACGGAGGTGAGGGGCGGGGCCAAGTGGGCCTAAATTTTCACGCATGCGCAGATAGTGAGTGACGTCATGTTTTAGAGCTACGTACATCGCCTCCCGACCTTGCCGGTACAGAAGGGGTTAACAAACAATAATAATAATAATAGATTTACACATATTTACTGGCTGAAAATTGTCCCCATAAATATTGCGGATGTGACTTGATTGCTCGATTTACTTTATTTATACTCGCAACTAGGAAAGTAATAACCCACCTATATCTTTCATGCTCAGTGAGATACGGTAGTTGTGATAGTTTGTGATACAGAATGTTGACTTTGATAGTTTGTGATACAGAATGTTGACTTTGATAGTTTGTGATACAGAATGTTGACTTTGATAGTTTGTGATACAGAATGTTGACTTTGATAGTTTGTGATACAGAATGTTGACTTTGATAGTTTGTGATACAGAATGTTGACTTTGATAGTTTGTGATACAGAATGTTGACTTTGATAGTTTGTGATACAGAATGTTGACTTTGATAGTTTGTGATACAGAATGTTGACTTTGATAGTTTGTGATACAGAATGTTGACTTTGATAGCTTGTGATATCTTTACATTTTATTAAAGCTATTGACTATAAATTGAGGTTTCTTATTCATATTCTTCTCTCCTCATGTTATTGTACAGTTACCGTAATTTCATGTTACTGCCTTATTGTAGCACGGTTAAGTCTGGTGTGGTGCGGATTCGCCAGGTGCAAGTGCTTGAGGGGGACTTTGTTGAGTCTTGCTGAGACACTGTTAGCACTATACCAACATCGGCCACTGTGATGACATGATGGGGCTGTGTTGTGATAAGTCTTTATTGAACTGTAAAGAGACTTAAATTCAATTCAAATTCAATTCAACTGTGGATGAAGCGGTCTTTAAACTAGTATGTATTGTATGTATTGTGTAAATAATGCAGCGAGTTTCTAAGTTAACCCTGTTTGGTCCGATGGGCGTCTTTTTGAAACTCCTTTGTTTCGTTCCATTAGTTAGAGAATTTAAGACGTTTCACCCCATTAGTTTTATGGACTTATGTATGTGCCAAAAACACTACACTATCTTATAATATAGAGATGCATCCACAATTATATAGAACAGTAAGTAGGGAAAACAAAAAATCAGTACTTTTTACCATGAAAGATCTATCTATCTACTGTATCTATCTATCTATCTACTGTATCTATCTATCTATCTACTGTATCTATCTATCTACAGTATATACTCAGGCACATACCCCATAGCTGGGGGGTGGCCGACTCAAGACAAAAAGACTGGTATATTTTTAAGGGGAAAAAGTGTTTTATGTTGCAGAAAATATGGCAAGATATCGGTACCAGTAAAACAAAACTTTAAAAAATAAAATATAATAATATGTATTAGTGGTGATACAAAGTAGCTGTAAATTTAACCCTCTCACATCCGGACGCAATTTTTGAGCCTATTAGGGATACTTTAAATCCTTTGTTACCGTCAGGGGTATCTATAAACCTTTAGTTTGTTTACTTCAACCTCTGCAGTTGTCTTTGAGTTAGCTGTGGGCAGAAAACTAATTTTGGAGAGGTAATTATAACAGTGAGAGTAATCTATTTCTTATTGCTAATCTGGCAACCTCTGCGTCCTATGGTCGTGAGAGGGTTAAGAAATATTTATATATGTTGAAGACCACACTGTTCCCGAGTAAGCCTACATCACATACTGTACTATCAGCAACAGAAGAAGAAGGTTAGTTGCGGTGTGAAGAGATCCATTACTGCTAACTTATATAAGGTAAACAATAGTGAAGTCACCACTGCATTGATGCTTTCACCTGTCTTTAAGATCTGTATGTGGTAACCCAGGTTCGAAACCCTGTAGGATCACATGCTTTCATTAATTTCATAGGGAGGTGTTTGGTGGGGGCAGGAGGCTAGGAATCCTCCTCCCCTTGTAAAATTCTCCAACTCGATGAGACAGAGTAAGGGGCGAGGGAATGCGGGAGTGGTCCTGGATCCTAAGAACTGGAACTTTGTATGTTGTTTCTGTTGAGACTCTGTCTCGAGTCGGCCACCAGTAGTGGGGTATGTGCCTGAGTATATACATACAGTACATGCAGGTGTTTGGTGTTGGGAGTGAAATTAATAAAGTTAGATAAACGCCGGTGAGAACTTCAGTGGTGACTTTATTGTTTTTCTCATTACCTTATCAGTGCAGTGCATGGCATTTTGTTAAGAGGTTTGTTTTAGTTTATAGTACAATTTGTGTCGTACAGAAATAAATGTGCATGTTTATTTTGAGTTTTATGTTTGATTTGGTGGTGAACATTATGTAACTGTCTTGATAGTGTAATGGTTAGAGTGATCAAGATCTGTATGGAGTATCTTGGGTTCGATTCCTGGAAGGATCGCATGCTTTAATTTATTTCATTTGAGGGTGTTTGGTGTTGGGAATGAAATTAAATAAGATTACTACTGTACAGTACTGTACAATAAGTACTGTAGTGTTAGTTTATATCTAGAGGGTTGAATTATGTAAGACGTCTAGCACACACACAAAATGTAGAGAACATGTAAATATGCAACAATATTAACCCTCTCACATCCTGACGTGATTGTTGAGCCTATTAGGGATACTTTAAAGCCTTTGTTACCGTCAGGGGTATCTATAAACCTTTAGTTTGTTTACTTCAACCTCTGCAGTTGTCTTTGAGTTAGCTGTGGGCAGAAAACTAATTTTGGAGAGGTAATTATAAGAGTGAGAGTAATCTATTTCTTATTGCTAATCTGGCAACCTCTGCATCCTATGGTCGTGAGAGGTTAATACACTAAATATAATCTGCTTTTAGCCCCATAGTGTGATCAGTGTGGTTTGATTAGTGTGTTTATATCCAGCTGATAGCAAATTGAATCCCTTAGCATCTGATTTATTTATTCTTAATGGAAAAATATGATACTGCTTTGTCTCAGTGTTATAACATTGCCAAGTTTTCATTATTACCAACATATTTTGCTACAAAATGTTGGTAACAGCAGAGTAATCAGGGTAGCGAGATAGCAATTTACCATCAGCTGGAAAAAAACAGACTACTGTATAATGACGGAAACAATAAAATAACATAACCCTGACATTGTGTTTTAAACTTTTAATGTATATGTGTGAACTTACATGACTAATAATGTAAACAGAGTAATAACATAGCCTTGTCATTGTGTTTTTAATTATATGAATATTGTACAGTATATCTGTTGGTGTATTAGTTAATGTTCAGAAAATGTGTTGGACATTTAGCAGTATCTTCGTTTGTGTGCGTATCTAGTGTCAGCCAATAAATATGAGGACACCAGTGTGGGGTACAGTTGCCCACACAAGTTCTGTCCTTGCCTTGATTATTAATATAATGTAAAACTTGCAAAATAAACAAACCAAAACAGGGACAAGCTGGTTTAAAGACTGAATTAAATATGAGAAAGTCTATAGAATTAATTGACATAAAGTTGCATTGTTTTGGCCATTTCATAACTTTCAAGGACATAATAAGAAATGTGAAGCAATAAATTTATCTCTGTATAGTTAGTAATGATGACTAAAAAGAAAGGAAGGAGTCTCTGGTTTGACATTCTGATTTTCCATTTCAGAAATGTGCGTCGTGTGGGAGAGGGAGGCGGAGGAGACATGGTGGTGGAGAGGGAGGAGATACTACACCAGTTGATAACCCTCACCACCAACCTCCACCATGTCTCACCACCACCGCACCACTACTATCACCACCACCACCACCAGGGATCGGCACAGTTGGAGTATCACCGCAGAGCCTTGGACGTGAGGGAAGCCTGGGGTTGATTATACTGTAGTCTTATTTTCCAGCTGATGGTAAATTGCCATGTTTCTGTCTTGGTTACTCGGCTATTGTCTTGATAGCGTAATGCATAAATGCACAGAATTTCGGTGTGAGTATCCTAGGTTCGAGTCCTTGGAGTGCCACATGTATTTGTTGATTTCATTAATTGAGTTTAGAAGTAAAGTGGGTTGGTCAAAAAATATGAATTATGTAGATTTTGTAGCAAAATGTGTTGTTAATTATGAAAACTTGGCATTAATATGATGCAGAGACATAGATTCATATTTTTCAATTAAATATTGATAAATCAGTTGCTATGGGATGAAATTTACCATCAGCTGAAATTAAATCCTCCTCCAGGGTGTAAGGGGGCCTTCATTTTATGGTGGAGGAAAACAAATATTATGCCCCACGCATCATACTGTGAGTCGTACAAGGCGACTATCACTTATTAGACCGATTGTACAGTACAGTACTGTATATACAATAAATATTCTAAGATACAAAACTAATACATAAACAAAGCACAGGTGTATATAGATTACCTTATGTGTCTTACAGGTGATGGAGAGATTGTACGGCTTCCGGGTGTACCGAACAGTGAGTCAGTTGGGAGGTCTGGGTGTGGTGGCTGTTGTCAGTGGTCAGGGTAATACTGTGGCAGATGTTGGAAGTGGTGTCAGTCCCGTGGTAAATGTTAGAAGAGGTGGCACTCCGATGGCAAATGTTACAAGTGGTGGCAGTTCGATGGCAGATGTTGGAAAAGTTAACAGCTCGATGGCGGATGTTGGAAGTGGGGTCAGTCTCATGGCAAATGTTGGAAAAGGTGGCAGTTCGAAAGCATCTGAGAGTGGCGGTACTAACTCAGTGAAAGTGGAGAGAACTGGTGGTAATTCAAGAACAACAAGTGAATATGGTAATGACACAACTATGAAAAGCGACACTAACTTGATTGGCGATGGTGGCAGAGTGTTGTCAGACAGCGATGACGGCACACAGGTGGTGGCAGTGAGGCGAGGGCAGTTGGTGGGACTCTACCCCGGCTCCCTCTACCTCCCCCATCAACCCATCTTCTTCCAGAGTATCAACAACTCATTCATCTTCCGCTGTGCTGATGGCATACTGATTGACGGCAATGACAAGAGGCTATCCAAGTTAATTTACAAGTTAGTATCGGAATTATTTTAACAAGAGGCTATCAAAGTTCATCTAAAAGTTAGTATCATTATTAGGTTAGTCATAAGACAAAGTGAGCATATTTCATGGTAGATAATAGTTTAATTTAGGGGTCGATTTTTTCCCTGGCGAATGATAGTGAACCTGTAATGTTTGAAAAACCGGCCTTTTTCTACCGAAAAATTTACAAATTAATCTAGAAGGGGGATCTAATGGATGTACTTTTTTTAAAGTTTGATAAGAGGTCTAGGGAGGAAATTTAAAAAAATAATAAATATATGAAATAATCAACCAAAAAATCAACCCTTCCCCCGTAACCCTCTCACGACCATAGGACGCAGAGGTTGCCAGATTACTCTCACTGTTATAATTACCTCTCCAAAATTAGTTTTCTGCCCACAGCTAACTCAAAGACAACTGCAGAGGTTGAAGTAAACAAACTAAAGGTTTATAGATACCCCTGACGGTAACAAAGGCTTTAAAGTATCCCTAATAGGCTCAAAAATCGCGTCAGGATGTGAGAGGGTTAATGATGTTATATGGTTTGTAGATCATGTAGTGGCAGGGATCAAGCCGGCCTATTGAGCACTGCTGACACTACCTGGCTGACCCACCATCCCATCAACCCTCTTAATGTTGGCCAGTATGTCAACAACCAGTCCTCAGGTAAGGTCACTGGCACATTACGGTTTTGTATGCAATATACGATGCACTTTTTCCCTTTAAAAGTAGCCCTGCATCTACCATAGTAAAAGTGATTTTGATATGTTGTTTTGACTTTATATTGTCTTTGTCACAGTTTTGGCTTGACTTTGTTTGCAAGTTTTACATTTTAAGATACATCATTTCTATCCTGAATAATTCTCTTCAACTATTGATCTATTCTATTTATTCAACTGAGCGATCTCTGCCATACCCATAGCTTACTCCGACTGTTCCTTTTACTTATGTCTTTCCTAGATCTCAAGTGACGGCGTCTTTTGATGATGATGATGATGCAGTTTTTACCACCATACACTCCCTGCTGAATAGCAAGGCTAGGGTGGGTGCCCTGATGAATCAGGGACTTAGTGAATAGTTGCCACAGATTGCTAGACCGCGCTGTTCACCAACAGCACTGACATCTGCCAATAACTCACTGGCTGGCCCGAGGCTCGAACCGTCAACCTCACGGTTAGCAGGCAAACGCTCTACCAATCGAGCTACGGCCTGTGGCCGTAGATTGACCTCCCAATCTACCAAGATTGGAAGCCAAAGCATCACATTTTTCCTTTGCCCCTCAACTTTCTCTTCATAATTGCTGAGGGGCACAGGGCCCTGGGTGGGGCTTTGGTTTCCCGGGCGTTTCCGCACCCTCCTCCGCTCCCCGCCATGGAGTGGCTTCGGTCACCCAGGCTTTATTGTGGTCGGCAGGGAGGGTTCTGTGGGGGCGCTCGGTTATGGCCTTGGCCTTGCTCGGGGCCTTGGGGCTGTTCGGCCAGGCAGCTTGAGGAACAACAACAACAACAACAACTATTGAGGGTGTTCCATATGGGAGTCATTGCTCAACAAGTCAGGAGCCAGAGCAGAGCATAGGCCCTTTATCCTCTTAACCGTTCCGCGCACAAGGATGCAATTTGCGCCCTTTATGGGGATACTTAAAAGCCATTGTGACCATCAGGGGTGTTTAGAAACCTTTAGTTTAGTTACTTCAACCGTCGTTGGGTCTGGGGCCGGGGGGAGTGCTGGAGGCCCTTAGTGATCCTTGGTTTCTGTGTCTTCTGGGCGACCTAGATGTGTGTGAATTTGTATGTATTTTGTGTGTGTTGTGCCGTCCCTGTTCGGGCTATGTCTCGAGCAAGCCACCCCCAGCTATGGGGTATGTGTCGGAGTATATACTGTACATACATACACTTCAACCTTTGCATTTGCCTTTGAGTGAGCTGTGGGCAGATTTTTTTTTTGAGAGAGAGGTTGGCTAATTATGAGATTAAGAGAATTCTATATCTCTATACTAAAAACCAGCAACCCCTGGTGCATGAAAGGCTTAAGGGGAGGTCTCCACTTGAGGGATTGTTTTCTTGACCCCTTTCTCCCTCATATTTAGCCCCATTGCTTTTGATATTATAAAACGTTTGCCCCATTAGTTTAGCGATTTTAAGAACTTTCACCCCTTATTAAGACCTTTCGTGCAATTCAGGTGTCTATTTTATCCTGGCGAGCGATAGCGAGCCTGTAATTTAAGAGGAACCGGCCTTCGGCCGGGAAATTTTTCTACCGAAAAATGTACAAATTTATCTTGAAAGGCACTAGAGGGGGTGTAATTTTAAGGTTGATGGAGGTCTAGGGAACAAACTAAATACCTCCCATCAAACATTTAAATCTATTATTGTCTACAACTGTTTTTGTCGTACTGATACTACTTGGCCCTTGTAACAGATCGTGGGAGCAACGTAGCGTACCAAGAGGTGACCCTACAACCCGGTGAAGTGAGGGACGACGAGAGACGGTTCCTGCCTAACCTATGGTACCGTCCACCACCACACACGCCTTCGTTGGATCTACCGCTACGTATTGTGGCGCTCGTGGCCACCAGGGATATAATCTCGGGGGAGGAGTTACTCTCAGATTATTTTACGGTGATTTCTTAAGGGGGAGGTACGGTAGACGCTTTTTCTGGACCCCCTTCTCCCTCATGTTAAGCAGATTAGTTTTGAGATTTTAAGACGTTCGTTCCATTAGTTTGGCAATTTTGATACTTTTCGCCCCATTTCTTTGTCAATATTAAGATCTTTCATGCCAGTCAGGTGTCGATTGTTTCCTGGCGAGCAATAGCGAGCCTGTAATTTTAGAAGGAATCGGCCTTTGGCCGGGACATTTTTCTACCGAAAAATGTACAAATTTATCTTGAAAGGGGGTCTAGGGGCTGTTTTTTTAAGCTTGATGGAAGTCTAGCGAGGAAACTAAAAAATATATTAATAAAATTATACATAGACCAAAAAACAAGCACTACCCCCTTAACACAAGAGTGCCTGTAATGATTATAAACTATTGTGTACATCCTACTGGAATACAATCCTCTTGAAATCCCTGCCACAATTTTTTACAAAAATTTTGGTTCCGCCTGCCCCCGATTTTGCCAAAAATTAATTTGAAGATTGCAAAATTAGGGGAAGTCGGGAACATAGCAATTGGGATAACAAAATGTGTATGTGTAATGGGGGCTTTAAGTCTGAAGGGTCTGATCAATTGATTAATTATAAATGTACAAACATATTTGTCTAAATTTAATAATTTTCATAATAAACTAAAATATAATCTTTGTACAGTATTTCTATAATTTAAGAACTAATTCAAGTACTTTATTAAGGCAAATGGATTACACAGACTAATTACCAAGCTGCACAATCTAATCTAATCTAATCTGCACAAATTATAATCTATCTTTAGTCTAGTTTCCAATATCAGTGCATAGGATCCCAGAATAGCTGTTGGAGGTGAATATACTTGGTGCCGAGACATCACTTATTAGGCCGATTGTACAATCGCGCTAATAAGTCATGTCTCGGCACCAATTATGTTTTGATCAATAATTGGTATCAGCAATATCTAAGCTTCATTTCTTCATATCGAGTGAAATATACATACATGTTCCTACAGTTACTCACCCTATTCAACATCTGACAGACATTAATACAGCACAGAGCAAGCCAAACGTAATGACAGCTGGGACACGACTTATTAGCGCGACCGTACCTAGCAACTCTTACCTTGGAAGAATCCGTGAAACTTGAAGGTTAAAAAAGCATTTTTATCTTTACAATTCTATTTTTTTATTTCATTCTAACTATTGTCAGATGATTTTGTCTAGCTTAGGAAAGACCTCAGAAAATATTTGATTTACCATCGCTGGTATTCCCCTCGCATATATTTATAGATTTTCCCAACCAGTTGTTATTTATCTCTTATCAAGTTGAAAATAGTGTAGTGACAAGACGATTCTGGGGTTTATTAGTTGTACCTGTATTATAATTTTGTATTTTCATTGTTTTCTTTTGTGTTATGCTCTGTCTCGAGTCGTCTCCCCCCCCCCCCACCACTTTAACCATTATACCACCAAGAGGTTTAGTACAAATAATAAAGGGGAATACCAGCCATAGACCTACACGTGTGCGTATAAAACATTACGCACATAAAACTGAAGCACACACATATGAAGACAAAACTTAAGGCGATGTCACACAAGGAATTTTCCAGGCAATTTTCAAAGAGCTAATTTTTTGTTCTATTTTTTTTTTTTTTTTTTTTTTTTTTTTTGGGGGGGGGGGGGGGGGGGGGGTGTATTTTACATTGGTATCGGGAACTAGACTGAAATTAGAATATGTTTGGTGGCTTAAAACCTCTTGTCACACACAGAACTTAATCAACACGTCCTTGGCTGATTTGACGGAATTCTGGGTCGGGACCAAATGGGGGGGACTTGGCTGAAGAATATAATTAATTAAAATACATAACTTGAAAACAAACTAAAAAAAACTACTGTTAAAATTAATCTAATAGTAACCAGAATAAGATGAAAAATATGTCATAGCTGAAAGGGTGGCAGAACTTTGCAAAATACTCGGTCATATTAAAGTTTGGAAGGGTTGGGCCTGAGTATATAGATAGATAGATAGATAGGGACGCCAGTGACAGACCCTTAAGACTAATACAAGTTTAATTCCGCAGCAAGCAGACGAGAATTGCTCTAATATATTGTCGGAAAAAGCACTCCTGTGACACCGGCTTTACACATTAAAACTAAAAATATGCGAATCAAGTCAACACACCCACAGCATAAACGCACATAACAAAAACAAAATTAACGCACATGGAGTAAAAATATACATGGAGCTATGTAACATAATCTGTACTGTAAGTGTCTACATTTGAACGTTAATCTGACCCAAATAGTCGGCCATGTGTACTGGATTCACACAAGACTATAATCTACATGTGAGCGAGTTTCAAATCATATTAACTTCCATGCATACATTACCACATTCACACCCACCACTGCACTTAAGGCCCACTAGCTAATTTATACATAGTGGACCAATTCGTAAGTCATTAAACATAGATATCCACAAAAAATATGATATTGCATTTATTTACCATCATGCATTAAAATTGAAACTATAATAATTACTCCTACTCATCTCATTTACAGCCACAGGCCGTAGTGTGGTTGGTAGAGTACTTGCCTGCGAACCAAGAGGTGGAGGGTTTGAGGCTTGGGCCAGCCAGTGTGTAGTTGGTGGATGGTGTGGTTTAGCAATCTGTGGTAACTGTCCACTGAAGTCCCGTACTTCCCAAATTGACTAATTCCTTGAACATGACGATAGTGCATTATGTGTGCGATTTGTTTGCTTGGGAACCAGATTAACTTGCTTATGTAGTGATGTACACCTTATGTGGTGGATTGTGTTCTTTTATTTTAATAATAAATTATTATTTTGCTTAAGCGTTGTTTCCACATAGCTTTTTTGATAAGTTATTTTATCTTTTTACTGTGTTCGTCCAAATTTTGGTTTGTTTATTTTGCAAGTTTTACATTATAACATCAGGGTAACCACCCAAGCCCAGCTATTGAGCAGGAGTGCATGCTGGTAAAAACTACATCATCATAGCTATTCAGGTGCTGAAGTTTTGAACGACCATATTTTTTATCAAACTTAGTGGAAATGAACGTTTGCCTTCAACTATACATAACTGTCTGAAGCAACCCAGTGCGCTAGATATATATGAAAATTCACATATCAGTACTGTACTGTAATGTATTCCCATTCAGTAACATAAGAAGATAAGAAAACAAGAGCCTGCAGAGAGCCGACTGGCCCACACACACGACAGATCCCTTTCACAATCTTGTTTTCCCATTCACTAGGTTGGTCCTATTAATGTATTGGGTACTGTCTGTAAAGAGTCTTCTACCGATCATATCTTAATCCTTTTAATATACCACAACAGTTAAGTCCCTGTAACAAGGGCTTGCCCTAGCCCTGTCAATCAAAGGAGCGCACGGTGTTAAAAACTGTATCATACCACGACTTGAATTATATTTTGGCAATTGTTAGACTATTCTATTTCATGAACTGACACAGGATGTATTGTAGAGAATTGTTATAGGGTAGTATTTTATTCAGTTTAACTTTAACTCGCGGCGACCGTCATATGATGGGAGAGAAAATTGGCCATCTGTACGGTGCCCATCATATGACAGACGCCATTTTAAGGCTATTATGAGCGCTGAGAGAGAGGCCAGGCGTCGGAGGGAGCATAGGGGGTCTCCAACCGCTCGGCACAGAGTGCGGGCGCACACTGAGGCCCGGTATACAGCTATCTTCACTCATGTGCAGTGTTTCACACAGCAAAAACAGCCAATATTGCCACTATTTTACTGATTTTGCCCTTCGGTTGCACGATCGTTGCAAGATAACCAGATGTCGTACAGAGATGATTCAGGTGTCATTGGAAAGCTCTATCATTGTACTTTCAGATATATAATTGTATTACGCTCTGGTTATGCATGAAAAAAGAGCATGGCATGAAGGTAATTTTTGGCAGTTAAAAAAGGCCTATAGTAATTAACAGGCTTCGAACTATCACTTGACCCTTGTTACTACCACAAATCCTTTTTAAGCTGCTCAAAATAGTCTAAATATTGCTAGAGTAAAATAAAGAAAGAAGTCTCCGGTACAGAAGGGGTTAATTATAATAAATAGACCAAACATTTCTGTAACCCCCTGTATGACTTAAACTAATATGGCAAATGACTAATCAATAAAAACAATGATTTTATTTGTTCATTATAATTGCAGCACAAACCAAATTGTACCCCGTAACCCCTTGAGGATCATGATGCGTTTTGGCAGTTTATTCTGGCTATCATTAGACAATTTTATTAAGATTAGAAAGGGTATAAATTATGGAATTACTATTTTTTCCACCAACCAACTTAACTTAGCTCAATTAATGAAATCAACAAATACATGTGGCACTCCAAGGACCCGAACCTAGGATACTCACATCGAAATTCAGCGCACTTATTCATTACGCCATCAATATGGAAGCCAGAGGGTTAATTAAGAGTCTATACCCTGTCACTGTATGAGTCCTTGGAGTACTACATGTATTCATTACTTTAATTTATTTCTTTAGTTAGGTTTATTTGTAAATTAATTGGTGGGTAGGTGAAAACAAATATGAGTTCCACAGATCTTTCCTAAACTGTATAAAATCATCTAATGATAGCCAGAATAAACTGTCAAAATGCGTCATAATCTTCAAAGGGTTAAATTGATGTATGTATAACTGCCATACCGGTACCAAACACATGTCATCCATGCTCATCACCACATACGACCATAAATATATTTTGGTCAAATTTGTTTACAATAATTTGACATGAATATACAATGTGCTATCCAAAGTTCCATCTAATTAACCCCTTCAGCACGACATCATTACCGACGCCTTGTTTCACCCCTGGGAAACCCCCGCTAAAGGATGGCCATGACAGAAACGTCTCCAGGCTACTTTGTCAAGACTTTAAATTTTGCTAAATCATTATTGTCTCTGGGTCTTCTCCTGGGTGACCTAGATGTGTGTGAATTTGTGTTTTGTCTGTGTGTGTTCATTGTTTTATGTTATGTTGTCCCTGTTCTCGCTCTGTCTTGAGTCGGCCACCCCCCAAAAAAAAGTAGATAGAGTATTTCCACATTGTGATTTTGACACTATATTGTGCCGTTCCTGTTTTGGTTAGTATATTTTGCATTGTGGTGTGCTCCGCTGCGTGTCTGCCTGCTGAGACCGGAACCTCTCCGGGAGGTCTGGGGCCGGGGAAATGCTGGAGACCTCTAGTGATCCTTGGTCTCGGAGTCTTCTCCTGGGTGACCTAGATGTGCGAATTTATATTTTGTTTTTTGTGTTGTGTTGTCCCTGTTCAAGCTCTGTCTCGAGTCGGCTACCCCTAGCTACGGGAAACGTGCCAGTGTATATACATACATACATACATTCTAATACACCTCATATCTACTGTGTCTTCACTTAATGACAAGAGGCTTTCGTTCAGCTAAGGAAGATCTCGTGTAGCATATTTGTAGTCCAATTGTGTGACAAATTTTACGCTAAAAACAAAACAGTAGTCTAACATTCTATAATCATACATACATACAATCCCACCCCTACTCTGTGCAACTCTCCAACCCAAGAGTGAAACGTTACTCTCAAACTTTCTTCTACTCAACAGCTGAGCTCTGGAACTCTCTCCCAGAATCAGTTTTTCCCGCTTCCTATGACTTAAATTGCTTCAAACTCTGTGTGTCCAGGCATTTTGGCTCGAACGTCCCTTGATTTTGGCCCTGTCACTCTTTCAACTATGGGGGGGGCACTCACTATAGGCAGTTATGCCTTTTGCCTCCCTCAATCCCATAGAAAAAAAGAAAAAAAAATACATAAATGTATATTATATATATGTATTTATAATCACAAATGCCTCTATTTTTTCAAGGTATATTAGTCCCAATGTGGCACCAAATTTACATAACACATATTGTTCAGTCTAACACTATGATTATGCAACAATCATTTTATCTATGTTTGTATAAGTGCGTAGGTCCGTAGACTAGTCCAATGTGGCACCAAGTTTACACAATAAAACACAGACCGTTCTATCCAGTCTATGGTTCTATCTAACGTTCTACAATTACGGAACTATAATTTGATCTATATATCCGTATATTGCTGTTGGTCCATCGTTCCTTTCTCGCGTTAATTCACAAGAAAACAAACACCATCTTATCTAAATGTCCTATAATTACGGGACTATCACTTAATGTTCTATAATTAAGGGGCTATCACTTTATTGTATCTCTGTTCATTTCTTTTTATATTCACGATACATAAAGGCCTACACAGAGCTGGTGTCACACAAGCGTTTTTCCGGCAATTTTTTGAGGAGTTAGTTTATTCTCGTAATGTTTTGAAGCACTTTCGCATTGGAATCGGAAACAAAAATATATTGATAAGTTTTTTTGTCTTTATATAATGCCGTTCCTGTTTTGATTTGCAAGTTTTACATTTTAAATAATAACTAGACTGAAGATAAATTATGCTAGGGTGGACGATTTCTGATAAAACTTGAAATATGAAGATGCCAGACAACAATTGCCCTTAAAAATTGATGGAAAAAGAGCTTGTGTGACACTGCCTTTGATGTGAAAAATGATCCGCTAGTCCCCTCTAACGTTACTTTACGGAACCATAATTTTCTCAGAGTCCTTGTATTGCTGTAGGTTCCTGGTTCTATTTTTGTATTGGTTTATCGGAAAACACGTACAGGTCTCCCTCGATTTACGACCGAGTTACGTTCCTGAAAACCCAATCTTAAATAGAAAAATCGTATAGCGAACCCTAATATTGATGGGGTAAATGGGGATGCTTTCTCGGGCCAGCCAACTTCTAAACACAAACACTTAAAAACCTATAATAATATCGTAAATTGGGGCATCGGATAGCGAGGGAGACCTGTACACAGAACAGTCCTACTTAACCCTCTCAAGATTCAATTACGCATTTCTTTTCTGTTTTCTGGCTATTATTAGACAATGTTTTTTTCAGTCGGAGGGTAGATTGAGTGTCTGTAATAATAATAATAAGCATGTTACTAAGTCTTATTTCTCATAAGCGCCAATTTTTCCGAAGAATTCACTAGCACTCGGAAAGAGAAAGAAAAAAGAACAAAACCAATGCATCAAAAGAAGGCTTATATACAACACACATTTAACAATCACTAGCAGTGGCAAAATAGCCTAAACTCTATAGCCATCTGTCATGACACCTCTCTCAAGATCATAGCTTCTCTCAAAGAGAAAAGTCCTAAGTTGTCTCTTGAAGCATTCAACAGAACTCAGTTGTCTCATGGACAGCGGCAACCTGTTATACAACCTCGGAGCCATGTATGAGAATGACCTCTCAAAGAAAGAAGACTGCTGGAAAGCCCTTGGTTCATCAAGACGAAAAGGGTCCTTGTCATGACGCACAACTACACCATGGCGTGCCGGTGGACGCCTGAGCAGCTCCGCAAGGTACCTAGGCTCACCAAATTTGAGAACCTTAAAAGTCACTAAACACAACTTAAATTCTATTCTTGCTCTTACTGGCAGCCAGTGCAGTTCTATGTGAAGAAATTTAGTAGGAGTTCTAGGTGGAACACCAAAAATGAGTCTTGCGGCCCTGTTAACCCTCCAGCCCCGGCTACGCATTACACAAATATTCCCCGAAACCCGGGTGTTTTGGCCGAAAAACGTCTAGGCTAGGCTACCGTATCTTTGTTATTCTGACTGCTTCCCGCATTCCCGCGCATCCCCAAGCGTAGCTGTGTTATTTACCTGTAGAATGGCGTTAAGTAGAGCTCTCTAAGTCAACTGGTTCAGTTGTGATGATGATTTCATTGGAGATAACTTACGGCAACAACAGCCACTTTACACTACTTTTCGATACTTAACAACGACATACAGGCACACACGAACAAGCGACGCTCTCCTTCTTGTGGCCGGAGATGCGGGGCGTCGGTCCAGCCGGCTGTTGTTTACATGCGTCGGACCGACACCTCACACACCAAGGTCACAGGCTTTCAACCACTGGTACAATGTTGTACCACCCGGGTTCCTCGGGTCAAAACAAAATGGTACACACGTGTACCATCCGTGTTTGAAGGGTTAAGAACAGACTGAACTTTCTTTAAAACATAATTTGGAAGACCCACCAACAGGGCATTGCAATAATCAAAACGAGAGAAGACCAATGAGTGAACCAACGTCTGGTTATAAACAGCTTCACCAAATAGAGATTTCTGATGTGCAAGTAACAACTTTTAACTATCTGGTTTACATGCTCTTTGAAATCTAATTGGGAGTTCACATATACACCCAGATTTCGAACAGAGTTGACCGGTCGCAGCTGGGATCCACCCACATTGATGGAGAGGGCACCTACTATATCATCAGCTCTTCTATTTCCTCGGATGATGAGAATTTCAGTTTTACCACCATTTAGTTTAAGTTTTCTCGCTCTCATCCACTTCTTGATATCAGACATCAACAATTCCATCTTACTCCGTATATCAACTATATTTATGAATCTAACATAAATCTGGGTGTCATCTGCATAAAAGTGAAAGGTGACATTATGTACACGAAACAGAAGAGATAAACTGCTGATATAAATTATGAATAGGATAGGACCTAAAACTGATCCCTGCGGAACACCATACTGCAGGGCTGACGAGTCCGAGACCATTTAATTTACCATCACACTCTGGGATCTACCTGACAAGTACGACCCGAGAAGCAAGAGAGCAGTCACGCACACCACAATCATAAAGATCACTCAATAACAACTCGTGATCCACTGTGTCAAAGGCCGCAGAGAGATCAAGCAAGACCAATAGTGAGGCCACACCATTGCAAATGTTCTCAACTAGATCATTATGTACTCTAATCAATGCTGTTTCAGTTGAATGATGCTGTCGGTAAGCAGACTGAAAAATTGGGATAGTTTCATTCTGCTGAAGTAGTGGTTGTAATTGGTCAAGTATTGCACGCTCTAATATCTTTGATATGAAGGACAGGTTGGAGACAGGACGATAGTTCAACATGTTCTCAACATCAAGTCCAGGTTTCTTTAGACTAGGTCGGAGTAGTGCATGCTTTTCAGACTGGGAAGTTACCTTCAGAGAAGCACTTATTAATTATTTTGGAAATAAACTCAACTGTGTGATCATAGACTCTTGGCAGCTTGGAAACATTTATGGGATCCAACGGGCAAAATGTTTTATTGAGGTTTCTTATGTAGGACGAGATCATGTCCACCTCTACTGAGTGAAAGGATGAGAGGACATTATTAGGAATGTGTCGGGGTTGGAGTACAACTGAAAGTTCTTCACCAACAGAAGCATCATCCAGTTCCTGTCTTATGAGAGTTATCTTGCCAGCAAAAAATGCCACAAAGTTGGCAGCCAACTCGGCATTGGGTACAGAAAGTCTTCAGCTGACTCTTGTTTTTCCAAGTAAACTGTTTACAATTGAAGCCAACCTCCTCTGGTCGTTACCCCATATAACTCCCACAGATCATTCCTAAACTATATAAAATTGTCTAATGATGGCTACAATAAACTGTCAAAATCCCAGATCCTTCCTAAACTGTATAAAATTGTCTAATGATAGCCAGAATAAACTGTCAAAATACGTCATGATCTTCAAAGGGTTAAATATGGTAGATTATCCTTTCATCTCTGTCCTTAATAGTTTCTCATTAGTTCTCCATCCTCTTCTCTCTGAGCATAATAGTTTCCATAAATGCACAAACAAATCTTGAAAGGGTTGATTACGGTAGACTAGCGTGGTTGATTACAATAGACTATCGTTTAATCTCTTTCCGTAATAGTTTCTCAATCTTCTTAACTCTGTCCATAATAGTTTCCAAAGGGCCCCACCTCTGCTGGCCGTACCCATAATAGTTTCCAAAGGGCCCCACCTCTGCTGGCCGTACCCATAATAGTTTCCAAAGGGCCCCACCTCTGCTGGCCGTACCCATAATAGTTTCCAAAGGGCCCCACCTCTGCTGGCCGTACCCATAATCACAAATCTTGAAAGGGTTAATTACGGTTGACTATCCTTTTAAGTTTGTTTATTTTGCAAGTTTTACATTATAATCTCTCTCCGTAAGTTTCCCCATCCTCTTATCTCTGCCCATAATAGTTTCCATAAGTGCCCCACCCCTGCTGGCCGTACCCATACCCTCCTTGTTGTGCGGGGTACCCCCAGCCTTGGTAGTGTGATGCCCCGTAGCCTTGGGGGTACCCTTGGTTATAGTTGCCGTAGCCTGACTGTTGGTAGCCCTGGTAGCCTGACACCATGGCCGCTTGGCCAGGGGGTGGGGCAGCCGTGGTGGGAGGGGCGGTGGTAGGGGGGTTACTGGTGGGGGTCAGGGGGCCGCTACCGTTCACCGGACTGGGGCTGCCTTTCTCCTGGCTACGCTTGTCTCGCCGGGACTCCACGCTGAAACGTAAAATAAGATTTTTTAAATTAAAATCACAACAATAAATCACAATAAAACAAGTTAAAAAATAATATGGCATCCCACAGAAAAGGGAAACACTCCTTTTTTTCACCATTATATTTTTTATGTATGTATATACTCAGGCACATACCCCATAACTGGGGGTACATACTGTACATACAAGTTTAAAGATTGCTTCGTCCACAGAGAGTGTACTAAAAATATATGCACAATGAATGTAGGCCTTTAAACACCAAAGATACTGGCTTGTCTTGGTAGTGTAGTGCTTAGTGTGTGGAATTTCAATGTGAGTATCCTAGGTTCGAGTCCTTGGAGTACCACATGTAATCATTACTTTCATTGATTTTATTAGTTGGGTTTATTTGTAAATTAATTGGGTAGTTGGTGAAAACAAATATGAATTTAAGAAGGAAGGTAACAAAACGAATGATATACTTACACAGCAATACCCCCAGCGACTGCCTCGCCTTGTTTACCAGCACCCCCACCACCACCACCACTGTTATCAGCATCATTGTCACCACCACCGATACCACCCATCTGTCTCACCTCCATCTGGACCTGACGCAGCACACGCAGACCCTCACTCATACTGGGGGAGGAACAACACCAACATAGGGTTAATGTTTCACACAAAATAAACCTTTACTTGTCCAGTATTATTATTTTTCTCGGTTTGTTTGTTTTGCAAGTTTTATATTTTGTATGTATATAGGCCTAATCTGGAACCTTCCCCAGTTTTCCTTTTTGTTTTTGTTTTTTTAAATGGGGGACGCCCATTTTATATTTTATTTTAATGTATGTATATAGTACAGGTAATTATGTGTGTTTTGTTTTTTTACCACCATGCACTCCCTGCTCAATAGCTGGGCTAGGGTGGGTGCCTTGATGTATCAGGGACTTCAGTGAACAGTTGCCACAGATTGCTAGACCACACCATCCACCAACAACACTGTTTGTCTGTCAATAACACACACTGACTGACCCCAGACTCCAACCATCAACCTCTTGGTTTGCAGGCAAGTACTCTACCAATCGCACTACTGCCTGTGGCCAAGATTAAAAGGTAAAACTTGCATCAAAATCACTGTGGAAATAACGCATTGAAGATTGAGTAAAATATTATGAAATATATAAACACAAAATCTAAAAGGCAGAACTAACCTAGAAGGCCCCACACTCAGAAAGAATCACAGTGGCTTTGTTGTGTGTGTTATTAGTCTGTATACATTGTCAAAATTATAATCTAAAACTTGCAAAATAAACAAACCAAAACAGGGACGAGGGACGACACAATATAAAGATAAAAGAACTTATCAAAATCATATAATAAATATAATATATATTAATACAATAAAGGAGAGATATAATGGATGAACTAACCTGGAAGGACTAGCCCCACATTCGGACAGAAAGTGGAAGAGCCTGTGAGCAAATAGTAGCCTTGTGCCTGGCTGGTGTGATGTGTCCTCTACAGCGGCCTTGAGTGTATCCCCGGCACCTTGTAGTTGTGGGGGCCGGCACCACAACAACTGGTCCACCAACGCCAACACTACGCTGCTGTTCTCCTATAGGGAAGATGGGGGTGATGGTTAAGCTTCTTCTCTACATATTTTTTATACATACAGTACATACATATACCGGTAGTCTGGCACATAGGCCTACCCCATATATATTTACAGACTCTAGACAGCCCATACAGGGAAAAAAAAAACAAAAAACAAAACAAAAATTCTGTCCAACTCTGGCCGACAAATGTTCTTGCTGCCCCACTCTCCTACGTATCTCTTCATTCCTCAATCTGTCTCTACGAGTAACTCCACACATACTCCTCAAGCAGCTTATCTCCATCACATCCCTCTTTCTTCCCTCCTTTTTCTTCAGAGCCCATGTCTCAGCCCCATACATCACTGTTCGTACAACTATCCCTTGATACATTGCACTTTTAGCTTTCATTAAAATGTAAAACTTGCAAACTAAACAAACCAAAATTGGGACAAGGACAATATAAAGTCAAATTAAATTATCAAAATCGCTATGTGGAAACAACGTTTACTAAAATGAAAATTATTAAATAAAAGAACACAATCCACCACATAGGGTGTACATCACTACATGAGCAAGTTAATCTGTTTCCCAAGCAAACCAATCGCACATATAACAACGCACTATCGTCACGTTAAAGGAAGTAGTCAAGTTTGGGAAGTCCGGGACATTCTGAGATTTCTAACCTTCCACATACTTATAATGTAAACCTTGTAAAATAAACAAACCAAAACAGGGAGAACACAATATAAAGGCAAAATAACTAATACAAAATGAATGGCACTTTTAATATTATCCTACATGTTGAAATATATTACAGTATACAAAAGACCTCACCTTATCAAACTCATGGGCAGCCTTCAGGATCTCCACACCTTCCGCTGCGTCTTCACAAAACTGTAATGAAGAGAATAATAGCAGTAATAATCATACGGGAATATATTAACCACTAGTGATGATGCAGATACAATTTTTAACCCCTTATTGGCGGCGCTCGACTTAAGTCGTGCACCAATTTGCAGCAAGTTAGGAGCATTATTAAAGCTTTTAAAGGGTTAAAATCGATTGCAAATGGCCGGGAGCGCAGCGGGCCAGACAGCCGACTCCCAGGGCTTACCACCGCCCATTAACTCATGTTCCCTGTGTTCTCGAGAGGCCGGCAGTGTAGCCAGTAGTGAGCATAGCTGGGAAAAATATACCGCTATACGCTAAACTCCCATGTTTGTGGCACCACTGCAAGAGAACCACGAGTGCTACGTAGCTCGTTCTGGTCTCATTTTGAAGCTTTTAGTGCCTAGTTTTTTGCTTTTTTTTTTTTTTTCATGCAGATACTTGATTTATCATGCAGGAGGGCCTGAATATGCCCAAATGAGCCCAAAACACCCCGCTAGACAAGGGTTAATACCACACACACCCTTGATTGACAGGGCTAGGGGGTGCCCTTGTTACAGGGACTTTACTGGACATTTGCCACGAATCGTTAGACCTGAACATCCAAACTTTAGAGATCTACCAATGGCACGGGGTGGGATCGAACTGCCGACCCTTTGATCAGCAGTCAGACGCGCTACCGACCATGCCACAGCCCGTGGCATGGTGATTGGTGAATGCATCATCATAATAATGGTAGCGATGACACTTAAACATAACATAATGAACGCCCCTGAGTAACATTCTAGGGATAAAGTGGTATGAAACTTACAATGGAGAGGAAGCGAGCATATTTGAGCGAGGTGTGTGAGTGTGCAGGTTTGTCATTGCGCCCCTTAGCACTGGCCAGGCAGCGGGAGAATGTGTTACGAGCATCATCCATGCTCCCTCTCCTTCGCTCCACCCCGGCCGCCTGCACCCACGCCTCCAACCCTCCTACCACACGCTCCTGGATGCCAGACAGAATCTCCAGAGATTTTTCGGGGTTACCTGTAGGAGAAAATAATATCATGATGGGTTATCTTCTTGATGTGATTTTTATTTTTTTATATCCCTATTCGGGCTCTGTCTTGAATCGGCCACCCCCAAAAAAATTTGTTATCGGAAATTAAACTTTGAAAATAACAAACTTATAATGAATACATGTGATTTTCCCCGGATTCGAACCCAGGATACCACATACAGAACTTACACGCTCTAACCATTACACCATCAAGACAGTTATAAGTACAGTATCACATTTCTTCGTCAATATTTAGACCTTTCGCGCTATTTAGGTGTCGATTTTTTCCCTGGCGAACGATAGTGAGCATGTAATGTTGGAAGAACCGGCCTTCGGCCGGGAAATTTTTCTACCGAAAAATGTACAAATTAATCTAGAAAGGAGATCTAATGGATGTTTTTTTCAATTTGATGGAGGTCTAGGGAGGAAACTAGAAAAATAATGAATACAGTACATGCAAAAAATGGGCCAAAAAATGAACCATCCCCCCTTAACTAACCTTTTTCTTCCTCAAAGGCCGCCCAGGCCATGTGAGGTCTATGTTTCTCTCGGAGGTGTATGGTACAGGCTCGCTGGTATACGCCCCGCACTGCTTCCTCACCCACCTCACCCTCCTCAAGGTAACGCACATACTGAAATACAAACATGTCCAATATAATACAATTGTGTATGTATTATGTATGTATGGCTCTGTCTCGAGTCGGTCACCCTGGGGACCAAAAAAAAAAAAAAAAAAAAAAAAAAAAAAAAAAAAAAAAAAAAAAAAAAAAAATCGGTTATCCTGGGGAAAAAAAAAGGGGGGTTGTTGTTGTTGTTGTTGTTGTTCCCCAAGCTGCCTGGCCGAACAGCCCCAAGGCCCCGAGCAATTCCAAGGCCATAACCGAGTGCCCCCACAGAACCCTCCCCGCCGACCACAATAAAGCCTGGGTGACCGAAGCCACTCCATGGCGGGGAGCTGAGGAGGGTGCGGAAACGCCCGGGAAACCAAAGCCCCACCCAGGGCCCTGTGCCCCTCAGCATTTATGAAGAGAAAGTTGAGGGGCAAGGGAAAAATGTGATGCTTTGGCTTCCAATCTTGGTAGATTGGGAGGTCAATCCACGGAAGAGACGCCATCACTTGAGATCTAGAAAATATATAAGTTAAAGGAACAGTCAGAGTAAGCTATGGGTATGGCAGAGATTGCTCAGCTCTCACTCTGATAGACCAGCCCATCGCCACATGACTAGAACCCAATCCTCTCAGCATCAGCTAGGAAAGGCCCTAGAAAGCCGCCTTTGGCGGGGGGATAGCTCCCCTATTTCAACCCCTTTCGGGGTTGGGCACCCGCCTAAAAAAGGGGGTTTGAGCCAGAGTATATATATAGATAGATAGATAGATGCATGTACAGGTATATACTCAGGCACATACTGTACCTCATAGCTGGGGGTGGCCGACTCCAGACATACAGAACATACAATTAACACCTAACGAGCGGCCTAGGCGGTAAATAATATGTAGCCACCAGCGGGGTGTTTTTACCCAAAATAGGGCTGTTTACGTGATCATTTTCATGCCTAAATAAGACCCAGAGCGTAAAACAAGTATCTATCCCTGAAAGGGCATAAACAGAGCTTTCCAATGACACCCCAACGATCCTTGTATGACCGCTAGTTTTCTTGCAACAATCGTGCAACACGAGTGCAAAAAACATGTAATTCGGTACTTTCCCCACACAATTCACTATGTAGCGAGTGTGAGAGGGTGGAGGGTGGGATTCATGTCAGTTGGTCCACCGCGGTGGTCTGGAGCAGTCATACGCTCGCTACTCTCCTGCCACCACTTGTCTCTCTCTCTCAGCAACATTACGTGCTGAAAATGCCACACGACTTATGTTGTGAGCCGCCACATAGTCCAAATTTCTTTCACTCGACATATGATGCGCGCCGCCAAAGAAGGGTTAAAAATAAAATACATAAATACAAAATAATAATCCATATGCTCCACGGCCACAGGACGTAGCTCGGTTGGTAAAGCGCTTGCCTGCTGACCGTGAGGTTGACGGTTCGAGTCTCGGGCCAGCCAGTGTGTTATTGGCAGCTGTCAGTGCTGTGGTGAACGGCGCGGTCTAGCAATCTGTGGCAACTGTTCACTGAAGTCCCTGATTCATCAGGGCACCCACCCTAGCCCAGCTATTCAGCAGGGAGTGTATGGTGGTAAAAACTGCACCATCATCATGATCATCATCATGCATACCCACAATACATCAAATAAAATTACCCTCATCCAAAACTCTTCATAGAAAGCACAGGCAATGAGGCATCGTTCAAAGAGCACCCTAATCCTGGCCGGGTCTCCTTGCTTCATCTCATAGTCCAGGTAGTTCCTCCAGGCCTGTAGTTGACTCTTCTCCAAGGGCTTAACATGGAAGTAGGGCCTCTTGATGGCATCCTCGTAGCCCCACAGAGCCTTCACCGCCGCTATGTTGCTGTCGTGGATCTTCTGACGCGCCGATACGATGCTCTTCTGTAGGGCTTTGGTCTCTTCATCCTAAAACAAAAAAACAAGAAAAAAAAACACAATTGTACAGTACAGTTTTGTAAGCCTCTTTTCTGTAGGGCTTTGGTCTCTTCATCCTAATAAAACAAACAAACTAACAAAATTGTACAGTACAGTTTTGTAAGTCTATAAAGGCCCATATCAACGCTAGGATGCGTAGGTCTTTTAACCCTGCATTGTTTTGGCCATTTTATCACTTCTTAAGATATAATTTGAACTATAAACCATAATCTTAGCTAGCCTATATATATATATATATATACAATAATACAGACTAAAAATAAAGGACTGGGCTTTCGTTTGACACCCCGCCCCCCAAATGGCGACACTTACCACATTAGTGCCGATCAGCTCATCCCCCGGTGCCGCCTCCACCCCCGGGGGGGCCTCGTCTGGGGCGTCACCATCAGACCGGGACAGGCTGGACAATACCTCACGACGTAAAGATAAGAACTCATCCACGCCAACAACCTCACTCGGCAGGTGACGCTTTACATGTTCTTGGAATCTGGAAAGTAAAAAAAAAAAAAAAAAAAAAAAAAAAACAATATAAAGTAATAAAACCATACCAATAATACAGTGAAGTGAAGCTAGGGCATGGTAGACACTACACTGTACAGTAGCACTAATAAGTAATGTCTCGGCTGTTATTATGTTTGGCTCGCTCTGTGCTGTATTAGTGTCTGTCAGATGTTGAATAGGGTGGGTAAGTGTAGTAACATGTTTGTATATCTCACTCGAAATAAATACATCAAGTTTAGATATTACTGAACCCAATTATTGATCAATATATACAAGGTGCCGAAACAGGACGTATTTGGCGGACTGTACATATGGTAATAAAATGTACACATGTGGTATTAACATATTAAACACAGTAAAGATCGGTATATTAGATACAGTAGACGTAGTTAACACAATAAGTATATGTCAACCGTTGTGAGTTTACCAGAGCTAGTAAGAAGTGACATCCCTCCATTCCTCTGCCTGGGGTAAGCAGCAGCACTGCTCATCTGCAGGGTTGGTAAACTATCACTAAAGGCCGTTAAAGTATGGAGATAAATTTACAAAAATGCTATAATAGGCTTACATAAAAAACAAAAAATGTTATACCTATTAGTAAATCCATATCAGGCTCACCTGACACGTTTTGAAAGACTGTTTGGGGCAAAATATAATACAAATAACACAATCAATCAAATCTCCTACAATCATGCTTTGTGATAAATAACAGTACCGGTAATGGAAATAATTTCTGCAAGTGTCAAGTTAACCCTTTCAAGATCCGATTATGCACTTGCCAACTAAAGTCCCCGTATTGATAGTGATTCCTGGCCCCTTCGGGGGCCCAAGCATCCAGACGGTTTCAGTCTACCGGGCTCAGGACTGATCGGCCAGACAGTCTCGGAAACAAGAACAACCAGACAATGGTTGTATCAGCAGAGTACAAGCTAAGACAACCACCCACCCCTTCAGGAGACAGTAGCAATCCACTGTGATGTGCTAAACCCTTCACACCTTGAGAGGAGTGCAATCCTGTGTCAATGGGGTGGGACTCTGATGCTAAACACTAAACCACCAATATGTACAGATAGGTGCCTACTGGTCTGAGTAGCTAAAGCCAGTATCACACGAGAGCTTTTATAGTCAACATTCCATGATCAACATTTCTGGACTATTTGGCACTGGTATCGGAAACTAGACTGGTGATAGATGAATTTAGCTAACCAAAATATTTTAGATGTTGACCTCATAAGCTGCCAGACCAGTGTTAAAGATACATGTTGAGGGAAAAAGCGCTCGTGTGATACCGATTTAAGAGACATTACACAATTATCATTATCTAACAAACATTACACAATTCCTTCAGGTTGTCTACAAATATTCCATAATATAGAATAATGATACAGGTCTCTTTCACTATCCGATGCCCCCATTTACGATATTATTATAGGTATTTATGCATTTGGTTTTGGCTGGTCCGAGATTGCATCCCTATTTACCCCATTAATTTTAGGGTTTGTTATACGATTTTCCTATTTAAGATTGGGTTTTCAGGAACGTAACCCAATCGTATATAGAGGGAGACCTGTACTAACTTCTGCTAGTAAGTGAGGTACCGGTACTTGTTGTTTGGGAATGGCTAGAACACACATTTAGCACTACCCGCCTTATACTAAAGTGACTAAATTAGTACAGTACAGTACAGTCATGCTCTTGGTAACTCGGCGTTCAGTTACGCGCATTCAATCATACGCGGTCACCTTAACCCTTCCTACCCGGTCTGCCTTAGGTAATGACAGCACGAAAGAAGGGCCGCTACCCGGTATGCCTTATCTAAGGCATGAGCTTAATAGCCTAATTAAGCTTGGTCCGAACGCCGTGCGTACGACGTATGTCAACAAACCCAAGCGTTCGTCACCGCACCTCCGAAAACAAGGAGAAGACTCCTCAATGTTATTGTTCTGACGTCATGACGAAATTAGTGTCTAAAAAGCCCCCATATTGGCAACATCTCTGCAATATTGGCTCCACTGAAATCGTCATCACAACTGAACCAGTTAACTTACAGAGCTCTACTCAATGCCAAAATACAGATTGAAAACCACACTACGATTATAGATGAGTGGGAAAGTTCTAGCAGTGAAAATAAACAGAAATACAGTAGCCTAGGCCTAGACGTTTTTCAGCCATATCGCCCGGGTAGGGGCGACCGTCATTGGGTAAGACAGCCCGGGGAGGAAGGTTTAAATGCAGAAGCTCTGGTTATACACGGACATGCTCCAACCTACCGCGGAATCAATTCGGCCCCGTGACGTCATGCTCGGGTCCGATCGCCTTCCCGCCATTCCTCTCAGTTTGTTTACATCTGTCAGTCGGCGTGTCGGCCGGCGTAAACAAAATGCCTCCCCCAGTTACCTTATAGTATTTCTATGATGAGTGAAGTGTACTTTATGGTATTTGTATGATGTATACATCGTGTAAAAAAAAAAGGAACTTTGGGACTTAGGCTGGGACGAAATAGGCCAAAAAGGGGAGTTTGGGATTTGGGCCGAGACAAAATGAATTTTCCCCATAAGGTATGTTGTTTCGGTAACGCGGAAGGACAAAGGAACAAAATTACAGCGTTACCGAGAGCATGGCTGTACCTGTAGTTTCAAACAATCATGCTACAAATCCGAGAACAGTACATACTTTTGCCAGTGTGTGAGGTACTTGCTGGTGGGGGTTGCTAGTAGTCGTTCATACAGCAGGGTCACATTCTTCCATCTCTTACCACCACTCTCCCATCCCAGGTACGCCTCCCACACCTTGTCAGACCTGTAGGGGAACAAAATATAAAAATTGAAAAACAAACCAAAACAGAAATCGCATAAATTATATTGTAAAACTTGCAAAATAAACAAACCAAAACAGGGAGAACACAATATAAAGACAAACGAACTTATCAAATTCACTGTGGAAACAGTGATTTAGCAAACTAAAATTTAGAAATAAAAGAACACAATCCACCACATAAGGTGTACATCACCACATGAGCAAGTTAATCTGTTTCCCAAGCAAACTAATCGCACATATAATAACGCACTATCGTCACGTTCAAGGAATTAAGTCAATTTGGAAAATCCGGGAAGTTTTGTGAAATTTTACTAAATTCTGTATGAATAAAGAAACTATAATTTATGCAAAACAAATTATATTAACCCCTTCAGACATATATGACGCAGAGGTTGCCAGATTAGCAATAAGAAATAGAGTTCTCTCACTCTTATAATTACCTCTCCAAAATTAGTTTTCTGCCCACATCTAACTCAAAGACAACTGCAGAGGTTGAAGTAACTAAAATAAAGGTTTGTAAAAAACCCTGATGGTAATAAAGGCTTTAAAGTATCCCTAATAGGCTCAAAATTGCGTCATATGTCGGAGAGGGTTAAACACATTTTAGATACATATATACAGTAGGGTCTCACATAAAACGAGTTTATGGTCGATAAACGAGGGCGTTTTATGTGAATTAGTTTTATGTGAACACAGCATTTTGGTGGCGCAATATCGTCAATGTTCACTGTAAGCGAAAATTTTCGTACAAAGCGAACGATATTTCGTACGTTTTGTACGATATTTCGGCGTTTTATATGAAAGCGTACGATATTTTGTAAGTTTTGTACGATATTTCGGCGCTCTATATGAAAACTCCTTGTATTTGCCCCACTTTGGCGGCGGACTCGTTTTATGTGATCACATTCGTTCTGATCGAAAATTAAATATTAATATTTTAGGTCGGTCGTTTTAATCGAGACTCGTTTTATGCGAACACGTTTTATGCGGGACCCTACTGTACATACATACATAAAATTTTAAGACTGAGTGTTCCACACATCAGTGCAGTTTCAGTCTCTTGTCCTAATGGCGGCGTTCCAGGCAACCCTGTTAAGGGCTGCTTCACTTGTCAAGTTCTTGGATTTGAGATCGGCGCGTATAGTCCGATCCCAGGTCTTCCTCGGTCCACCCCTTGGTGCAGCTCCCTCCACAATCACAGACCTGCATTTTTTCACCCAATTTTGTTCATCCATTCTCTCCACATGTCCATACCATCCCAGTCTACTTGTATGCATCACCTCGCTAATACTCTTTATACCTAAACGTCTCCTCAGCTCAACATTTGTTATTCTATCCTGTAGCCTGGCCCCAGGCTACATGGATTAGGAAAACAATCAAATTATGACACAGATTTAACACTGTGTACTCCCTTGATTGACGAGGCTAGGGCATACCCAGGGTACCCTTGATATAGGAACTTGACTTGAACATTCTAAGTGTCCAAACTCTTGACGTCTACCAATGGCGCAGCGTGGGATCAAACTGCCGACCATTCCATCAGCAGTCAGACGCGCTACCAACCATGCCACGACCCATGATAAAATAAAAGTAAACAAATAATATAAATAAAAGTTGAAGCCTGTGATAAAATACAAAAAACAAGAAAACCGTACTCACTTGAACTCCAAACCACAAGTCTTGATGGCGCGTTCATACTCCTGCCTCACAAACGGTTCACTGTCGGGGTACTGCGACGCGATGTACTCCAGGTAATGCAGCCACAGGTCCACGCTCAAGCTGATTGCCTCCAGTCCTCGCTCGAACACCTGTGGCGCGGCGGTGCCAATCCGTGTGCGTGCGCGGGAGGGGGGGCGAGAGAGAGAAAAAGAGAGAAAGGACAAAGCAGATCAGGAACCACGGAGGAGAGAGTCGGACACGTTAGATATTCTGTTTTTGGTTTTTGTTTTTTTTAGCCATGCCTGACTCTCTGGTAGGATATAAGCAGTGCCGAGGGAGGGAGGAGGCCTGCTGCTCTTCAACTTCATTTTAACTTCATAAATATATTTTACCATAAGTATATAAATTCACTTGATAACAAAATCTATAAGAAAATTGAGCTGCCATTAAAAAACAAGAATGCAAGACAGTAACATACTAGATACTAACATAACTATTTTCAATGGAAAATAGTTAACTCTTTGCTGTTTAGTAAATTACGGACTGCAATGTTATTTTTTATTCATAACTCAAAATTCTTTAGTGTAGTAAGGGAGAGAAGTATTTAATTATATTTTGACTAATGACTCAAAATCCCTCAATGTAGTAAGGCAGGGGAGTATTTAATTACAGTTTATTTTGACTAATGACTCTATTAGCGCATTGGAGAGAGCAAGTCCCTCCGGCCCCGATCGCTTTATCTGGATCCACCAGAGAGTCATGCTTGTATTGTAGAGAATTTATCATCAATTCAACAGACTTGTAGACATATAGTTCATCATCATCATCATCATCATCATCATCTGACCCAAGAGTTCCCACACGATTATTGGCAAGGGGCACCGGTAGAAGGACCGAACCCCCGACCCCGGAATAAACCCCTCCGCTACACACCCCTCCAGTCCAGTCTTACCACCTCATCTTTGTGGACCAATAACAGTAAAAGATTTAATTTCCCTGATGTACCTATAATCAAATACTTTACTTCATTAGTTAGCCTTTACTGAAAACATAAGACTAACATCCCCTTCTTCAAAACAAATACTTGTTGAAATATTTAACTTAGATCATTATCCTTAAAAAACAACGTAAGTCGAAATATTTAACTTACAGTAATTACCTTTCAAAACAACAGAAGTCTAATAACCCTTTCTTGTGAACAAATACTTGTTGAAATATTTAACGTGGATACCTCCTCCTTGTGAGCTAATACTTACCAAATGAAATACTTAAGGAAGGAAGGAATAATTTATCTACAGCTTACTGGGTAGAGGACAAATATTTAGATTAGACAATTAACCTTCCAAATAAATAAAGATTACTAAAAAAACCCAGCTTGGTTAGGAATACAGAGGTGCTTAGATGATTGGCGATCAGATTAAGGAGATTACCAGTGAAAAGGAAGACAACCTAAATGATAACAAATTATTCCAAACGTGTCTACAAAATAAAGAACAATTGAACCTCCAGACAATTGGTTATTAAGAGCAAGCTATGAGTCGCAACGGGTGAATCGTGTGGGTGAAACGTTTTGTGGAAGGGTTTCATTTCTCCTCTGAAGGCTGAGCTATACGACGGTGACTTGTTATTCCTTCAGGGTAACTAGTAATCAGACTCGATTTTCCTTTAAGGGCAAGTTTTGTTGACGGATATTCATGGCGGAGAATCTTATTTCTATGAGGGTAATTTTTTTTTGACGGAGACTCGCATAAATTTAAGGGCAAGTTTTATTTGAGGAGACTCGCATTACTTCAAGGGCAAGTTATATTGACGGAGGTCACTCGTTATTCCTTTGAGGGAAAGTTGTACAGATGGGGAAACTTAATTCCTGCGCGGATTATAAATTTTAGGGTGGCGACGTGGAGGATGAGGGGTGGGGGTAGCGGTGAGACTGTTGGGGGGTCGGGGGTGGTGGTCCTGCAAGGTATGGTGCCCCGTGTGTATCATGTATGTGTGGTGGTGTGTTAAGGCTGTGTGTGGTGGAGAGGACTCACACACACTCAATGCAACAACTCAGACTCGCTATGCTCATGGTCTCTCAGACATTAACAGAATATCGCAACTCGCTAAGAATTTCTGAATTTGTGTCGTTTCTGTTTTGGTTTGTTTATTTTTGCAAGTTTTACATTATAATTTGAACTGCATATCCATAGAACTTTCTGAATAATATGCCAATGATCCATCTGTTACAGTCATATATTTTTAACTAGGGTGATTTAGCTAAACAGGATTATAACCTAAGCAAGCAATACAGTACAGATTAACCTATCCTGTTGGATAACAACAACAACAACAACAACAACAACAACCTATCCTGTTGGATAGGTTCTTCCTACTTTTTGCTTTTGCTGGAATATTCCTAAATGACTAAAACAGACTAGGCCTATACAATTGTATATCTGTAATAGACAGACCGGAAGTCAACAGTACCAAGAAATTGTAAGTAGTTTTGTTTTCTATATTTCATAGCATTCTTTTGCTAAAATGTTCAATGCATTATTTCCACATAGTAATTTTGAAAAGTTATTTTTTATTTATATCGTGTGGTCCCATTTTGGTTTGTTTGTTTTGCAAATTATATATTTAATATCATGACATAAAACAGTTACTAAGCAGCAGAAAATCTGTGAGTGTTAGCCTTGAGTGTGTGCCTGAGGGCTCTCCATAAGGTGAGTGTCTGTGATGATGTGTGTCGGGGCGGGTGGGTTACCTACTGTTGTGGTCCGCGGGCTGGGTATCTCGGCAGCGGGGCACCGAGAGAGAGAGTGAGTCGCCACGCACCTTCTGCTAGGCCGGGTCCAGGGTCAACTTATAGCAAAAATGTGCACCGACAAGAAACCAAAAAAAAAGTACCAAAAAAAAAAGTATATATATATTTATATAAAAATAGCAACTAGACACTGACATACCTGGTGATATAGCAACTACACATGTCATACCTGGTCATATTATAGTGCACCATTTTTTTTCCTTGTACAGTATCTCCATTTCGATTTGTATTTCCAACTCTTTTTATACATGTAGAGTTTTCACATATATACCCAAGACATATATCATTTATAACCAACCATATTTTGTATATGTGCAGGCGCCTTATAAACTAGGTGTAATACATTCCATTAAAGTATATAGATATATATATATAAACTGTATATAATATATATAAGTATTGCCACATACGAAAAAAAACACAAACCATTTTAGTTTTCTCTACATTCTTCCCCTCTGAAATGGAATATGTGTCAGGTTAATAGGCATATAATCACTGCAACACAACAAATAAAAATAGTAATATACAGTATAATATTTATATCCCAGAAATGAGCCCATTGCATGCAAGCGTCATGAATGCTATCTTTTGTTTTTTCGTCCAATATACAGTAGGGTTTCATTTTTAATTTTTTTCCATAACGAGACAAGGCAGCCTCTTTTGTGTTTAAAAACCGCCAATACCTACCTCAGACGATCACTGAAACAAATGAAACAAGATTATGAGTTTAAGAGTCGCACCATAGACGTGGAAGGAGGGGGGGCACATAGGATAGATAGATAGGGGTGGGGATCATACAGGATAGATACAGTAGATAGAAAATAGGATAGATAGACAGGGGTAGGGGTCACACAGGAAAAATACAGTCAACAGAAGATAAAATAGACAGAATAAAGGATAAACAGATTAAGCAATAGATAGGAGAGGGGTAGCGGTGAGATAGAAATAAATCGATATAAAGACCAGTTAAATATGAAGTGTGGTACCAAGTTCCAGAAGAAGTGATAGGCGAAGATACATTCACTTTTAAGAGATGAGACAAGAAGTGTAGTGAGAAAAGAATAAGAAAGGGGAATGGGATAACGGTATATGCACATATTGACTGACGTAAGGAAAAAAGGAAAACTTAATGAAGGACAGAAATGAGTGAGTGAGGAGAAATACCAGATTAAGTGAGAGAGAGGGAGGGAGAGGGATAAACAAAGTGCGAGACAAAAATGAGAGTGAGGAGAAATACCAGATTAAGTGAGAGAGAGGGAGGGAGGGAGATAAACAAAGAAGTGTGAGACAAAAATGAGAGTGAGGAGAAATACCAGATTGAGAGAGAGGGAGATAAACAAAGAAGTGTGAAACAAAAATTAGTGAGAAGAAATACCAGATTAAGTGAGAGACAGAGAGAGAGAGGGAGGGAGATATATGAAGAAATGCGAGACAAAAATGAGAGTGAGGAGAAATACCAGATTAAGTGAGAGAGAGAGGGAGGGAGGGAGGGAGATAAACGAAGAAGTGTGAGGCAACATTATGTATAAAAACCAAAAAAGATCCACTGTGCGTCAAGATAAATATCCATACGAAGCGAGAGAAAGAGAGTGTATGTGTCACAGCGTTGCCAGACACCACACCACAAACCTTAAGCGTTGTCTCACGGGAACCCTTGCGGCGTTCTAGGTCGGCGTATTTCTTCCAATAGCCGTAGCAGTAGGGGTAACGCTCAAAGAAACCATCGTACGCCTCACGGCCAGACATCAGGTCGCTCTGCAGGGGGATAGACATAGATGGTTAGACTAATCAAGTATGCCAATCATAATTGACATAATACTAGGTTAGCTAATATATTAATTATTAATCAATCAATCAAAAGGGGCTGATGCTGTGATACCTTGTACAGTTTGCCGCACATATTCCATTTCTCAATCATCCCAGCAAATCTTAACTTGGCAGTGCCGCACCCACTTCCCCAACACCCCTCCCTCATTCCACCTCCTACCAATAGTGGAAGGGAGGTGGAGCGAAGGAGGGGGATTGCGGAAGTGGGTGCAGCACTGCCAATTCACGACCCAAAAGGAATAGAATATGTGCGGCAAACTGTATATACCTGCTCTAGCCCTATTTTAGTTATAGAGGTTAGGGTTCATGATATCTGGACTACTATTAGGAACAAACAGAGTGTCAAACTGGAGCAATTTTGTTTGAAGATTTGAATGAATATGAGAAGGTATACAAGAAAATTAACATGGATTAGCCTTGTTTCGGCCACTTTATCCCTTCCAAAGACAAAATTTGAACTATAAACCAAAATTTGTTCTTTACATTAATTACAATAATTCATGTTTTCACCAACCAACTTTACTTCTAAACTCAATTAATAAAATCAACGAATACATGTGGCACTCCAAGGACTCTACTTCGTTTGACACCCTGACTAAGAAGACTTACCACCTGATCAATATGCTGTAAGAGAAGAGTCCAGGCCTGGAAATCGTTGGGGTTGAGATGAACGTTGCGCCACAGTTTCTCCACTTCTTCGGAGCGTTTTTTGGTGGGTGGCTGTAGCAATGCGTCATCCGGTTCACTGCTGCTACCGTCACGCTTCACGCCGCGTCCCGACATTACTGACACCACTGATATACTACCCATGCCGCCACCTCCCGATATACCGTCTTCTAAACCATCAACACTTGTCTCCTCTGCCATATCCTCAGGCTCTACCTGCAAGATAAATACCCAAACAAAAATACTGTAATACATCATTGAATTTATACAGTGGATTCTTGATTTTAATTTAATCAAACGTAAAAATAAAATATTGCAATACATCACCAAATTTATACAGCGGATTCTCGTTATTGTGTACTTATTAATTCAAGCCTCTCCATTATCCAAACAGAGGCTTTCTCAATTTCCGTTAACCAAAGATTTCTAAATTTCATGGAAACTACTGGTACTCACCTTGCATTCGTTAATATCCAAGTGTGGTTCAGGTGACTCCACTTGAGGCATAGTGACCTCTGGGGCGGGTACTGGGACCGGGACGGCTACTGGGGCAGGGACCGGTGTTGGCACTAATACTGGGGCAACAACTGGGTGTGGTGTAAGGTCTAGGTTAAGGTCTATGGGCTCCCCTTCCTCCTTCACCAGCTCCAATACCGCCGTGTTGTCACCCTCGTTACTGTCCTCCCCGTCCAGGACCTCATCACTGGTCATCTCCGACAGCGGCGGTGAGGCAGACATTACTACGTCCATGGAGTTGTTGGCACCATCCACCTCCATGATCACTGTCTGAGAGAATTATACCGGTACTGTACGTCACGAGCATAAATGCAGCGACATCAACCAGATAACATCAACTCCTTCATCACTAGGGGTTTATACTAAGCTGCATAAAATCGTTTGATGGTAGCTAGAATGAAATACTGTACAGAAATAATTGTGAGTTTGAATACAAAGTTTTGCAATACCTTTGGAGACAAAAGGGCGAAAATTATTTGGTTGGTGTTGCAGTATTTATGCTCGTGACTGTAGGCTACAATAAAATTGTGAGCGAAAAAGTTTAGGAATTAGTTGTGTTACTGGGCGTACATCGTGTAAACACGTAA
>CM064565.1:3897268-4042272 GCA_032716605.1 Paralithodes platypus | reverse complement strand
CCTATTAACCCGTTCTCCCCGGGCTGTCTTACCAAATGACGGTCGCCCATACCCGGGCGATATGGCTGAAAAAACGTCTAGGCCTAGGCTACCGTATTTATGTTTATTTTCACTGCTAGAACTTTCCCACTCATCTATAATCGTAGTGCGGTTTTCAATCTGTATTTTGGCATTGAGTAGAGCTCTGTAAGTCAACTGGTTCAGTTGTGATGACGATTTCAGTGGAGCCAATATTGCAGAGATGTTGCCAATATGGGGGCTTTTTAGACACTAATTTCGTCATGACATCAGAACAATAACATTGAGGAGTCTTCTCCTTCTTGTTTTGGGAGGTGCGGTGACGAACGCTTGGGTTTGTTGACATACGTTGTACGCACGGCGTTCGGACCAAGCTTAATTAGGCTATTAAGCTCATGCCTTAGATAAGGCATAGCGGGTAGCGGCCCTTCTTTCGTGCTGTCCTTACCTAAGGCAGACCGGGTAGGAAGGGTTAAGCTTGGTCTGAACGCTGTGCGTCCGACGCATGTAAACAAAGCCGATCGTTGCGTCACCGCACCTCCGAAAACAATAAGGAGACGTCGGATCAATGTTATTGTTGTGACGTCAGATGAAATTAGTGTCTGAAAAGCTCCAATATTGTCAACATCGCGGAAAATTCGCTCCACGGAAATCGTCATCACAACTGAACCAGTTGACTTAGAGACATCTACTCAACGCCAGTCTACAGATTGGAAACCGCACTACGTTTATAGATGCGTGGGAAATTTCTAGCAGTTAAAATAAACAAAAATACGGTAGCCTAGACCTAGACATTTTTCGGCCAGATCGCCCGGATACGACCTCCGTCCTTAGGAGGAGCTGCCCGGGCCACGAGGGTTAAGGTTATTTAAATTATTTATGCCTTAATTTTGGAATACAAATTGGTCCGACAAGGTTACTTTAATCCTTCAATTCAAGCACCTCGATACTTATGTCATAAATACAATATAATTTATGACCCATACATCCTTGCTAAATATGTCATTACCACCACAAATTATATTATTTTTCATTAGACTTTGTGGGTTAAATAAGGGTGGAAGCAAGAAAGGCAGCCATCTTTAATCAGTGAAGAACTATTTTCTTTTCCCTTTTCTACCGTATTTTTAGTATTTTGTCATCCTCTATATACAGTAGGGTAAGGTGGGGTGAATCCGCCGGGGGGGTGGAATCGCCGCGGACGTAAGATACTTGTCTAAAACAATTGGTCATAAATCCAAATACGTATGGAATTGATTCTAGGTATGTTTATAGTATGTGTAGATGATGATAGAACACAAAAATGCGTAGTTGTCATTTATTTAACGAAGAAAAATATTTGTCCATAATATTTCAAACTGAAAAATATGTAAGCGGTCTTGAATTTTTTTTCGTGGCGGCGACTTTAGATCTCCCAATACATTTTTTTTTCGTTACAAGATGGTTGTCTGTGATTTCTAAGTGGAAACTAAAAAAAAAAAAAAAAAAAAATCAGGCAAAAATATATATACCGGTAATTATATAATTTTCTAAATTCCATAATTATATAAATATATAATATAATTATACCAAATCTTGGATTATATCAATCTAATAATAAAACATCTTAATTGTTACTTAATTGGGGGTAAAATCGCCGTGGCAGGATTAAATCATCGATAATATAACCGCGGCGGATTCACCCGGCGGGCGGTGTGAATCCGCCGCGCGGAGTACGGTTTTCGCCACCCATTACAAACCTTAATGTTTTTTTTCAAATAAATGATACGAGCTGTGTCAGGAAAAGCGAGAATGTTAAAGTTATGTAAACAAAAAATTCTGAATTCTGATTCAGTTGGATGCTGTTATTAAAAAAACACGTTTCGCGGGGATTCACCCCACCTTACCCTACTGTACAGTTGTTGTTGTTGTTGTTCCCCAAGCTGCCTGGCCGAACAGCCCCAAGGCCCCGAGCAAGGCCAAGGCCATAACCGAGCGCCCCCACAGTATATGGTAAGACCAGCGGAGGTTGGGTTGTTAGGTTAATGACAATTTGACAAAATATGTTTTTTTTTTCGAGGCTGTCTTAACCCTTTCACTGCGGAAGCCGTCAATGTAAACCATGGCAATGTACTGCAATTTAAAGACCATTACAGCCTGTGGAGACGAGTGCGAGTGAGGAGGAGCACGACGCTCTCCGGCACATCTGCCGCGGTAATGAGTGTCTTACCCCATGTCTCGTGCGATACAGTATATGCAGCGCTGCCTAGTCCTAACCACAGAGGCAGACAGACTACTGAACATCACCACCCACCCTCCACTCCACCACTGCAGTCACGTGATCATAACTCTCAACTATCTGTTTCAAAACTGGCTCTAGCCCAACACCCCCTACAACAAAACCATGATAAGAGACTGGGCAAAACGTAACTACATCTTGATCCGAAACTGCCTTATATATTATCTTATAAGTGGAACTGTCGTCGAAATTTTCGACATCGACGAATGTTCCACCGCCGACGAGAGTTCTCAGTTCCGGTGTCGACGGGAGTTCCATAAAAAAAATGTTTGTTAATATTCAACTATCACATCTTATTTGATATTCGAATATCAAATATCAAGCTAGCCTAATTTGACAGTGTCGTCATTTTTATGGCAAGAATGTCAAGTGCGGGCGTACCGTCAGCCTTGTTTACACTACGCGTAGTGGCGTCGGACCTTTGCCATCATGTTCCCGTCTATTTTGACTGACTTTAGATACAATAATATGTTGAGGGGAGGCTTTATATCTACCTAGATTGGAAGCCAAAGCGTCACATTTTTCCCTTGCCCCTCAACTTTCTCTTCATAATTGCTGAGGGACACAGGGCCCTGGTTTCCCGGGCATTTCCGCACCCTCCTCAGCTCCCCGCCATGGAGTGGCTTCGGTCACCCAGGCTTTATTGTGGTCGGCGGGGAGGGTTCTGTGGGGGCGCTCGGTTATGGCTTTGGCCTTGCTCAGGGCCTTGGGGCTGTTCGGCCAGGCAGCTTGGGGAACAACAACAACGTTCAAGATCGAGAGCATGCTAATACAGTATCACCAAAAAACTCAGCAACAAAAGGGTGTTTGATTTAGGCTAGCCGGTACGATTTTAGTTACTGGACACCTATTTGACAGAGCTGTACCACCAACGATTTAATACATAGCCTATTTGTTTTCGGTTTCCACGCATCCAACACAAAGCTACACCTTTTTCTGGTCCGGTAATAGTATTGAAACCGATATAATAACTTTTTATATGTGGTTTTCGACGAGAATAAAACAGCGCGTTTGTGCCGAAAATCGGGAGTCCGTCGTCGCTTCGGATCGTCGGTTTGTTTACACAGGACACTCGAGGTTACGTCCCCTCTAAATTGACCGTTCTGTTGCCGAGTATATTTTATGCATTTTTTTGTTTATACAGTATATAGGCTAGGCCTACATGCTTCTTGTAACTACAGTATTATAAGGTGCGGAAATATACATGAATAGATAATATTCAAGGACACTACATCCGCCTTATTAGAAACAATTTATTAGGGAAAATAGGCACCAACATATTCGCCATATTTTTCTCCATATAGTCCGCATGGAGGATTTTTGTTATTGACAAATTGAAAAAATGGTAGCGTTCAAGGAGAGTATTGCCGCCTTATTTTGCATGTTGTTTTTTTTTTTGTTTTTTTTCAAGGAATACAGTGTTTTATTGTTGTTTATCATGGTTTGAGTGGAGGATTTGTATTAGTTTACCCATTACTCCAACAATCTTAAGATAACCCCCCCCCCCCCCTAATGGGGAGGGTTATGAAGACAGGGGAAATGTGGGGTAAAGACGTAAAAAGGCGATAAGGAGGTATTAAAACAAAACTTGGCTCGGGTTTTCATGAATTTGAAAGACATAACACAAAATGAAAAAAACCCGAGCCAAGTTTTGACGAAAGTTGGCTCGGGTTTCTTCATGGGTCAGAGTCCCAAAACACAGTAACCTAATTATGAAAGTTGGCTCTGGTTTTCATGTATTTGAACCGCATAAAACCCCAAAATGGAAAAACTCAAGCCAAGTGTTGGCGGAAGTTGGCTCGGGTTTTCTGATGTTTCAGAGTCCCAAAACACAGTAACCTAATTATGAGGAGGGGAGGTGTGGTGGAGTGGTCTTGCCACTGGCCTGGTAATCCAAAGGTCCCGGGTTCAAATCCCGATGTATCAATGGGAAGATATTATTGGGATGGAATTTGAGCTGTACCTGGTATCAGTGCATTACCACAAGCCCACCGAAACGTCAATAAAATACCCTCATTGTTCCCTGATTAAATAGCACTGTATGAATATTCCCATATTCAAAATATGCTATAGGGGTGCAATGCCTGGTGAGTTATCTGCTCAACAGGTGCGTTGTGTGTGTGTAAGTGTGAGAGTCCAGTGTAGGGGGTGAGACAGTGAAGCACGGGAACGAGGTGGCTTCAGAGATGGGGTCGTTTCGGGCCATGAATGAGCACCGTGCCTCATGTGAAGGCAAGATGGCAGGTGCTCGTTGTACTCTACGTGCTTCACATGTCTCACTCCCTAGACTGGAACAAGACCTCACAGGTTTCACTGTTCATTGTAAAGCGGTGAATGTTAAGGCTCTCAGCCTATGCCCGAGAGGAAGTAAGTTGGAATAAAGAAAAAAAATAATAAAAAAAAAAAAAAATAAAAAAAAAAAAAAAAAAAAAAAATGAAAGTTGGCTCTGGTTTTCATGTATTTGAACCACATAAAACCCTCAAATTGAAAAACTCGAGCCAATTTTTGGCGAAAGTTGGCTCAGGTTTTCCGATATTGCAAAGTCCAAAAACACAGCAGGCTCACCGAATGTTTAAACTTGGGGCAACAGTTGTGATATCGGGTGTATCACCTAGCTCTGAACGGGTATATCAGAGTGTTTACTATACCCTTTTAAAAGGACATTAGCCTAACCTAACAACCTTACCTAACCTATCCTAGTATTATGGGTGGGGGCTGGTGCCCCCACACACCCCTAAAAAGCGTATAACGCGATAATAAGCATTTGTAAATAATACCGCAACTACGAATCTTGTTTGTGAGACTAGTATTAACCTAACTAAACAACCCAACCTAATCCTTGAAAAAAAAAAATAATAAAAATGCTAAATAACGTAAGTACCAATCCCTTGTCATGAACGTATACCCCAAACCCTAACCACTATTAGACAAAACAATATGAGTTTGTACCTTAATGTGTAGGGGGATAAACGGGCCGCAAGAAACTCCCACAGATCGTCCCTGTTTTGTAAGTCTAGGTGTAGTTCACCAATATTCTTAAAACACCCTTCACACTCAAGAGCCATCTTTGTTTAACAAAGCCGGGTCTGACAGTGAGTTTACCTGGTCATGACGTATCAGCTGGTTCTGACGTAAGATCAGCTGATGGTGTTCCAATTTAACACTACTTATGATTTCAGAATAGTGTATTATTGTTATATGTTCGTGAAAATCTAGAGAGAAGTGTGGTATTATCGTGCATTATTAATATTGAGGTCTTGCAACAATATTACAAGTGTTTATAGTCGCCTACAAATATATACAGAACATGTTGAAGCAGAATATTGAGCCTGGTGAATTCGCGGCATTCGTAAGAAATGACGCTTTAAAAAGCCCGGGCAGAGCAGGAGGACGGAAGTATTCGAAGGGGTTCGACGCAATGCTTGAACCGACCAAAATCAAGACGATGTTTACATTTTTTACTTAGATTTTCGGTGTATTTGTCTGTAAGTGGGTATTTTTTCAATGTGTCGATAACGAAAATCCTCCATGTGGACTATATGGAGAAAAATATGGCGAATCTATTGGTGCCTATTTTCATTAATAAATTGTTTCTCATAAGGTGGCACTAGTGTCCTTGAATATTATCGAAAAAATACCCTTTTCACAGAAAAATACACCAACAATCTGTCAAAGATGTCTAATAGCGGGGGTGGCAGCCCCCACCCATAATACTAGGATAGGTTAGGTAAGGTTGTTAGGTTAGGCTAATGTCCTTTCAAAGGGGTATAGGCTAGTAAACACTAGGATAGCTATGGTCTAGGCTAGGCTAAATCCTATAAATACCTCTAGGCTCTACCTAAACTTCTAGTATTTTTTACTTGGGGGTTTGTTTTAGATACAGGACGTGGGATACAGGACGGGTTGAGGGGGGGCTCTGCCCCTCTCATCCCCCCGTGAATTATAATAATCGTCATATATGTTGACAGTAGAGGGTCTAATTATCCCATGGCTAAAAAAGCAATGGCGACACTTTAATAATGATAATATGAGACGAAATATAAAGACAACTCGGTTGCGTTCGTGGAAATAGCGTCGCTTTGTTTAGAATGGGGGTGTGAAAGAGTGTCTACAGTGTGAGGTGGGAGGGAGGAGAGTGGAGGAGACAATAGAACATATAGTGACAGAGTGCCAGGGGTATGCAGAGGAGAGAGATGGGTTGGAAAATGAGTTGAAACGGGTGGTAGGGGAGAGGGAATGGGAAGAGCAGAAAGAGGATGAGGGTGTAAAATTTGTGTTAGGTCTCGGGACAGAAGAGGGGGTAGATGGGGATGTGGGGAAAAGAATGAAGGTAGTGAAAAGATTCCTGGAGCAGGTGTGGCAGAAGAGAAAACGGAATAGAATAGAATAGGGTGAGGGGGGAGAAGGGGACCAGAGCGGGGGAGGAAGAAAAATGAGATTAAATAGTAGAGAGGGGAAAAGTTAAATTAAGGTAAGGAGAGAACAAGATATTGGGGGGTGGAGGAGGGGGTAAAATAAGGAGAGGAGAGTTCTGCTTAAGCTATATACAGTACTTCAATTCTTTGTCTTTAACTATCCTTTCTACGACTACATAATTTCTAAACTAATTAAAACTAATTTAAAACTAATTTAAACTAAACTAAACTAGACCATGGGATCCTTCTACATAAACTCAAATCACTGGGAATAGGGGGAGACCTTGGAAGATGGCTCCACAGCTTCATCACCAACAGAAAACAAAGAGTCACGGTTCAAGGAAGCCTATCAGAAGCAGGTGGGGTCATCAGCGGAGTACCACAAGGATCAGTACTGGGACCTCTCCTATTCCTCATCATGATAGGAGACATCAACAGGGACCTGGAACACTCAACAGCCACATCGTTTGCAGACGACACCAGACTCATGAAGAAAATCACCTCACAACATGATGCTCAGCTACTACAACAAGACTTGGACAAAATCCTGAAGTGGGCAGAAGAAAACAACATGGCCCTAAACGGAGACAAGTTCTCGAGCTTCTAAGGTACGGGAACAAGAGAGCACTACAAAACGACACCAACTACAAAAGTGGACAGCAAGAAATTACCGCCAAGGACACAGTGAAGGACTTGGGAGTAAATATGAGCAGTGACGCCACTTTTTCCCAGCATATTACCAAAGCCACAACAACAGCAAAACAAATAGCAGGCTGGATCCTGAGAACCTTCCACACAAGAAATGAGAGGTGTATGCTAACACTGTGGAAGTCACTGGTCCTACCACGACTGGAGTACTGCTCCCAGCTCTGGTCTCCCCAAAAAGTAGGAGAAATAACAGAAATTGAAGCCACCCAGAGGACATTCACCAGTAAAATCCATGGGTTTCAACACTTTAACTACTGGGAGAGACTTAAGGAGCTGCAGCTGTATTCACTTCAAAGACGTAGGGAGAGATACATCATCATCTATGTCTGGAAGATTTTGGAAAAAAAGGTACCAAATCCAAACATCCAAGAGACTCAGCACCAAAGGCGAGGGAGGCTGTGCTATGTGAGGACTACGCCGGGATCAACACAAAAAATCAAATCCCTGATCCATCACAGCTTTACATACAATGGAACCAGACTGTTCAACTGTATACCAGCCCCTCTCAGGAACATGACCGGGGTGTCTCCAGACACCTTCAAGAAACACTTGGACATGTGGCTGGCCAAAATACCGGACCGGCCACCAACACCAACTCCAACCGACTTCTGGAATGGAGAGTGGAAGAAAGGGAGCTGCCTGGTCGCAGTGGAGCCCCAGCTCAACTGTGTCACTAACGGACGGAATACAACTAAGTGTAACTAAGTGTAAGTGTAATTCTAAAATCTAGCTCTAGCTGTTTCTGGAGAAGTCACCGGTGCATAGGTGAGCTGGCTTTGAGAGGGGACAGCAACTCCACAAAAAGAAGAAGAAGAAGACTTTACGCTCGGAGTGACTTCCCGGTCCCGCCTTGGCGGTCGACTTCAAATGGCTAAGCTTAGCCTATATAACCAGTTGTTGGGTCAATTTTTTGATAAAGACTTGCGTTATAGGACGTGGGATACAGGACAGGGTTGAGGGGGGGGGCTCTGCCCCCCCTCACCCCCCCGTGAATTATAATAATCGTCATATATGTGGCCAGCAGGGGGCAAGTAAAACAGCTGACCGTAGTAACCTCGAGCGTCCTGGGTAAACAAACCGCGACGATCCGAAGCGACGACGGACTCCCCCCGCCGCCGATTTTCAGCACAAACTCGCCGTTTTATTCTCGTCGAAATCCACATTAAAGAGTTATTAGATCGTTTTCAATACTATTACCGGACCAGAAAAAGTGTAGCTTGGTGTTGGATGCATGGAAACCAAAAACAAATATGTAGGCTATTAAATCGTCGGTGGTACCTGTCAAATAGGTGTCCAGTAACTAAAATCGTACCAAAAAATGTACCCAACAACTGGCTAGCTTAGGCTGCTTAGCCATTTTAAGTCGACAGCCAAGGCGGGAAGTCACTTCGAGCGTAAAGTAAACAAAGCGACGCTAGCCTACTTCCACGAGGACCACGAACGCAACAGAGTTGTCTTGATAATATTCAAGGACACTAGTGCGACGTTATGAATATGAAACTATATTATTTTGTAATAGTATAGATATCTTATCAATATTTGTATTTTGTACTATTGTTAATGTCTTGTCATGTTGCAAATTTGATTTTAAATAATATTTTGACATTTAACATGTAGTTTCTTTATTCATGCAGAGTTTAGTAAAAATTTGCCAGAACGTCCCGGACTTCCCAAACTTGACTACTTCCTTTAACGTGACGATAGTGCGTTGTTATATGTGCGATTAGTTTGCTTGGGAAACAGATTAACTTGCTCATGTAGTAATGTACACCCTATGTGGTGGATTGTGTTCTTTTATTTAATAATTTTCATTTTAGTAAGCGTTGTTTCCACATAGCGATTTTGATAATTTAATTTGACTTTAATTTGACTTCGAAGATAAAAACGTCGACGAAACTCTCAGTATCCTCCAGCAACAATGCCTGGAGACCTGTAAAAACACCATACCACCCAAATCAAGCAGGAAGCAGATCAAGCAGATTCCCAGAGATAGAAAAATACTAATGAAGAAAAGGACGTACTTGAGAGCCAAGCAAAGGAAGACCAGCTATGCGCACAATATCACCAAACTACAAGAAGAGCTTGATGAAGTGGAACGTAAACTCATCCAGTCACACCAAGAGCAAAGAACACGCGAAGAACTACAAGCAGTTGCAAACATACGAGTAAATAGCAAATTCTTCTATGCATATGCAAAAAGGAGACTCAGGAACACCACAACAATAGGACCACTTGCAAAACCTACGGGCGAACTTGAGAGTGACCCAACCGAAATGGCCAAGATACTCAAACAGCAGTATGAAAGTGTCTTCAGCCCGCCAAATGAAGACAAGAAAATCGAGAATGCAACGACTTTCTTTGGCAACGCTCCAGAGACACCACATCAACTCTCCTCGGTAACAGTATCAACAGAGGACATAATAGCAGCCATCGACAAGATTGGACCAAACTCTGCAGCAGGACCAGACGGCTTTCATGCCCAACTGCTAAAAAACTGCAAACATCAGCTAGCCCTGCCTCTAAAACTGCTGTGGAGCAAGTCCCTCCAAACTGGATATGTACCACAATCCCTAAAAGAAGGTAATGTCACACCAATACACAAAGGGGGTAGTAAAGGCATAGCCAAAATTACAGACCAGTGGTGCTGACGTCACACCTTATTAAAATCATAGAAAGAACAATAAGAGCTAAGATGGTCAGCTTCCTGGAAGATAATGAGGCGTTCAACGAGGGGCAACATGGCTTTAGAAAAGGCCGCTCCTGCCTCTCACAACTACTATCACACTACGACAAAATCCTACAGGATATTCAAGACGGAGAAAATGTAGACGTCATATATCTAGATTTCGCCAAAGCTTTTTGACAAGGTGGACCATGGGATCCTTCTACATAAACTCAAATCACTGGGAATAGGGAGAGACCTTGGAAGATGGCTCCATAGCTTCATCACCAACAGAAAACAAAGAGTCACGGTTCAAGGAAGCCTATCAGAAGCAGGTGGGGTCATCAGCGGAGTACCACAAGGATCAGTACTGGGACCTCTCCTATTCCTCATCATGATAGGAGACATCGACAGGGACCTGGAACACTCAACAGCCACATCGTTTGCAGACGACACCAGACTCATGAAGAAAATCACCTCACAACATGATGCTCAGCTACTACAACAAGACTTGGACAAAATCCTGAAGTGGGCAGAAGAAAACAACATGGCCCTAAACGGAGACAAGTTCGAGCTTCTAAGGTACGGGAACAAGAGAGCACTACAAAACGACACCAACTACAAAAGCGGACAGCAAGAAATTACCGCCAAGGACACAGTGAAGGACTTGGGAGTAAATATGAGCAGTGACGCCACTTTTTCCCAGCATATTACCAAAGCCACAACAACAGCAAAACAAATAGCAGGCTGGATCCTGAGAACCTTCCACACAAGAAATGAGAGGTGTATGCTAACATTGTGGAAGTCACTGGTCCTACCACGACTGGAGTACTGCTCCCAGCTCTGGTCTCCCCAAAAAGTAGGAGAAATAACAGAAATTGAAGCCACCCAGAGGACATTCACCAGTAAAATCCATGGGTTTCAACACTTTAACTACTGGGAGAGACTTAAGGAGCTGCAGCTGTACTCACTTCAAAGACGTAGGGAGAGATACATCATCAGCTCCAACCTCTGACGCTGTGCTACCTACCACCACCACTACCCCCACCACCACCACCACCAAGGGACCTTCTGCCACCACCGGGGGTTCTCCAACTGCAGCTGCTGGATCCTCCCGAGGGAAAGGTAAGTCTGTGTCCCGAGAAGGTAAGTCTGTGTCGATTGTGGGCGACTCCATGGTAAGACATTTAGTTAGGGCTACCCGCACTAAACTTAGGAAGGTTGTGTGTCTGCCTGGCCATGGAGTTGGGAGGGTTTTAGAGAAGATGGACCACATCTTGGAAGATAGTGGAGATAACCCCATTATCTGTCTCAGTGCCGGGAGTAACGATGTTGGTAAGGGTAGAAGTGAGGAACTGCTGCAGCAGTATCGGGATGTGTGAGATAAAGTTAGGATGAAGGGAGGGATCCCTGTAGTACATTGTATCCTACCCAGAAGAGGAGTTCCCAAGGAATGGACATCCAGGGCGATTGGTGTCAATTGCCGTTTGGAGAAATATTGCAAAGAAAAAGCAATACCATTCATTGATAACTGGGATAGTTTCTATGGGAGAGATGGGATGTACGCAAGGGATGGGGTTCATCTTTCACGGTTAGGGGTTTCTACATTAGCTAGTTCTTTAGATAGGGTGGTTGTGGGGTTTTGAACAGAAATATTGAGAGTGTAAATGAGAGGTTAATTGGAACAATTTTAGCGTCAGGCGAAAGCGATAAGGATATTCAGTCTCATGCTAAAAATGATGACTATAATGCAAATAATAGTAGTGATGGTGCAACAGAAGATGGAAATGTCGCTTAAAACAAAGGTAAATTAGGTATAAAGAAAAGAAGTAAATTGAGAGTATATTACACAAACTGTAGGAGTCTATGTAACAAAATGAACGATCTTAGAGCCCTTGTTAGCAAAGAAAATATAGACATAATAGCGCTAACTGAAACGTGGATTAATACAGAAACCAGGCATGTTTTAGCAGAATTTGATATACCAGGATATAGTTTGTTTAAATATGACCGAACAAGTAAGAGGGGTGGCGGTATAGCAGTGTTTGTCAGGAGTACATTAAAAAGCTGTATTAAATCAGGTATTAGACTAAATAACGATAATGAAAGTGTTTGGGTAGAGGTTAACGAAGGTAGTGAGACCATAGTTATTGGAGTTATGTATAGACCGCCAAATATGAGTAGAAATGACGGAACGTCATTATGGGAGGAAATTAAAATGGCATCAAGGTTTAGCAATGTGTGCATTATGGGGGATTTTAATTTTCCGAATATAGATTGGCAGCATCAATAGGAGACTCTGATTCTGAGGAGTTTATAGAGGTAGTACAAGATAGTTTTTATTTCAATTCATAGATACGCCGACTAGAGGTAATAATATTCTCGATTTAGTTTTCAGTAACAATGAACATATGGTAAATAATGTAGAGATAGGGGACCACCTAGGAAATAGTGACCACAATTCTGTGTATTTTAATATACAATGGAAAGGTAATACCAGAGAGAATACAACATTAATACCTGACTTTAGAAAAGCCAATTATGGTGGGTTAAGAAGAGCCCTATTAGCGGACCCTATGGTCAAAAAATTAAGTCGATCCAGGTGTCCAAATGAGTGTACCCCTTCTCAGGCACCTGTCATCTTAAGTCAGGAAGAGACGTCAACCTTGGTAGATACATACGATAATTTTATCAAGTCAGTATTCAATGCACAAAATAAATACATCCCCAAAAGAAAATTTAGATCAACACAGAACCAACCCAAATGGATGAATAATAGACTATTAGATCTTCTAGGACAAAAGAGAGGAATATATAGAAAAATTAGAAAAGGCGAAATTCACCTACTTGCTTACTATCAGAATCTTAAGGAAATTGACAGACTGAAACCTCATAAATCGCCTGGTCCTGATGAGGTATATGCTAGAGTATTAAAAGAATGTAGGGATGAGTTAAGTTACCCATTAACATTTTTATTTAACAAGTCATTGGAGACAGGTATAGTTCCAGAAGCTTGGAAGCTTGCAAACGTAGTTCCGATCTTCAAAAAAGGTGACAAATCAATAGCATCCAATTACCGTCCCATTAGTCTTACATCAATCATAGGAAAGCTACTAGAGTCAATTATTGCTAGTAAAATTAGAAACCACTTAGATACATTTAATTTAATAAATTCTTCTCAGCATGGATTCACTCAGGGACGTTCTTGCCTTACTAATTTGCTTAGTTTTTTCTCAGAGGTATATGAAGCAGTAGATAATGACAAGTCATATGATATAATATATTTAGATTTCAGTAAAGCTTTCGACAGAGTCCCCCACGAGAGATTGATGAGAAAGGTTGAGGCGCATGGAATAGGTGGGGCGTTGTTGGGATGGATTAGGTCATGGCTAATTGGTAGGAAGCAGAGAGTCAGCATAAATGGTACGAAGTCAGAATGGGGAGCAGTCAAAAGTGGTGTCCCCCAGGGATCTGTATTAGGTCCTCTGTTGTTTGTTATATACATAAATGACCTTGATTTAGGTATAACTAGTAGGATAAGTAAATTTGCAGACGATACCAAGATGGGGAGAACAATTGATTCAGATAGAGATATAGAGTGCCTCCAAAGGGATCTAGATACCTTACACGAATGGTCAGTAAATTGGCAGATGAAGTTTAACATTGACAAATGCAAGGTATTAAAGATAGGGAAGATGCATACAAATGTTAAATATAAACTAGCTAATGTGGAATTAGAAAACTCGAATTGTGAGAAAGATCTAGGTGTGTTTGTTAGCAATGATTTGAAGCCTAGACAACAGTGTATAAGCGTTCGAAACAAGGCAAACAGGATTCTCGGGTTCATCTCAAGGAGTGTGAGTAACAGAACTGCTGATGTTATCTTAAAACTTTACTTGTCATTAGTGAGACCCCATATGGATTATGCTGTTCAATTTTGGTGTCCTTATTACAGAATGGACATAGATTCATTGGAGAGAGTACAGCGTAGAATGACAAAAATGATCCATAATATTAGAAATCTTCCGTATAAAGAAAGGTTGAAGAAATTAGGCTTACATTCGTTAGAGAGACGCAGAGTTAGAGGGGATATGATAGAGGTGTTCAAGTGGGTTAGTGGGATTAACAAAGGGGACATGACAAATGTACTAAAGCTCAGTGATAGCGAAAGAACTCGTACCAATGGTTTCAAATTAGATAAATTTCGTTTCAGAAAAGATATAGGCAAATATTGGTTTGGTAACAGAGTTGTAGATGGGTGGAATGGACTACCAAGTGCTATAGTGGGATTAAAAACGATAGGGAGCTTTAAGATAAAATTGGATAAGCATATGGACGAGAAGGGTTGGGTGTGAAGGGGGATCAGCAGGGTTGGGCAATCAGCGAAACAGACCCCGTAATCCTCTAACCGTTTTGGTAAGATAATTGAGCCTATAATTGTAATGTTGGGTTGTGTGGGACAGGGATCTGCCTTGCTTAGGCCAATCGGCTTTCTGCAGACTCCCATTTTCTTATGTTCTTATGTTCTTATCATCTACGTCTGGAAGATTTTGGAAAAAAAGGTACCAAACCCAAACATCCAAGAGACTCAGCACCAAAGGCGAGGGAGGCTGTGCTATGTGTGCTATGTGAGGACTACGCCGGGATCAACACAAAAAATCAAATCCCTGATCCATCACAGCTTTACATACAATGGAACCAGACTGTTCAACTGTATACCAGCCCCTCTCAGGAACATAACCGGGGTGTCTCCAGACACCTTCAAGAAACACTTGGACATGTGGCTGGCCAAAATACCGGACCGGCCACCAACACCAGGATACCCCAGCACCAACTCCAACCGACTTCTGGAATGGAGAGTGGAAGAAAGGGAGCTGCCTGGTCGCAGTGGAGCCCCAGCTCAACTGTGTCACTAACGGACGGAATACAACTAAGTGTAACTAAGTGTAAGTGTAACTTTAGCCTATATTGTCCTTGTCCCAATTTTGGTTTGTTTAGTTTGCAAGTTTTACATTTTAAATTTAAAAAATTTATTAGGGAAAATAGGCACCAATAGATTCGCCATATTTTTCTCCATATAGCCTAGTCCGCATGGAGGATTTTCGTTATCAACAAATTGAAAAATACCCACTTCACAGACAAATACACCAAAAATCTAAGTCAATGCGGGGGGGGTGGCGGCAGCCCCCACCTATAATACTAGGTTAGGTTAGGTTAGGTTAGGTTAGGCTAATGTCCTTTCAAAGGGGTATAGGGTAGTAAACACTAGGATAGCCTATACCCGGTCAGAGGTAAGAAGAAGAAGAGTCCTGCTCCTGCAGTAGTCTCCTTGAATGTTACCATTGTCTTTATACTTCGTCTCATAGGCTAGCCTATTATTATTATTATTATTAAAGTGTCCCCATTGCTTTTTTAGTGTTTCGTACACCAGAAAAGGGTTTAGCTTGGTGTTGGATGTGTGGAAACCGAAAACAAATATGTATTAAATCGTTGGTGGTACCTGTCACATAGTTGTCCATTTGTCCAGTAACTAAAATCGTACCGGCTACGGCTAGCCTAAACCAAATATTTAACTCAACAGCTGGCAGCCGCCCAGTAGGCCCCTTGATTTATTGTCATCATCATAATTATATGTCAGTGCTAGCAAGTGATAATGGGCTATGTACCCCCTGCTAGCACTGGCCGTCAGTAGTATTAACGTAAGATAGCCTAGGCTACGAAGTGAGTAAGGAAGACGCAAATGTAACCGTCAGCCGTAAACCAAATACCCCCCACGGACCGCAACCGCAAGGCTTCTTCACGCTTGGTGCTAAGCCGTAAAACCTAATTTCCTAAACAGGTTCTATCTGGTAAAATAAGGTTTTCCGTTCTGGATTTAGTGTAAAATGTAAACCTGGCAGGAAGGCCACGCAACGCTCGATTAGTTACCGTCACTTACCGAAATGTCACCAACCAAAACATTTCTGCAGCAGCCGCAGCTTCCCGGAGCCTCAATATTTTACCTACCAACTCGCAACAATTTACCATTTCTACACATAATACTTGGCCAACATGTACCCAACAACACCCATGTTCACTGTGGAAAAGCTGTAAATGAAACTCACCTAATTATATGATAAAAAGCTAATAATCTGCACTTTCCCGGAAATATCTGCGAGCATTGACCAAAATGGCGTCAGTATTGGTTCTACGAGGGTAATATGTTTTGAAGATATATTTTTCTAGAGATGTTAATAATTTTGCATATAATTTATTGGGACAACAAAAAATCCCTAACCATTGATACGATTTTGTAAAGTATCTCATGAGTTTTAATAATATGTAATAAGCCCGACACAATTTACAATAAATGCATGTTCCTGTTAATTATCCTCTTTCTTTACAATAGTACGTTATAAATTAATTGTTTTAGTTCGCTGCCTTCACTTTATTCAATAAATATGAAATCTGAAAATGCTATAGATGCTATATCATAGAAAACGTTTAAATAAATATGGGAGGGTCACTAAAGAAAATATACCTCATTGCCGTTAGGGGCGTCACTCACTAGCTGCATGGCATGGTGTCAAAAGACTGTTAAAACAGAATATGCATAGGATGGTGCATGCAAGGAAACATTTCCTTATTTTTCTAGGTAAGCCTGCGGCGACTTCAAAGCTACTATTGGCTATAACGATGAACGAATCCCGTGACTAACGTAATTGTTAAAGTTATTTTGTCCTTCTTTGGCGCTGCGAAAACAAAACAATCATTAAAACCCTACTGTACCGGCGATATCCTATATATTTTATTCTAACTGTATTTAGACGATTTTGTGCAGTTTGAGAAGAATCTGTGGTAGTAAAATAGGGTTAAGTAAGATAGTTCGAAGGCTATTAATTGCTGGAGGCCCTTTATAAATTGACTAAAATCGTCTAAAAGTAGCCAGAATAAAGTAAAAGGAACGGCGCCGGTACTGAAGGGGTTAAGAATAGGCCTACATTATTATTATTTTTTGTAATCCATCTAAATATAAGAATACTCTCTCTCTCTCTCTCTCTCTCTCTCTCTCTCTCTCTCTCTCTCTCTCTCTCTCTCTCTCTCTCTCTCTCTCTCTCTCTCTCTCTCGTTCATCTATATACAGTATATCTGGATTGGATTGCAAGCTAGGTTTTTCAAGATACTGCATGTACTATAGTGTTCTTGCAAATCCTTAATTGTAGCCTAAATACTTCTAACTCTCACTCTCTCTTTCCATCAATGCCCCTAAGGACAGTATACCCTCTTGAAAGGTAAAACAACTTTCTCTCTCCACCAACCGTTCCTCCCCCCCCCCCCCCCCCCTTCGCCCCCCTAAGGACAATATACCCCCATGGAAGGTTAAAGGTATGTATGTATGTATTTATATACTCAGGCACATACCCCATAGCTGGGGGTGGCCGACTCGAGACAGAGACGAACAGAAACAACATTTAAATATTCCAATGCTTAGTGTCCGGGACCACTTTCGCATTCCCTCGCTCCTTTCTCTGTCTCGTCTAGTAGGTGAAGTCTACAAAGGGAGCAGGATTCCTAGCCCCCTGCCCCCAGAAGGAAAAGTAGAACAGTAAAAGAGACAGACAGAAACGGCTAAGGTTAAAGGATGCCAAACCTCACTCTGGATAGGACCAGCCCTCACTCAAAGTTAAAGGTACTGCATATATTTAACCTAGGTATCTCTCTTTGAAGGTAAATACGGGGAAGAGCAAGGTTATGGTCTTCGAAAGGGGTGAAGTCACAGAGTGTGAGGTGAAGCTGAACGGTCAGGCTATGGAGATCGTCAACTCTTTTAAGTATCTGGGCAGTGTGTTGAGTAAAGATGGGACTATGGATGAAGAGGTGCGGGAGAGGGTACAACAGGGGAAGAGGGTTGTAGGAACGCTAAAAGCAGTAACAAAAAAATAGGGTGGTCAGTATGGAAGTGAAGAAGTCCTTGCATGACAGTGTGGTAATCCCGACACTGACTTACGGAAGCGAAGCATGGACGTTGGTTGAGAGACTCAGACCAAGAGTGAGAGCAGTGGAAATGAATTACTTAAGGAGTGCGTGTGGAGTTACATGGAGGGATAGACAGACTAATGAGGAAGTAAGAAGGAGGTGTGGTGTGGAGGTAGATGTGCTGGAAAGTGTGAAAAGGAACAACTTGAGATGGTTCGGCCATATGGAACGTATGGAAAGCGAGAGAATGACTAAGAGGGTGTACGAGAGCGAGGTGGAGGGACAGAGGGGGAGAGGTAGACCGAATATGAGGTGGAAGGATGGAGTGAGGAAGTACATGAACGAAGGCGGTGCTGGTTGGGGGGAGGGGCGTCGACTGACTGGGGACAGAGGTGCATGGGGGCGGTTCGTTCGTGGCCACCCCTTCGGGGATCACGACGTCAGGCAATAAATAGATAGATAGATAGATCTCTCTCTCTTTCCCTTGATTTTCAAAAGGCCTTTGACAAAATTCCCCACAAACGTTTACTGCTAAAACTAAAAGCGCATGGAATACAAGACGGTGTGTTGAAATGGATAGAAAATTGGCTCATCGACAGAAAGCAAAGAGTAGTCATAAACGGTAAGGCATCTAAATGAACCAATGTATGTAGCGGGGTACCCCAGGGATCGGTACTAGGACCAATTATCTTTCTAATTTACATCAACGACATAGATGAGGATCTCACCTGTACAATATCAAAGTTTGCTGACGATACAACAATTGCAAATAGCGTACTCTCAAAAGAACAAGTTGACGATATGCAACACAATCTAGATAAGTTGTCATGTTGGGCCCAAATTTAGTAAAGGAGTTTCAATGCGGATAAATGTAAGGTACTACAGTACATAGGCTATCGGATACCGAAATGAAAAAGCAAACTATTTGATGAATGGCACTCAGCTTGATAATTTGTAGACAGAGAAACCGATCTGGGAGTAACAATATCGAGTAACCTAAAGCCGAGTCAACAACGTTCAGAAGTTGTTAAGAAGGCAAACAAAATAATTGGCTTTATAGGCAGGTCATTTGAGCATAAATCCAAAGAAGTTATCCTAACTCTTTACAATTCCTTAGTCCGGCCTCTTCTGGAATACTGCGTTCAATCCTGGTGCCCTTATTACCAAAAAGATATAGACAAGCTAGAACGAGTTCAACGTAGAGTTACCAAAATTATACCTAACCTAAAGAACAAACCATACGAAGAGCGTCTTAGAGAATTAAATCTATTTCCTTTAACCCAGCGCAGATTAAGAGGCGACTTAATTCAAGCGTTCAAAATCATCAAAGGCATCGACAATATGAATTGTAGTAAGTACTTCACTATCGACCAATCTAATTATACGCGGGGAAACGGTTGCAAAATTATTGGTAAATCTTTTAACTCACATGAATCTAAGAATTTCTTCTTCAATCGAGTTGTCAACTTGTGGAATGTGCTTCCCCGGGACGTTAAAGACTGCAGCACCGTTGATTCTTTTAAACTTCGCCTAGACAAATATCTTGCATCAAACCCGCGACTGACTGCGTTTGTAAATGAATAACTTTATTTTATTCCCCCCTCAGATTCATCAAAGATTATTGCGTATATACTGTATATTACTGAGACGTTACTCTCTTTTTTCCAGATATACGCAAGATCACTTATAACCGTGTTATGTTACTAACCCCTCTGTCACCTACTAACTTCCTAATCCTGCCACGGACATTAGTTCCAGGGCAGTAGTTACCTTTCCAATGTTCCCTTACCCACTCTAAACCACTGTTTGGACACTTGATCCTCAGTGTTTTGGAGGACAAGCAACCTAGAGGGGTCACTATACCTGTTGTTGCTTGATTTCCTTTGTATTCCTTTGTACTCCCCTCCCCCAGGACAATATTTACCCCCCACTAAAGGTTAAAGGTACTGCATCACATATATCTTCCCCTGGGTATAGCCTATCAAGTCCCGTACAACAGCTTTCTCCAGGCCCAGCAGCCAAACACTCTCTCCTCTGACCAGGGTAGGACTCCCAACTAACACATCCAGGAATAACCAGAGGGTTATATATATATATATATATATTTTATTTGTGTATTTCTTCTTCTTCTTCTTCTTCTTCTTCTTCTTCTTCTTCTTCTTCTTCTTCTTCTCCTCTCTCTCTCTACCTCTCTCTCTCTCTCTCTCTCTCTATATATATATATATATATATATATATATATATATATATATATATATATATATATATATATATAACAACAAAAACAACAACACTCTCCCCTCTTCACTGCTGATGGAATAATTCACAATAACTCACACCGACAAGTAATTATATGCCAGAAATTTGGGTTGGGTATCAAAGGAATCTGTCTTGTGTGGTCCAATCTGCCTTCTCCAGACTCCCATTCGATCATGTTCATGTGTTCTTTCATGTCCAATATATTGATCTCAGCAAAGCCGGTATCACACGAGCGCTTTTTCCCTCAACATTTATCCTCAACACTGGTCTGGCAGCTTATGAGGTCAACATTTATAATATTTCTGTCACCTAAATTCATCTACCGTCAGTCTAGTTTCCGATACCAGTGCAAAATACTCCAGAAATGTTGCCAGAAAAATGTTGATCCTCGAATAAGATAAAATTGGATAAGCATATGGACGAGAAGGGTTGGGTGTGAAGGGGGATCAGCCGGGTTGGGCCAATCAGCGCTCTGCAGACCCCCATAATCCTGCGTTAATCTCTAACCGTTTTGGTAAGATGATCCTCAGGGTATTAGAGTGTGAAGCCTATAATTGGCCTTTGTAATTGAATTGGGTTTGTGTGGGACAGGGATCTGCCTTGCTTAGGCCAATCGGCTTTCTGCAGACTCCCATTTTCTTATGTTCTTATGAATGTTGACTATAAAAGCTCTCGTGTGATACCGGCTTAAGGGGAGGCAGACCGTTTTTTTTCAGGACCCCCTTCTCCCTAATGTTTAGCCCCGCTAGTTTTGTGATTATAAGACGTTCGGGCCATTAGTTTAGCGATTTTAAGACCTTTCGCCCCATTTCGTTGTAAATTTTAAGACTTTACAAGCCATTTAGGTGTCGATTTTTTCCTGGCGAGCAATAGCCAGCCTGAAATTTTAAGAGGAACCGGCCCTCGGCCGGAAAATGTTTCTACCGAAAAATGTACAAATTTATCTTGAAGTGGGGTTTAGGGGATGTTTTTCTAAGTTTGATGGAGGTCTAGGGAGGAAACTAAAAAATATATGAATACATGAATTAATAGACCAAACAAACGGTCTGCCTCCCCTTAACCCACTTGAACACCCCATCTTATGATGCATATCCTCTTAAGGGGAGGTTTTTAGTTGATTCCCTAGACTTCCATCAAACTTAAAATTACTCCCCCTAGACCCCCTTTCAAGATAAATTTGTACATTTTTCGGTAGGAAAATGTCCCGGTCGAAGGCCGATTCCCCTTAAATTACAGGCTCGCTATCGCTCGCCAGGAAAAAAACGACACCTAAATGGCACGAATGGTCTTAAAATTGACAGAAATGGGGCGAGGGTTCTTAAAATCGCCAAACTAATGGGGCGAACGTCTTAAAATCTCAAAAGCAATGGGGCTAAACATGAGGGAGAAAGAGGTCCAGAAAAAAAATCCTCCAGGTGGAAATCTCCCCTTAAGGAGGGTCCCCTTAAATGCCACCTAAACCCTATGCCAGCTAAATGTGGACATTTTACGTGGAAAAAATGTCCCGATCGATGCCCAGTTTCTCTTAATTTCAGTTTTGCTATCGCTCGCCACAACACTAAAACACCTGAAATGGGTGGCAAGCGTCTTATAATCATGAATTCTTGGGACGAGATGAGTTAAGGGGAGTGACAGGCTTTTTTCTCTCTTTTTCTCTCTTGCTATAGCTTGTATCCATTCGGCCCTATTCAGCCTACTGTTGTAAGACGTTTATCCCCATCCAGGTGTCAATTTCTTCCTGGTGAGCGATAGCGAACCAGCATAGTATGGAGAAATCCGGCTTCGCCGGAGAAATTTTTCTATCGAAAAATTTACAAATTTAGCCTGCTGTCAAAAACTTTAAACAAAATATGCTGGCTCGCTACCTCTCACCAGGAAAATATCGACACCTGGATGGGAGTAGGCTGAATGGGGCCGAATAGATACAAGCCAGAGAAAGAGAGAAAAGGAGAGAAAAAAAGCCTGTGACCCCTCTTAAAATCGCCACCAATATTGAGGGGAAACATTGGCTATAAAACAGCACCCACGGATTAGGTACACTAAATCGAAGGAGGTATCACTACATGAAACAAAAACAAAGCCAATTATAGGCCCCCTGTGAACGGTGGTAGAGGGGCTATTAACACCATGGGGGGGGGGGGGGGGGGGGCTAGTAAACCATTAGGGGTGTGTGGGGTATTATTATGACTGTAGTTTATACTTTTAATAACTACTGTATATGGGGTCCACATATCACACACACATTCACTTATATTTTTGCATATATACTGTATACCGTATATATATATATATAAGAACATAAGAACATAAGAAAATGGGAGTCTGCAGAAAGCCGATTGGCCTAAGCAAGGCAGATCCCTGTCCCACACAACCCCAATTATAGGCTCAACACTCTAATACCCTGAGGATCATCTTACCAAAACGGTTAGAGATTAACGCAGGATTACGGGGGTCTGCAGAGCGCTGATTGGCCCAACCCGGCTGTTCCCCTTCACACCCAACCCTTCTCATCCATATGCTTATCCAATTTTATCTTAAAGCTCCCTACCGTTTTTAATCCCACTATAGCACTTGGTAGTCCATTCCACCCATCTACAACTCTGTTACCAAACCAATATTTGCCTATATCTTTTCTGAAACGAAATTTATCTAATTTGAAACCATTGGTACGAGTTCTTCCGCTATCACTGAGCTTTAGTACATGTCATGTCCCCTTTGTTAATCCCACTAACCCACTTGAACACCTCTATCATATCCCCTCTAACTCTGCGTCTCTCTAACGAATCTAAACCTAATTTCTTCAACCTTTCTTCATACGAAAGATTTCTAATATTATGGATCATTTTTGTCATTCTACGCTGTACTCTCTCCAATGAATCTATGTCCATTCTGTAATAAGGACACCAAAATTGGACAGCATAATCCATATGGGGTCTCACTAATGACAAGTAAAGTTTTAAGATAACATCAGCAGTTCTGTTACTCACACTCCTAGAGATGAACCCGAGAATCCTGTTTGCCTTATTACGAACGCTTATACACTGTTTTCTAGGCTTCAAATCATTGCTAACAAACATACCTAGATCTTTCTCACAGTCTGAATTTTCTAATTCTAAATTAGTTAGTTTATATTTAACATTTGTTTGCATCTTCCCTATCTTTAATACCTTGCATTTGTCAATGTTAAACTTCATCTGCCAATTTACTGACCATTCATGTAAGGTATATATATATATATATACATATATATATATATATATATATATATATATATATATATATATATATATATATATATAGGCCTACAGTATATGTGTGTGTGTGTATGTGTGTTTGTGTGTGTGTGGTAAGTACCGTGTGTAAATGTGCGTTTGTGTATGTGTACGGGCGTTAGTATGTGTGTATGTACAGTCGGCCTAATAAGTGATGTCTCGGCACTAATTATGTTTGGATCAATAATTGGTATCAGAAATATTTACACATGATTGTTTTCTTTTTAAGTGAGATATACAACCATGTTCCTACACTTACCCACCCTACTCAACATCTGACAGACATTAATATGGCACAGAAGGAGCCAAAGGTAATGACAGCTGAGACATGACTTATTAGCGCGACCGTACGATAGTGTATGTGTGTATGTGTGTGTGAAAGTTATTGACTAAGACTCCGTGGGGAAAGCCTGTGTTGTTGGTGTTGAGTCAACCATGTCCACTATATTATATATATATATATATATATATACAGTATATATATAACCACTTGAGGGTGTAGACCAGTAGATACCGTCTATACCCTATACTTACACGCATGATCACTAGATGCTGTACACACACACACACACATCCTATCAGCCTGTGTTAGCCTACACGTACTTCTCATTAGTGCATCTGCGTATGTACTATGTTGGGAACTCGGCACCTCATGGTCACCAAAGGTCGCATGTACTGTAGCCTATCTAGGTTAAGAAAAACTCTGTATATTTTTAGTGAACAATAAACCAATACACACACACAACCACTATAGGGTAAACAGCAGTCTATACGGTACCTCCCCAACATACAGGTAAACTAGCCATAATTACTAAGTGGACAGGTAACCACACACATGACAGGTATGGATCCTATACAAAGGAAGGGTGGTAGCGGGGGAGAGAGAGTGTGTGTGTGTGTATGTGTGAGAGAGAGAGAGAAAGAGTGTGTGAGAGAGATAAAAAAGGGTGGTAGCGGGAGAGAGAGAGAGTGTGTGTGTGTATGTGTGAGAGAGAGAGAGAGAGAAAGAGTGTGTGAGAGAGATAAAAAAAGGGTGGTAGCGGGAGAGAGAGAGACTGTGTGTGTGTATGTGTGAGAGAGAGAGAGAAAGAGTGTGTGAGAGATAAAAAGAGTGCGAGAGAGAGAGCGAGAGAGTGTGTGTGTGTGTGTGTGATAGAGAGAGCGAGTTAGAGAGAGAGAGAGAGAGTGTGTGTGTGTGTGTAAATAAGGTGTGTGCTCACTTTCGATTTCAACGTCTATGTTTGCTTAAGGGGAGGTTTTTAGTTAGTTCGCTAGACCTCCATCAAGCTTAACATTACACCCCCTAGACCCCCTTTCAAGATAAATTTGTACATTTTTCGGTAGAAAAATTTCCCGGCCGAAGGCCGGTTCCTCTTAAATTACAGGCTCGCTATCGCTCGCCAGGAAAAAATCGACACCTAAATGGCACGAAGTCTTAAAATTGACAGCAATGGGGCGAAAGTTCTTAAAATCGCCAAACTAATGGGGCGAACGTCTTATAATATCAAAAGCAATGGGGCTAACCATGAGGGAGAAAGAGGTCAAGAAAAAAATCCCTCAAGTGGAAATCTCCCCTTAACCACACCGTATTATTGTTAATGGGGTATGTAACTCTACCGTAGTGTGTGTGTGAGAGAGAGAGAGAGAGAGAGAGAGAGAGAGAGCGTATGTGTGTGTGTATGTGAGAGAGAGAGTGCCTGAGTATGTGTGTGTGTGAGAGAGTGTGTATGTGTGTGTGAAATAGAGAGAGAGTGTGACTGCATGTGTGTTTGTGTGTGTGTGAGAGAGAGAGAGAGAGAGAGATTTGATTTGCTAAGTTTATTATGCACCAATTAAAACATTACAAAGTCTTTACGTGGTGTAAAGACTTTGCCCAGGTACTATGTAATACTAATAGTACCACAATGGCGATGAATACCACATGGTTCTCCAGTGTTAAAAACAACATATTTGTAATGAACGCCGTATATATATATTTCATGATATTTCAGAGTATCTTCAAATAGGAGACCCTGGTCTCTGGGTGTTCTCCTGGGTGTCCTAGATGTGTGTGAATTTTGTGTTTTGTCTGTGTTTGTTCGTTGTTCAGTCTTGTGTTTTTTGTTTTCCCTGTTCTGGCTCTGTCTTGAGTCGGCCACCCCCAAGAAAATAAAAACAAAACAATAATAAAATAGAGTACAATAGAAAATACAAATATAAATAGGGAAAGTGGGAATTGGGCCTGAGCATATATATAGATATATCTTCAAATAGGAACAAATTTGCTGAACTATTGCAGAGTACTAACAAAAAGACCCTGTTGAATTTGGCAAAGTATTTGCAATTTATTTATATGATGTTTCCATAGCTGCTGCATAATCATAGACTATTTAATAGGTTGAAAAATACTATTGTACAGTCGAGGTTAATAAGCGTTGTCAGATATTTCACAAAGTTTCGGACACTGACTAATACTCTGAGGGATAAGTACTTTTCCCAGTAACTATAAAGATACCAATAACACTTGTTGAGCGATAACCACTGGAATCTATGACAACACTTAATACCCCCGATCGTACAGTCGACCAAAACAAATCTTTACACTGGTGAGCTGTAAATAATCTAGTGTGAACGGAATGCATCGGGTGAAACATACGTCTGTGAGGTATTATCACAAGACTTCGACCCACTTCCAGAATGTTTAGAGCGTTAGTGATAAAGATTGTTTTTTGGTCGAGTGTACCCATGTTTTAAGTTGCAATGTCAATGTAAATCATTATATATATTTTTAATTATAGCTATGTAATTTGAGTGCTGTGTTCCATACTTTATAAATCAGTCTGAGCAAATAAACTGTCTGTCTGTCTGTCTGTCCAATTCCAGATAAGTATAAAAAACCAAGGGAAGGTTTTTAGTTTGGTCCCTAGATATCCATCAAGCTTAAGATTACACCCCCTTGAGCCCCTTTCAAGATAAATGTGTACATTTTTCGGTAGAAAAATGTCGGTTCCTCTTAAATTACAGGCTCGCTATCGCTCGCCAGGATAAAATCGACACCTAAATGGCACGAAAGGTCTTAAAATTGACAGAAATGGGTTGAAAGTTCTTAAAATCGTCAAAATAATGGGGGAAAACGTCTTAAAATTAGAAAAAAAACAATGTGGCTAAACATGAGGGAGAAAGGAGTCAAGAAAAAAATCCCTCAAGTGGAAATCTCCCCTTAACTTCTATAACTCACAAACGACTAGAGTAATCGAGTTGATTTTACTATAATTTGGGAAGGGTCAGTCAGGGAATAGGTGTTGAAATTTACAGCTTAACATAGACCTAAGCTGAATAGAAATAGTCTAATGTTAGCTAGACTAAATTGGAAAAAAATTTGATTGTGCTTAAGAAACTAAAAAACAAAAAAAAATACAAAGTTGAGTTGGTTGCATCAGTAGTTACGAAAGAACTGAAGGCCTATGAAGCGTTAAAATCGACGTGGGGTGAAAATTGATTTGGCGGGAAAAAAGGAAAGGCGCGCTGTGATTGGCTGGGCCCGCGGTATGACGTCACATGTAAACAATCTCTGGTCATGGACAGTTCGACAGGGTTTATTAGGCTGAAGGGAAGAAAGTAGAAGGGGTTGGCCAACACGTAAAACACCCATAATGATAAAATAATGACTGCCTACTGTTTTAAGACGTTTATCCCCATCCAGGTGTAGATTTTTTTCCTGGCGAGCGGGAGCGAGCCAGCATATTTAAAACAATGTTTTTGACAACAGGCTAAATTCGTACATTTTTCGAAAACAAATGTCAGATTTCTCCGTACAATGCTGGCTCGCTATCGCTCGCCAGGAAGAAATCGACACCTGGATGGGGGACAGACGTCTTAAAACAGTTGGCTGAATGGGGCCTAATGGATACAAGCTAGAGAAAGAGAGGAACACAGAGAGAAAACAAGCCTGTAAATAATGCATAGTAATGTGCAATATAGTGTAATGATAATCAACCTTACATTCCAACACGTAAAAAATATCCAAATGATATAATTCTATTTTATGATAGCTCTATTTACACCAGAGTATGCAGCTTAGGAAGGATCTGTGGGACTTGTAAGGGTTGGTTGAGATAGTTGGAAACCATATTATCGCTAGAGGTCCTTCCTAAGCTGAGTCAAATTGTCTAATAGTTCCCAGCATATTATGATGAAAAGGACGCCCCCGGTACTGGTCGGGTTAACATAATTATATTCACGATATAAATCAGAATTACACATACATATTTAGACCGTTCAACTCCTAGGGATTTGGTATATTAAGGGGAGATCTCCACTTGAGGGATTGTTTTCTGGACCCCTTTCTGCCTCATGTTTAGCCCCATTGCTTTTGATATTATAAAACTTTTGCCCCATTAGTTTAGCGATTTGAAGAACTTTCACCCCATATTAAGACCTTTTGTGCCATTCAGGTGTCGATTTTATCCTGGCGAGCGATAGCGAGCCTGTAATTTAAGAGAAACCGGCCTTCGGCCGGGACATTTTTCTACCGAAAAATGTACAAATTTATCTTGAAAGGGACTCAAGGGGGTGTAATTTTAAGCTTGATGAAGGTCTAGGAAGCACACTAAAAACCTCCCCTTAACTGCCTTGATGGTGTAGTGGTTAGAGTGTTTAAAATGTGTATGTGGTAACCCAGGTTCGAATCCCGGTGAATCACATGCTTGCTTTCATTCATTTCTCTGGAAGGTGTTTCTCTGGGAGGTGTTTCTCTGGGAGGTGTTTCTCTGGGAGGTGTTTCTCTGGGAGGTGTTTCTCTGGAAGGTGTTTCTCTGGAAGGTGTTTCTCTGGAAGGTGTTTCTCTGGGAGGTGTTTCTCTGGGAGGTGTTTCTCTGGGAAGTGTTTCTCTGGAAGGTGTTTCTCTGGGAGGTGTTTCTCTGGGAGGTGTTTCTCTGGGAGGTGTTTCTCTGGGAGGTGTTTCTCTGGGAGGTGTTTCTCTGGGAGGTGTTTCTCTGGGAGGTGTTTCTCTGGGAGGTGTTTCTCTGGGAAGTGTTTCTCTGGGAGGTGTTTCTCTGTTTCTCTGGGAGGTGTTTCTCTGGGAGGTGTTTCTCTGGGAGGTGTTTCTCTGGGAGGTGTTTCTCTGGGAGGTGTTTCTCTGGGAGGTGTTTCTCTGGAAGGTGTTTCTCTGGGAGGTGTTTCTCTGGGAGGTGTTTCTCTGGAAGGTGTTTCTCTGGGAGGTGTTTCACTGGAGGTGTTTCTCTGGAAGGTGTTTCTCTGGGAGGTGTTTCTCTGGGAGGTGTTTCTCTGGGAGGTGTTTCTCTGGGAGGTGTTTCTCTGGGAGGTGTTTCTCTGGGAAGTGTTTCTCTGGGAGGTGTTTCTCTGGAAGGTGTTTCTCTGGGAGGTGTTTCGTGTTGGAGTGAAATTAATACCAATAGATGTATGGTAGGCTACAATATACCGTGATATATATACTGTATACATATTATTTATACAGAAGAAAGTATTATGTAGACACACTATACATTTAGAAAGCTAAGTTAAGGATCATTAGCTTAGTACATTATATGACTTGAACAAAACGTATGGTATTATTGATTTCAAAATTACAAATCTGATATTGAAAGACGAAACATTGTGATTAATTATTAATAATTTAGATTTTAGTAGATAATTTGACAATGAAGTGAACAGTAGAGAGAGAGAGAGAGAGAGAGAGAGAGAGAGAGAGAGAGAGAGAGAGAGAGAACGTGAATGAGAGAGAGTCAAGTTGATGGCCTCGTACACACAAGATTATGGAAATAGACTTGATATCTATCCATGTACCCATAGAAGGGGTAGTAGACGTCATGGGGTCGGGGCCTCTATAACCACCCCCCCCCCCCCCCCCCTCTGACCAACACACATGGTTCATAGGGTATATAGCATATTATTATGACATCATGAATTACGGGGGGGGGGGGGGGGGTGACCTGTTTTGGTTCTGTCCTTTTCTATCTTTCTCTGGCTTGTATCCATTTGGCCCCATTCAGCCTACTGTTTTAAGACGTTTATCCCCATCCAGGTGTCAATTTTTTACTGGTGAGCGGTAGCGAGCCAGCATGTTTTTTATTTTTGTTTGACAGCAGGCTAAATTTGTACATTTTTCGATAGAAAAATGTCTCCGGCGAAGCCGGATTCCTTCATATAATGCTGGCTCGCTGTCGCTCGCCAGGAAGAAATCGACACCTAGATGGGGATAAACGTCTTAAAATAGATGGGTGAATGGGGCCGAATGGATACAAGCCAGAGAAAGAGAGAAAAGGACAGAAATAACAAAAAGCAGGTCACCCCCCCTTAAACCTACTCTATGTAAATAACCAATCAAGTGACGTCATAGTGGTCAACAGTATATGATGGACATTTGTACGTGAAATAGTTGTGTATATTGTCTATGTAAACTGAATGAGGCCGAATGGATGCACGCCAAAGAAAAGGAGGGTAAAAAAAAAGCCGGTGACCCCCCCCCTTAACCCTCTCAAGCTCCAATACGCGTTTCTGTTCTGTTTCTGGCTACTATTAGACGATTTTATTCAGATTAGTAACGGTATATGGAAGTCAGAGGGTTGATTGAGATAGTATTTACCCTTTTAATACCCACAGATCCTTCCTAAGCTGCATAACATCGTCTAATGATAGCCAAAATAAACTGCTAAAACGCGTCAGAGCTTGAAAGGGTTAATAGTGTCAAAATCCTTCAAAGATTAATAATAATAATAATAATAGTTCTTAAAGCTAGCGCATGCTAAGCTAGCTAAGGATAGCTCAATAAGGCCGATTAGGCGTATTTCCATTGGGGTCCTGTACTACTACCCCATCCCTTTGCTCATGAGGGATGGTAACGACTCAGTGCTTGTGAAAAATCTTTAATGCGCCGAGCGTGGGCGCGAACCCGGGCCTTCTGGGTGGAAGTCCGAGACGCTAGTCACTACACCAAGCGAGCCGCTAATTAAATTAAAGATTAATTAAAAAGAAAACGAGGGTGTTATTGAGGGGCAACTATGACAGAAATGAGAGAGAGAAAGAGAAAGTTGTGGTGTATGTGTGTGTGTGTGTGTGTGTGTGTGTGTGTGTGTGTGTGTGTGTGTGTGTGTGTGGAGATGTGGAGATTCTGGGGGAAGGTATATTATAGCTCTCTCCGCCTGTGGTCAGGTGTACACACACACACATATACGTACACACACATACACACACACGCCCACGCTCTTACTCACACACACACAAACATACATACTGTACACACATATTCACATTCATACACACACCCACGTACATAGACACTCAAACACACACACACACACCTACACACACGCGCACTCACACGATCTTACTCTCACACACACACTCTCATAAATACACACTTTCACCCACACACACACACACACACACACACACACTCATATAAACACACTCACACACACATAATTAAAAAAAAACACACACACACACACACCTACCAAAGAGGGTCAGTGTAATGTGCGGGAGAAAGATTGTTTTTATGGACCCATTTCTCCCTCGTATTTAGCCCCATTAATTTTGAGATTTTAAGACGTTCGGCCCATTAGTTTGGCGATTTTAACACCTTTCTTCCCATTTCGTTGTCAATTCTAAGACCTTTCGTGCCAAGTAGGTGTCGATTATTTTCCTGGCGAGCGAAAGCGAGCCTGTAATTTTAAGAGAAACCGGACCGGACCTGTACATGTTAGGATGGGCGTATTTAGTTGCTAATTTGTGTGTCGTATAATTAGTTCTAGTTTTCCTCCCTAGACCTCCATCAAGCTAAACAAAAAACCACTCTCGATAGAAAATTTCTCGGTTCCTCTTAAATTACAGGCTCGCTATCGCTCGCCAGGATAAAATTGACACCTAAATGGCACGAACAATCTTAATATTGACAAAGAAATGAGGTGAAAGGTCTTAAAATCGTCAAACTAATGGGGGTATAATATTGTATGGGGTACATATCACATAGGACCATAAGGTGGGTCATAAAGGGAGAGAGAGTGTGTGTGTGTGTAATATATGGACCCTGTAGTGGACTATAGGTTAGGTCTTTATTGCATCAAACACACATACACTTCGGTGAGACTTTTTCTATTGCACTAGACATATCGAAAGCCTTCGATAGAGTCTGGCATAAATCTTTAATTTCTAAACTATCCTCCTTCGGTTTCTATCCCTCCATCTGTGCCTTTGTCTTTCTAATTTCCTTTCCGGCCGTTCCATAGCCGCGGTTGTGGACGGCCATTGTTCACTTCCTCACTCTATAAACTCCGGTGTTCCTCAGGGCTCTGTCCTATCTCCTATTCTCTTTCTAATTTTTATAAATGATCTCCTTAACTGTACCTTAATTCCCATCCATTCATACGCAGACGACTCAACCTTACACTACTCCATTAGTTTTTCAGAACGCCCCAGCCAGCAATCCCTCAACGACAAACGTAATGAAGCCATAGAACTCTTAAATTCTGATCTAAATACTATTTCCAATTGGGGCAGAGAAAACCTTGTTAACTTTAATGCTTCCAAAACCCAATTTCTCCATCTATCTACCCGTCAGGATCTCCCAGCGGACTATCCCTTATTCTTCAACAATACAAAAATCAACCCTTCATCTTCTCTCAATATTCTTGGTGTCTCTTTTTCTACTGCTCTCATTTGGAAGGACCATATTACCAGTCTTGCTAAGGCAGCCTCCCAGAAGCTGGGTGTGCTCAACCGCCTTAGGGGGTTCTTTTCCCCTGCACAGCTTCTTGCTCTGTACAGGGGCATAGTGCGCCCTTGTATTGAGTATTGTTCACATGTGTGGGGAGGTTCCTCTCACACTGCTCTCCTAGACAAAGTTGAAAGGAAGGCCTTTCGTATCATTAACTCCCGTCCACTCACCAACTCTCTGCAATCTCTCTCTCTCCGCCGCAATGTTGCATCTCTCTCGCTATTCTATCCCTACTATAATAATCAGTGTTCCTCAGAGCTATCCCAGTGCATACCACCTCCTTTACGTAGGGCACGTGGTACCCGTCTTGCAACTCAATCCCACCCCTACTCTGTGCAACTCTCCAACCCAAGAGTGAAACGTTACTCTCAAACTTTCTTCTACTCAACAGCTGAGCTCTGGAACTCTCTCCCAGAATCAGTCTTTCCCTCTTCCTATGACTTAAATTGCTTCAAACTCCGTGTGTCCAGGCATTTTGGCTCGAACGTCCCTTGATTTTGGCCCTGTCACTCTTTCAACTATGGGGGAGGCACTCGCTATAGGCAGTTATGCCTTTTGCCTCCCTCAATCACATAGAAAAAAAAAAAAAAAAAAAAAAATACACACACACGAACACACATCAGAAATCAAACAAACACACAGCATAAATCACACACACACACATATACACACATACACACCCACACACATACACATACACACCCACACACACACACACACACATATATATACACACACGCACACACACACACACACACATTTCCTGGGTGAATTTCGGATTCAATATTCCTCACTTTCATACCCACAAGGGGTGCTGTGTGTGTGTGTGTGTGTGTGTGTGTGTGTGTGTGTGTGTGTGTGTGTGTGTGTGTGTGTGTGTGTGTGTGTGTGATTTATGCTGTGTGTGTAGGTGTGTGATTTCTGCTGTATATATATGTGTGTGTGTGTGTGTGTGTGTGTGTGTGTATACATGTGTTTTCTGTAGTGTGTGTGTAGTCTGTATTTCACGTGGGCTATTTATTTAATCCTAATGATAATAATTACAAACATGAATCTCAAACTAGGGATTTTCATATTTTAGACTTTTTTTTTTAGACATTCGGAAATAATATTATGTTGTCTTGAAACGCGATGATGAGGTATTCGTAACATAATGTGTAGTGCAAAGGATAACGTTAAGGGGAGATATCCACTTGAGGGACTTTTTCCTTGACCCCTTTCTCCCTCATGTCTAGCCCCGTTGCTTTTAAGATTTTAAGACGTTCGCCCCATTAGTTTGGCGATTTTAAGAACTTTCACCCCATTTCTGACAATTTTAAGACCTTTCGTGCCACTTAGGTATCGAATTTTCCCTGGTGAGCGATAGCGAGCCTGTTATTTAAGAGGAACCGGCCTTCGGCCTGGACATTTTTCTACCGAAAAATGTACACATTTATCTTGAAAGGGGGTCAAGGGGGTTTAATTTTAAGTTTGATGGAGGTTAAGGTAATAAACTAAAAACCTCCCCTTAAATAACAAAGGTACTGATCCTTACGAGGTTGCTTGTAGCCAATTATCACACTCTTTCTCTCTCTCTCTCTCTCACACATACTCTCTCTTTCCCTCCCTCCCTCCCACTCTCTCTCTCTTTCTCTCTTTGTCAAACACACACACATTCACACAGATCATACCACTGTTAATACTACTGTCTTCTGTTTTACCTCCTGTGCCTTGTATCCTTAAGGGGAGATGTCTACTTGAGGGACTTTTTTCTTGACCCCTTTCTCCCTCATGTCTAGCCCCATTGCTTTTGAGATTTTAAGACGTTTGCCCCATTAGTTTGGTGATTTTTAAGAATTTCCGCCCCATTCTGTCAATTTTAAGACATTTCGTTCCATTTAGGTGTCGATTTTATCCTGGCGAGCGATAGCGAGCCTGTAATTTAAGAGTAATCGGCCTTCGGCCGGGAAACTTTTCTACCGAAAAATGTACAAATTTATCTTGAGAGGGGGTCAAGGGGGTGAAATTTTAAGATTGCTGGAGGAGTAGGAAACAAACTAAAAACCTTCCCTTAATAACATATTCTTTTAGTCACAGATACACTCATACACACAGGCAGACATACTCACACACGCTCTCTCTCTCTCTCTCTCCCTGATACACATACACTCATACTCTCTCTCTGACACACAGACAGACACACTCACTCTCTCTGACACACACACACTCTCTCTCCCTGATACACATACACTCATACTCTCTCTCTGACACACAGACAGACACACTCACTCTCTCTATCTGACACACACACACTCTCATAAGAACAAACACATAGGTACACGGAAATCTGTTGAGGACCTAGTGGCCCACACGAGGCAGATCCGTTTCACACCCACACAGTCTCTCTCTGACAGTTATACACACACAGACGTATTATACAGTAATGATGGTACTATAAGGCTGCACTGTATATAAAGTACAGTTGCGCTAATAAGTCATGTCTCGGCACCAAGTATATTTTGATCAATAATTGGTATCAGCAATACCTAAGCTTCATTTCTTCATATCGAGTGAAATAAACAAACATGTTCCTACACTTACCCACCCTATTCAACATCTGACATACATTAATACAGCACAGAACAAGCCAAACGTAATGACAGCTGGGACATGACTTATTAGCGCGACCGACCGTACAACACAGCTATCATAATCAATCCACACTGACAAACCCTCACGGTGTTGACGAACGTGTCTAGTCATTCTACTAAGTCTCTCTTTGTCAACCATATGTGCCAGTCAAGATCAACAGCTTTAGTATCATCATAGTATTGTAATCTTATCACTTCAATTTAATTTCCTCCTTAGGCCTCCATCAAGCGTTAAAAAAAAAAAAAAAAAAAAAAAAAAAGATACTGACTGACTGACTGACTTAAGGGGAGATTTCCACTTGAGGGACTTTTTTCTGGACCCCTTTCTCCCTCATGTTTAGCCCCATTATTTTTGAAATTTTAAGACATTCGCCCCATTAGTTAGGCGATTTTAAGAACTTTCGCCCCATTTATGTCAATTTTAAAACCTTTCGTGCCATTTAAGTGTCGATATTTTCCTGGCGAGCGATAGCGAGCCTGTAATTTAAGAGGAACCGGCCTTCGGCCGGGAAATTTTTCTACCGAAAAATGTACAAATTTATCTTGAAAGGGACTCAAGGGGGTGTAATTTCAAGTTTGATGGAAGTCTAGGAAAAACACTAAAAACCTCCCCTTAAGTGGAGATTTGTATTTATTTGTTTATGTATTTATTATTATTGTGTTTTCCCCACCAACCAACTTCACCTTCTAAACTCAATTAATGAAATCAACAAATACACGTGGCACTCCAAGGACTTTTATCCCAAGACCTCCATCAAACTTAAAACAACAACATCCCCAAGACTTCTTGGTAAATTTGTACATTTTTTGTTTTCGGTAATTAAGTGACTCGGCCGGTTCCTCCAAAATTCTATCGCTCGCCAGGAAAAAAATCGACACCTAAATGGCACGAAAGGTTTTAACATTGACGAATAAATGGGGAGAAAGGTCTTAAAATCGCCAAACAAATGGGCTGAACGTCTTAAAATCTGAACATTAATGGGGCTAAACATGAGGGTGTCACACGAACGTATTTTCCGGATAGGTTCGATGAGTAAGTTTTTTTATCGCACTATTTTGAGGTTCTTTCGCATTGGTATCATTGGTATCGGAAACTAGATCGAATGTTGTTGTTGTTGTTGTTGTTCCCCAAGCTACCTGGCCGAACAGCCCCAAGGCCCCGAGCACGGCCAATAACCGAGCGCCCCCACAGAACCCTCCCTGCCGACCACAATAAAGCCTGGGTGACCGAAGCCACTCCATGGCGGGGAGCTGAGGAGGGTGCGGAAACGCCCGGGAAACCAAAGCCCCACCCAGGGCCCTGTGCCCCTCAGCAATTATGAAGAGAAAGTTGAGGGGCAAAGGAAAAATGTGACGCTTTGGCTTCCAATCTTGGTAGATTGGGAGGTCAATCCACGGAAGAGACGCCGTCACTTGAGATCTAGAAAATATACAAGTAAAAGGAACAGTCAGAGTAAGCTATGGGTATGGCAGAGATGGCTCAGTTCTCACTCTGATAGACCAGCCCATCACCACATGACTAGAACCCAATCCTCTCAGCATCAGCAAGGAAAGGCCCTAGAAAGCTGCCTTTGGCGGGGGGGGATAGCTCCCCTATTTCAACCCCTTTCGGGGTTGGGCACCCGCGCAATGTAGATTATGTTAGCTATAGTCTATTCGCTGTAAGTAGGTGAGAAATCATGACCTCTATCCTCTGTAACTCAAAAAGGGCTAGAGCAAATTGGCTGCAAATCTCCACATCTATTTTTTGACGGATTCTTCCCAAATGGTAGAGATATTAGCTGGATTACTTCAGTGGTTTTTTAGTTACAGAGGTTGGAGATCATGATGTCTCGCCTACTTACAGCAAGTAGACTATAGTAGCTAGTTCAAGTCTTAGGGAACTTATAATTTGAAGCTGTCAGACTACAATTGCCAATACAAATTGACGAAAATATAGCTCGTTTAACATCGCCTGTATAAAACTGAAAATTGCATGGAAAGTAAGTGGGGTACAGCAATAGGTTTTCGCGGTTCAAAGGCTTCGGAAATTTGCTTCGCACGATTTGGGTTGACTTATATGTGTATAGAGAATTACTTGCTGTTTTGACTACACTGGAATTGGAACCAACTTTCACCTTTCTTAACCCCTTCAACACCATGTAATTTTCATCATGTGGTTACCATTAAACGAGTTTATTTAGTATGTAATCTACCTCTACGACCTAAAGGGGTAAATATGATCTCTATAAACCCTCTTAATTAAGAGAGAGAGAGAGAGAGAGAGAGAGAGAGGGTGTGTGTGAGAGAGAGAGACATATATATATATATATATATAGAGAGAGAGGGTGTGAGAGAGAGAGAGAGGGTGTGTGTGAGAGAGAGAGAGAGAGAGACAGATATATATATATATATATATATATATATATATATATATATATATATAGAGAGAGAGAGAGAGAGGGTGTGTGTGAGAGAGAGAGAGAGACAGATAGATAGATACAGAGAGAGAGAGAGAGAGAGAGAGAGAGAGAGAGAGAGAGAGAGAGAGAGAGAGAGAGAGAGAGAGAGAGCAAAATTTATACATTCTGTCACCTTTGAACCAGACTACAATGCTTTATCTCCCTGGCATAGATCGCAAGGTCTATACAACTTTAACTACTCTATTCTTCGTAAATCCTAGTAACTATATTTATGCATACTGTATAAGGCCAGCTAGTGATTTATCTTTCTTGATATTAATCTTGCCGTCTTCTCTCATTTCTTACTTTCTTACTTTCGTGAGAGCAAACACTTAAAAGACAGGTGGGTGACAAGAAAATTAACTCTAACTCTCTCACACACACATATTCTCTCTCTCTCTCTCTCTCTCTCACACACACACATATTCTCTCTCTCTCTTTCATACACACAACCTTTCCCATACACACACAAATGCACTTTCTCTCTCTCTCTATCTCACACACACATACCCTTTCTCTCTCTCTCTCTCATACACACACACACGTGCAGTCTCTCACACACACACAGCCTTCGTCATACACACACAAGTTCACTTTCTCTCACACACACCCTTTCTCTCTCTCATTACAAGTGCACTCTTTCACACACACACACTCCCCAGGTGTAACTCCTTGTAACTCTCTCTCTCTATCATGCACTCACTCTCACTCCCTCCCTCTATATCACTCACTCACTCCCTCCCTCTCTATCACTCACTCACACTCACACTCTCTCTCCCCAGCTGTGAGAGACAGTGAAAGTACCATTATACTGTTGCCCGCGCCTACAGCTCTTCAGTGGGCCACGATTTATACAACATCCCGTTTTCTTTGCCGCGCGTAAAGGGGAGATCTCCACTTCAGGGTTTTTTTCTTGACCCCCTTCAACATGTTTAAAATGTCATTGCTTTGATATTCAAGATAAACGTTTGTACATTATTTAGCGGTAGAAAAAATTTTCCCGGCCGAAGGACCACTCTTAAATTACAGGCTCGCTATCAGGTGTCGATTTTATCCTGGCGAGCGATAGCGAGCCTGTAATTTAAGCAGAACCGGCCTTCGGCCGGGAAATTTTTCACCAAACTAATGGGGCAAACGTACAAATTTATCTTGAAAGGGACTCAAGGGGGTGTAATTTTAAGCTTGATGGAGGTCTAGGGAACAAACTAAATATCTCCCCTTAATTAGACGTTTTTCCTCTCTTGTACTGTACCTGGTTGTCCTTTGGCTATGAGTCTCTCTTTCGTTCTCTCTCTCGGCTCGGATATTCTTATAAATAACAAATTATAGATACCAAACTTCCCTGATTATGACGTATTGAATCTAGAACAGGTGTCATACGAGTGATTTGTCCCTCTACACTGGTCTGGCAGCTTAGGAGGTACCGGTATTCTTTTTAGAATTAATGGGTTACATAAATTTCTCTTTCTACTACTACTCAAGCTACTACTACTACTACTACTACTACTACTACTACTACTTCCACTACTGCTGCTACTAATAATAATCAAACAGTACAAACAAAACAAGGACAATACCAACAACAACAAGAACAACAACACAAACAAAAGAAACAATAGCCAAAACAACAACAAAAACAATAACAAAAACAATAACAAAAACAAGTCACAATCACAACCACAATAGCCAAAACAAAACAAAAACAACAAGAATAACAAAAACAACAGAAACAATAATAAACAAACAACAACAACAACAACAAGAGCATCACCACCATAAGAACCAAAGGGTTAAGGATACTGTGTTACTATCAGTTGAGCCGGAGGGAGGGGGAGGCTGGAGAGAGCCGTCTGATTTCTATAACTTTCTTTAACTATTATAAATGTGATCTCTAAATATATAAATGGTATACTTATAACCTTAACTCTCTCTCTCTCTCTCTCTCTCTCTCTCTCTCTCTCTCTCTCTCTCTCTCTCTCTCTCTGTATACACATCGGTGGTTCACATGTTGCTTATGGGGGCCCACCTCTCTCTTTGGCTTGTATTCATTCGGCCCCATTCAGCCTACTGTTTTAAGACGTTTACCCCCATCCAGGTGTCAATATTTTCCTGGCGAGCGGTAGCGAGCCATCATATTTATTTATTTATATATATATATATATACTGTATATATATATATATTTGTTTTGACAGCAAGCAAAATTTTTACATTTTTCGATAGACAAATTTCTCCGGCATAGCCGGATTTCTCCATACAATGTTGAAGAAATCCACACCTGGATGGGGATAAACGTCTTAAAACAGTTGGCTGAATGGGGCCGAAGGGATACCAGCCAGAGAAAGAGAGAAAAAGATAAAAACAAAAAAGCAGATAAGACTTCTCTGGATCTGTTTTCAGCTCATCAGTTTAACAATGGTAAGGCCTATGTTACGTATGAAAAACTAAACAGGCATTCAAACACTGAAAAATATAATATATATACAGTTGGTATATGAACCGGTTTATATATATATATACAGTATATATATACCCAGCTGTATATATAAATATATACTAAAATAACAAATGATAACTGCGGAGAGTGAAACCTTGTGTTGTGTGTAGACCAATGTGCCATAAGTGTGTACAAGTGTCCCATCAAAGGTGTCATCAAAGGTGTCATCAGTGTTCAACAGGTGGCGGGCTGTGGGGTGCTGGTGGGGGGGGGGGGTTGCATTTATATGATTTTGTTTTATTTATAGGGGGATTTACGAACAAGTGGGGGTAGGGGGGGTGGGGGTGTGGGGGTACATTTAATTTTATATTATTTTTTATTTATAGAGGGATTTAAGAATAAGGGAGTAACATACTTTATTATAGTTTTTGTATTATCTTATTCTACCTGTTGTTGTTGTTGTTGTTGTTGTTGTTGTACTACCCCCAAGATACCCTTTATGGGAGTCCCGCAGCTAACAAAAAACGCTAACAAGCTAACAAAGTCCCGCAGCTAACAAAAAACACTAACAAGCTAACAAAGTCCCGCAGCTAACAAAAAACGCTAACAAGCTAACAAAGTCCCGCAGCTAACAAAAAACGCTAACAAGCTAACAAAGTCCCACAGCTAACAAAAAACGCTAACAAGCTAACAAAGTCCCGCAGCTAACAAAAAACGCTAACAAGCTAACAAAGTCCCGCAGCTAACAAAACGCTAACAAGCTAACAGCTAACAAAAAACGCTAACAAGCTAACAAAGTCCCGCAGCTAACAAAAAACGCTAACAAGCTAACAAAGTCCCGCAGCTAACAAAAACCGCTAACAAGCTAACAAAGTCCCGCAGCTAACAAAAACCGCTAACAAGCTAACAAAGTCCCGCAGCTAACAAAAAACGCTAACAAGCTAACAAAGTCCCGCAGCTAACAAAAAACGCTAACAAGCTAACAAAGTCCCGCAGCTAACAAAAAACGCTAACAAGCTAACAAAGTCCCGCAGCTAACAAAAAACGCTAACAAGCTAACAAAGTCCCGCAGCTAACAAAAAACGCTAACAAGCTAACAAAGTCCCGCAGCTAACAAAAAACGCTAACAAGCTAACAAAGTCCCACAGCTAACAAAAAACGCTAACAAGCTAACAAAGTCCCGCAGCTAACAAAAAACGCTAACAAGCTAACAAAGTCCCGCAGCTAACAAAAAACGCTAACAAGCTAACATAGTCCCGCAGCTAACAAAAAATGCTAACAAGCTAACAAAGTCCCGCAGCTAACAAAAACCGCTAACAAGCTAACAAAGTCCCGCAGCTAACAAAAACCGCTAACAAGCTAACAAAGTCCCGCAGCTAACAAAAAACGCTAACAAGCTAACAAAAACACTAAAAAGACAAAAAATCTAAATTGATTCCTATAGAAGTGTCTCCGCGGGTGTCCACTTCCCACCCCTCCCAAGGTTTCTAAAGTATCAGCTGGTCTTACACTTTACTATAAATATCTCTCTCTCTCTACTGAACACTGTAATTAGTGCGGTCTCTTTCACTTTGATTGGCCCATTTAATATTTTTTCTCTTTGGCATTATCTAAGCATATGTGAAGAAAAATAATTATATATATATATATATATATTATACATGCATATATCTGTCATGTATATACTGTATGTTTCTACCTAGTGCATGTTTGTAGCACACACACACACACACACACACACACATACACACCAACACACACACACACATACACATAATAAAAGTAAAAACACTATACTACGTTAATATAAACAATGATCATTATACTAACCTTACCACACACACACACACACATACACACACACACACACACATACACACAATATATAATGAACAGTAAGAGTACGGTAATGGTAAACAACAATGACTTCACTAACCACATCATGCATAACATAATTCACACGTAATTCATCTTTATTACTACCCAACATCTTAATCAACTATATGACTGTAATGTAATTATATGTTTTCACACCAGAGTAACGCTTTCATAACAAGGACGCATTTTACATATTAATATATTTTGGTGACAACTTTATTCAGCTTAGGAAGACGTGTTACAGTCATGTCGATATATTCTTTCTGAGATTGATTAAACCACCATAATTTGTCCATCTGGAGGAAAGCTTAGTAGCTGATCTCTCGATAGATTATGGAAAATGAGAAACTGCTGTCTATGCAAACTCTAAAATAACTTACCAATTGAGATTTCCCACCATGCAATAACAAAAACTACACACATACACACACACAAAAAAAAATATATATATATTTTGTTTTTCTTCTTCAGTAGCCTACCTATATATTCCAAACTGTATAATTATAATTTATGATATGTTGAGGTAGTTTAAGCCCTTTAATAATGATATCCCTTTATTTACACTTTCCGAGCTTAATAAAACCTTAGTTATTATATTAAACTCGATTACTTAGTGTTAGAAAAGAACAACAGAAAACAAAGCACAGGTCTGATGGGCTTACTAGAGACAGTTCCTAATCCCTAATTGACTATGAGACGTCCTTCCTGAGCTTAGGAAACTTAGTCAGTGTTAGCGATAATCCAACACAAGATAGATATATTAATTTTGTACTCCAAGTAACTTGATTATTATTACTTGACCACTTACGAGTTTTGGTCTTAAAGGGGGGGATGGTTCGCTTTTTGGTCGATTTTTTGTGTTTATTAATTAGTTTTCTAGTTTCCTCCCTAGACCTCCATCAAAAAAAAGAAAAAAACAGAACAAAAAAATCCATTAGATCCCCCTTCTCGATTAATTTGTAAATTATTCGGTAGCAAAATGGCCCGGCCGAAATTACAGGCTCACTATCGTTCGCCGGGAATAAATCGACACCTAAATCACGAAAGGTCTTAATATTGACAAGGAAATGTGGAAGGTCTTAAAATCGACAAACTAATGGGGCGAACATCTTAAAATCTGAAAACTAAAGGGGCTAAACATGAGGGAGAAGGGGGACCAGAAAACGCGAGTACCTTCCCCATATACAAATACAAATAGGCCTATTATACCTATCAATTACAAACTCAAACTAATGGGGTGAAACGTCTTAAAATAGCCAAAACTCATGGAGTGAAACAGGTGAGGTCCAAAAAGACCAAAATAGGGTTGTAACAAGAAATAGCCGACCTAAATTCGTCTCTGTGATTGCTAAATATGTCTGAAATAACAGCCCAAATATCTTGAAGAAATCGAAAATAAATCAATTTCTCAAAGGGAGGGCTGTGAATGGCGGAGCCTGGCCCACCAGAGGCTATATAAGGCGGGCTAGACAACATTTTACTCACATGAGCGCCAACCACCGTTACGTAAGGATGATGTTGCTCCCAGTGCTGGTACGTGGGGGTGGGGGGGGGGGGGGATACCTGTGTCTGTGATTGGGTTGTGATTTTGCTGTGTTTTTGTGCTTTCATTGATAGAAAACTGAAAGCTATCAGTGTGCCTGTGGTTTGTGAATCACATGCTTTCATTAATTTCATTGGGAGGTGGTGGGAGTGAAATTAACCCTCTCCGACATATGACTCTATTTTGAGTCTATTGGGGATACTTTAAAGCCTTTGTTACCATCAGGGGTATTTATAAACCTTTAGTTTAGTTACTTCAACCTCTGCAGTTGTCTTTGAGTTAGCTGTGGGCAGAATACTAATTTTGGAGAGGTAATTATAAGAGTGAGAGAACTCTATTTCTTATTGCTAATCTGGCAACCTCTGCGTCATAACTGCGTGAAAGGGTTAATTATATTATTTACAATTATTATATTGCCACTGCATTAATATTTCTGTTTTCTGTTGTATATGGAGAATAAATGCAGGCTGCCAAAAGAGTGACGAGAGCCAAATTCAAGGGACGTTCAGGTCAAAATGACACAAAGTTTAAAGCAGTCTAAGTCATAGGATGAAGGAAAGATTGGTCGAGGGAGATAGTTCCAGAGTTCATTGGTTGAGTAGAAGAAAGACAGCAAATTTGCCAATTCTTGGGCTGGATAGCTGAACAGAATAGGAGTGGGACTGTGTTGAAAGGCGGGGTGCCTCGCACTCGCCGCAAGGGAGGGGGTATACACTGAGATATACACTGAACATCGATTGTTGTAATACCGATGGTAGAGTGAACGATGCAACATTGCGGCGTGTAGAAAGAGAGTGTAGGGAACTAGTAAGAGGAAGCGAGTTGAGCCAAATAGTTTTCGAGAAGTGCGGTATGGGTGGAACCTCCCCACACATGCGAACAATACTCGATACATGGGAATACTGTACCCCTATACAGAGCAAGAAACTGTGCGGGGATGAGAACCCACGGAGACGGTTAAGCAAGAGAGGTCATATAATTACCATAATATGTTAACCCCTTCTGTTCCGGCGACGTCTTTTTTTAGTATATTCTAGCAATGTTTAGACAATTTTGTGCAGCTTAAGGGGAGATTTCCACTTACGGGATTTTTTTCTTGACTCCTTTTTCCCTCATGTTTAGCCCCATTGCTTTTCTAATTTTAAGACGTTCGCCCCATTATTTTGACAATTTTAAGAACTTTCGACCCATTTGTCAATTTTAAGACCTTTCGTGCCATTTAGGTGTCTATTTTATCCTGGCGAGCGATAGCGACCCTGTAATTTAAGAGGAATCGGCCTTCGGCCGGGACATTTTTCTACCGAAAAATGTACAAATTTATCTTGAAAGGGACTCGAGGGGGTGTAATTTTAAGGTTGATGGAGGTCTAGGGAACAAACTAAATACCTCCCCTTAATGGGCGGCTTTACACGAACACTTTTTCGGGCTATTATCTATGAGCAAGTTCTGTTCTCTTTCACATTGGCACCGGAAACTAAACTTAACCCTTTGAGTACCGCCAGCGACGACGACGACGACGTGTGGTATATTGTAGTCTAGCTTTAGACGCTAGTACGCAGCTTAGGCAGGAAGGAGCTGTGGTATATGGCTAAAAAGGGGTTGGGTGGCCATAGTTTGAAGCCTTATTATGAGCTACAGGTCCTTCCTAAGCTGAATATAATCGTTTAATAGTTGCCCGAACATGCTGAAAAGGACGTCCCCGGTACTGAACGGGTTAACCAAGTGTCTAGAGCATAAACTTAAGGGGAGGTATTTAGTTTGTTCCCTAGACCTCCATCAAGCTTAAAATTACACCCCCTTGAGTCCCTTTCAAGATAAATTTGTACATTTTTCGGTAGAAAAATGTCCCGGGCGAAGGCCGGTTCCTCTTAAATTACAGGCTCGCTGTCGCTCGCCAGGAAAAAATCGACACCTAAATGGGAGGAAAGGTCTTAAAAGTTACATAAATGGGGTGAAACTTCTTAAAATCGCTAAACTGATGGGGTAAACATCTTAAAATCTCAAAAGCAATGAGGCTAGACATGAGAGAGAGAAAGGGGTCCAGAAAAAAGTCCCTCAAGTGGATATCTCCCCATATTAAGAGCGAGATATTTATCTACATTTCTTAGATATCGTGTTAACCCCCTTGGATTATTAATAGATCTTCCTAAGTTGAACCAACCAACAACTCGCCATATATGATAGCCAAAATACAATGTACAAATGCGTCTTAGATCTCTTAAGGGGAAGTTTTTAGTTTGGTCCCTAGATATCCTTCAAGCTTAAGATTACACCCCCTTGAGTCCCTTTCAAGATAAATTTGTAAATTTTTCGGTAGAAAAATGTCCCGGCTGAAAGCCGGTTCCTCTTAAATTACAGGCTCGCTATCGCTCGCCAGGATAAAATCGACACCTAAATGGCACGAAAGGTCTTAAAATTGACAGAAATGGGTTGAAAGTTCTTAAAATCATCAAAATAATGGGGCGAACGTTTTAAAATTAGAAAAGCAATGGGGCTAAACATGAGGGAGAAAGGAGTCCAGAAAAAACTCCCTCAAGTGTAAATCTCCCCTTAAGAGGTCAGAGAGGACCTAATGGGATAAATGATGATGATTTTGGTATCCCATATATTGAGATACTTAGAAGTTACAATTTTAAAAGTAAAATTTTCTAATGGTTGCCAACATATCAAAATTTTCTAATGGTTGCCAACATATCAAAATTTTCTAATGGTTGCCAACATATCAAAATTTTCTAATGGTTGCCAACATATCAAAATTTTCTAATGGTTGCCAACACATCAAAATTGTCTAATGGTTGCCAACATATCAAAATTGTCTAATGGTTGCCAACATATCAAAATTGTCTAATGGTTGCCAACATATCAAAATTTTCTAATGGTTGCCAACATATCAAAATTGTCTAATGGTTGCCAACATATCAAAATTGTCTAATGGTTGCCAACATATCAAAATTGTCTAATGGTTGCCAACATATCAAAATTGTCTAATGGTTGCCAACATATCAAAATGTTCTAATGGTTGCCAACATATCAAAATTGTCTAATGGTTGCCAACATATCAAAATTTTCTAATGGTTGCCAACATATCAAAATTTGCTAATGGTTGCCAACATATCAAAATTTTCTAATGGTTGCCAACATATCAAAATTTTCTAATGGTTGCCAACATATCAAAATTGTCTAATGGTTGCCAACATATCAAAATTGTCTAATGGTTGCCAACATATCAAAATTGTCTAATGGTTGCCAACATATCAAAATTTTCTAATGGTTGCCAACATATCAAAATTGTCTAATGGTTGCCAACATATCAAAATGTTCTAATGGTTGCCAACATATCAAAATTTTCTAATGGTTGCCAACATATCAAAATTGTCTAATGGTTGCCAACATATCAAAATGTTCTAATCGTTGCCAACATATCAAAATGTTCTAATGGTTGCCAACATATCAAAATTGTCTAATGGTTGCCAACATATCAAAATTGTCTAATGGTTGCCAACATATCAAAATGTTCTAATGGTTGCCAACATATCAAAATTTTCTAATGGTTGCCAACATATCAAAATTTTCTAATGGTTGCCAACATATCAAAATTGTCTAATGGTTGCCAACATATCAAAATTGTCTAATGGTTGCCAACATATCAAAATGTTCTAATGGTTGCCAACATATCAAAATTTTCTAATGGTTGCCAACATATCAAAATTGTCTAATGGTTGCCAACATATCAAAATTGTCTAATGGTTGCCAACATATCAAAATTGTCTAATGGTTGCCAACATATCAAAATTTTCTAATGGTTGCCAACATATCAAAATTTTCTAATGGTTGCCAACATATCAAAATTTTCTAATGGTTGCCAACATATCAAAATTTTCTAATGGTTGCCAACATATCAAATTGTCTAATGGTTGCCAACATATCAAAATTGTCTAATGGTTGCCAACATATCAAAATGTTCTAATGGTTGCCAACATATCAAAATTTTCTAATGGTTGCCAACATATCAAAATTGTCTAATGGTTGCCAACATATCAAAATTGTCTAATGGTTGCCAACATATCAAAATTTTCTAATGGTTGCCAACATATCAAAATGTTCTAATGGTTGCCAACATATCAAAATTTTCTAATGGTTGCCAACATATCAAAATTGTCTAATGTTTGCCAACATATCAAAATTGTCTAATGGTTGCCAACATATCAAAATTGTCTAATGGTTGCCAACATATCAAAATTTTCTAATGGTTGCCAACATATCAAAATTGTCTAATGGTTGCCAACATATCAAAATTTTCTAATGGTTGCCAACATATCAAAATTTTCTAATGGTTGCCAACATATCAAAATTGTCTAATGGTTGCCAACATATCAAAATTGTCTAATGGTTGCCAACATATCAAAATTGTCTAATGGTTGCCAACATATCAAAATTGTCTAATGGTTGCCAACATATCAAAATTGTCTAATGGTTGCCAACATATCAAAATTGTCTAATGGTTGCCAACATATCAAAATTTTCTAATGGTTGCCAACATATCAAAATTTTCTAATGGTTGCCAACATATCAAAATTTTCTAATGGTTGCCAACATATCAAAATTTTCTAATGGTTGCCAACATATCAAAATTGCACCCGAATGTTGCTTCTTTTATGTTGCACATGAAGTCTTAGTTTAGGAAAGGTGTTAAGGGGAGATCTCCACTTGAGGGATTTTTTTCTTGACCCCTTTCTCCCTCATGGTTAGCCCCATTGCTTTTGAGATTTTAAGACGTTCGCCCCATTAGTTTGGCGATTTTAAGAACTTTCACCCCATTTATGTCACTTTTAAGATCTTTCCTCCCATTTAGGTGTCGATTTTTTCCTGGCGAGCGATAGCGAGCCTGTAATTTAAGAGGAACCGGCCTTTGGCCGGGACATTTTTCTACCGAAAAATGTACAAATTTATCTTGAAAGGGGGTCAAGGGGGTGTAATTTCAAGCTTGATGGAAGTCTAGGAAACACACTAAAAACCTCCCCTTAAGGGGGCAATGCTTGTTTTGTTATCTATATATTTATTTATCAACTTTATGTTTTACTTTCCTCGCTAGACCTCCATCAAACTAAAAAACACAAAAAAAACAACCCCACCCCCTAAATCCATTTTCAAGATATAATTTACATTTTTCGCTAGAAAAATGTCCCGGCCGAAAGGCTGGTTACTCTTAAAATGACAGGCTCGCTATCGCTCGCCAGGAAAAAAATCTACACCTAGATGGCACGAAAGGTCTTAATATTGACAAAGAAATGGAGTGTTGTCATAAAATCGCCAAACTAATGAGTCGAACGTCTTAAAATCTAAAAAACAATGGGATTAAACACGAGGGAGAAGGGGGCCAGAAAATCCAGCCTATCTCCCCTTAAGGGGAGGTTTTTAGTGTGTTTCCTAGACTTCCATCAAGCTTGAAATTACACCCCCTTGACTCCCTTTCAAGATAAATTTGTACATTTTTCGGTAGAAAAATGTCCCGGCCAAAGGCCGGTTCCTCTTAAATTACAGGCTCGCTATCGCTCGCCAGGAAAAAATTCACACCTAAATGGGACGACCGGTCTGAAAAGTGACATAAATGGGGTGAAAGTTCTTAAAATCACCAAACTAATGGGGCGAACGTCTTAAAATCTCAAAAGCAATGGGGCTAAACATGAGGGAGAAAGGGGTCAAGAAAAAAATCCCTCAAGTGGAAATCTCCCCTTAAGTGTTTATATCCAATTAATATTTGTCGCCGAATTCTGATAAAGTTACTGTTTTGTGTTTGCAGATAGTAGCGGCCGTGATGGCAGGTGGTGCGAGATCCTTCTCTCCCTCAGTCTATGATTATTATGACTTTGTGGAGATCCCGCGTACTCAGACCCTAGCCACCGACAATATGGGTGTCTTGATAGCAGGCCAACAGGCACCAAGGGAGATCAGAAATTCTGACCACCAAATGACTGGAGCGGAGGCCATTGAGAGCCGCCTCTTCCGCAGGCCCCCTCCCCCTCCTCCTCAACAGATCAGACCCCAATATCGCCAGCCCTACAAGCCTAAGAACAAAGAGCAGCCCGCAGGATACAGGCAGGGCTCGGCGGGGTATAGAGAACGGCCGGTGTTCAGACAGCAGAGCCAGGGAGAGCGACCGCCACTTTCCAGAAACCGTCCCCAGCAGCCATACAAGCAGAGCCCTCCAGTACCATCTCGCCACAGAGAACAACGGCCGTATGTAGAGGAAGCCTTTGATGAATACCCGGTTTTCGAAGATCGTCCCGAGTACCACGAACGCCCACAGTTCCTCCCACGCCCGCAGTTCCAGGGGCGGCCCGAGTTTGATGATGATCCAGTGTATGAGGAGGAGATTCGTCAGCTACCCCTACAGTATGATGACAGTCCCCAGTACAAGGACAGCCCACAATACCAAGATGCCTTCCAGTACAATGATGAACCCCAGTACGAAGACCACCCTCAGTTCAAGGACGGCCCCCAGTACCCCGATACACCCCAGTATGATGAACATTTGGCTTACGAAGATGAGGAACACTATGTAGTCTCTCCCCAATATGACGAGACATCCAAGCAACCAATACTTGAGCAAGCGTCCAGCCGTCCGGAATATCAGGAGGACGTCTCACCCAAACGCCCCCAGTACGACACTCCTAAACGCCCCCAGTACGACACTCCTAAACGCCCCCAGTACGACACTCCCAAACGACCGCAGTACGAGGCACCAAAACGGCCCCAATACCACAACACGCCTAAACGCCCTCAATACCAAGACCGTCCTGCGCCCAAGAAGCGACCGACGTACGAGGTGGAGGACAGTAAGGACATTCCCAAGGTTGTCCCCGGTGCGTTTTTGCCACGGGAGGAAGAGCGGAGGGGGAGTGAGGTCGCCGAGAGTGTGAAGGAGAAGAGACAGGCGGTACACTATGATGGACCACACACTCATTTAGATGCTGCGGGGAAAGAGGTACGATAACACATATACAACTTTTAGAAAGCATGATATGCGAGAGTTGTGCTACTAAGTCAAATTTTAAATTTGCTGGCCTCTTGGGATAGGGATTAATTGGAATGCATTAATTGTATGACGAACACAACTGGTTAGGTAAGGGTATTGAGGGATAAGCATTTTCAACGGCACCTCTTATCCACTTTTCAAAGAGATTGAGTTAAGAGGGAAGAAGGGGTGTTGGAGAGAGAGGAAGCTTTTCGAAAAGTGTTGAGAGGGGAGAAAGGATATCGGAGAAAGAGGAAGCTGTTGGAGTGACTATATTATGTGTTAGAAGTCTGTATACCTTTAATAACCTCCCTTCTTGTTGTTCAGTTTGTCGAAGATGCGAGGGAGGTAGAGCAGGGCCAGACAGATGGTCGCCTGTCCTTCCAGATCCACGGACAGGAGGGACCCCACTCTTACAGATTTGGATATGACACTGGCAAGGGGTGAGTACAATATTGTAACTATTGTTTAGTGTATTGTTTAAGGGGAGATGGGCCATTTGTTTGTTTTATCTATTAATTAATTTATTCCTTTATTTCTTAGTTTCCTCGCTAGACCTCCATTAACTCATAAACTGCGAACCTATGGTAGTTCAAACCTTCCAACCGAGCGAAGGTATTTGGTTCTATTCTGACGAAAATCGTTGTATGGAACATATATATAATTATTACTTATCCATGTGCCTATTTTGCTTTTAATATGAACATATGAACATTTAAGAGCAATAAAAGAAGTGGGAATAGCATTTGGAGGGTGAAAAAGATGGATTATTGCCGCAAGGTCGTATCATGAGGCGAGAGTTGGGGGAACGTAGCCTATCTCCACCCTCTCTGAGCTGTAGAGCGGCACTCACGGGTCTGAGTAGAAGGATCTCTAGCTGACTCACCCGTGTTAAAGAGACCGGGAGGAGGAAATTCACGCCGAAAATTACCCAGTAAAAGGAGGAATAAGAGGAAAATAGATGATAATTGAGGATGGGAAGGGGGGACACATATGTAGGAGTGGTAGAAAGTAATGGAAGGAGGGGAATTATCTCACCTAACCACAAATTGCTTTGTTTTGAGTGCCACTGGGGTGTTTTTTAAGTTTGTTTTATGCTCGGGATCTATTGAGGATGGTCACAGTGCACCAGAAAACCCTCTATTGAGGACGGTTGCCGTTTTGGGGTTAAGCTTAGAAAAACGCCCCCTTCAAAATAAATTTGTACATCCCAGCCTTTGGCTGATTCCTCTTAAAATTTCAGGCATCTAAATGGCACGAAAGGTCTTAACATTGACAACGCAATGGGGCGAAAGGTGTTAAAATCGCCAAACTAATGGGCCGAACGTCATATAATCTCAAAACAAAAATGAGGCTTATCACGAGGGAGAATGGGGACCAGAATAACGACCCATCTCCCCTTAACCCTTTCAAGATCCGATTACGCCTTTCTTTTCCGTTTTCTGGCTAATGGGGGGGGGGTTGAATTATTTTCTCTGAAGCCAAGAAAACAAGTCTAGGCTTAGTTTCTCTTCAGTGGCGCCGCGTCAAACTAGTTTAGCTTTGCTTTCTACTTGTATCTGCAAAGGTAAACTCGTTCTGGGATAATGACGAAAGAAACGCTAACATAAACAGTATAAAATTATACACATCTTGTCAACAAACAGTATCCAATTATACACATTTTGTCAACAAACAGTATCCAATTATACACATTTTGTCAACAAACAGTATCCAATTATACACATTTTGTCAACAAACAGTATCCAATTATACACATTTTGTCAACAAACAGTATCCAATTATACACATTTTGTCAACAAACAGTATCCAATTATACACATTTTGTCAACAAACAGTATCCAATTATACACATTTTGTCAACAAACAGTATCCAATTATACACATTTTGTCAACAAACAGTATCCAATTATACACATTTTGTCAACAAACAGTATCCAATTATACACATTTTGTCAACAAACAGTATCAAATTATACACATTTGTCAACAAACAGTATCAAATTATACACATTTTGTCAACAAACAGTATCAAATTATACACATTTTGTCAACAAACAGTATCAAATTATACACATTTTGTCAACAAACAGTATCAAATTATACACATTTTGTCAACGTCAACAACAAATTATGCAAAATGTTCACATCTCAAAAGTCAAGATTTGCGGCAATTTTCGGTGCCAGTTATGGCGATATATTATAAGAAGACTAGATAGCAGGTGGTGATATTGTGCAGACGTTATTAGCTACACATAATAATACATAAATATACATAATCATCCACTTAACTCTTTATGACTTCACCTCAGACGGATTAATGTGGGATAATCCAGCTTACTTATATTGTGAGTACTTTCTTAACCCCTTGAAGCTCTGACGCGTTTTAGCAGTTATTTTTGGCTATCGTGAGAAGATTTTATGCAGCTTAGGAAGGATCTGTGGGTATTAAAAGGGTAAAGACTATCTCAATCAACCCTCTGACTTCCATATACCCTTCCTGATCTGAGTAAAATCATCTAATAATAGCCAGAAAATAAAAAAAATAAGTGCGTCATCGATCCTCAGAGGGTTAACACGCGCTCTCTCTCTCTCTCCTTATACATGAGGGGGTGGTGCCAGGGGGAGAGATCGATGGACTGAGGGAGGAGGGAGGTAGACTGGGAAATAGGTGGAGAGATAGAATGAGATGGATGAGAGGTAAACAGAGAAATAGGTGGAGGGTATGGAGGAGAAAGTTAGAATGAGAGGTACTGAGAAATAGGTGGAGGGAAGATGGAGGAGAAGTAGACAGAGATTGAGATGATTTATCGATACTTTACGAAGAAACAGTTCTTATCGAGTTGGCCTTTTCCTCAGAATACTCACCATATTTAACACTTAACACAATAAATTCAATACATACAATTAATTAGGCCCATTTTCTCACGGTCAGAATAGCGAAGAACGTCTCAAGTCCTGTGCAACAGGTGTGGAGACAGTGAAAGTAACCTTGGTGGTGAAACTAACTGCCCGCCCCCCAATAACCGTCTGTCAACATTTTCCCGCCACTTTCTGTCATTACGCGCGAGCCTTTGTTACGGCGCGGTGGAGTCGACAGGTGGTGGGTGGGAGAGGATGATAGGCTTCAGATATTTTAGGTATTCAGTTCCACCAGGTTTATCTTGATTTAGGTGTCAATGTAAGGCTCTACATTATTTGATTGATATCCAGTATTCGATAAATGGATATTAAAGAATTTGTGGACTCCTTATGTTTTTCTTTATGCAATTATAACTATCTTCCTTACAGAACGAAACTCGCAAGTGGTCAATTGAATGAGCACTCCCCCAAGACCATAACATCTTGATTGGTTTCCAGGGCACTTAATGGTTGTTTGAACAATTCTCACACACACAAACATGATGCTCATACCAAAGCATGTGGGAACGAGACCTTGATAAAAAAAAAAAATGAAAACAAATTCATAACAAAATCCCCCTCCTCCACGAAATAAATTCATACCTTCATTTTCTTTATACCTGCATATCACCACACAGATTTTGATGACTAGGCCTACATGCGGTGAATATTATACAGGGCCTACATGAATTTCACTTTGGTGCTAATCCATTCCCATTGGCCCAAGACAGGATGTTTGTTGATCAAAAGGTCTATCAATCTATCTATTGCCGGACGCCTTACTCCTCTTTACGAGGGTGGCCATACACAAAATGCCCCCAAGCAGACCTAACCCCTGTGAGAAGGACAACCCGTGCCAGTTTACTGAAGGACTTACAGGATTGACCACTCAACTTAGGGTCCGTCTGACTCCGAGGCCTTCTGTGTATATTTTTAGCACTATTTTTCTACAGTGGTGCGCGGCTAGTCCATCCACTAACCTGCTTCACCCTTAGGTGAGCAGTGCGGATTGGTATAAGGTTTACTCCCCTAGACAGGTTGCCGACCAAGGCTGACAAATCCCATTCACCCGGATTTGTATAAGGTTGTCTCCCCTAGATGGGTTGCCGACCAAGGCTAACGAGTCCCATCCACCCGAAAGAAAGTGTCATCAGATGGTTTGACAGAATGATGATGTTGGTTATAAGTGCAGAAATTAACCCCTTGAGGATAGAGCGTGTTTTACCAGGTTATTGGGGTCATCATTAGACGATTTTATACAGCTTAGGAAGGATCTGTGGGAATTAAAAGGGTAAAGACTGTCTCAATCGAGTGAATCCACCCCCTGACGTCCACACACCCTTCCTAATCTGAATAAAATCGTCTAACAATAGCCAGAAACAAAAAAGAAGCGCGTCATCGATCCTCAGAGGGTTAAGGGGAGATCTCCACTTGAGGGATTTTTTTCTTGACCCCTTTCTCCCTCATGTTTAGCTTCATTGCTTTTGATATAAAACGTTTGCCCCATTACTTTAGCGATTTTAAGAACTTTCACCCCATATTAAGACCTTTCGCGCAATTCAGGTGTCGATTATATCCTGGCGAGCGATAGCGAGCCTGTAATTTAAGAGGAACCGGCCTTTGGCCGGGAAATTTACAAATTCTTGAAAGGGACTCAAGGGGGTGTAATTTTAAGCTTGATGGAGGTCTAGGGAACAAACTAAATACCTCCCCTTAAAGGAGAGATTATAGACATGAATGGTTAAGTGATTAACCCCTTCACCACGATGACGCATTTATATACCTTTTATTCTGGTTAAAATTAGACGATTGTATCCAGTTTCAGAAGGACCTATGTTATTCAGAGGGTTGATTGTGATGGTATTTACTTACCCCTTGGGAGTCCTGAAGGTAGAGTGTAGATCGTAATTGTAAACTAAAGAAAATCGTGTCATGGTAACCAGATTATGATGAAATGTACGTCATCGTGCTGAAGGGGTTAAGGGTGAGACAGTGTTATTGTGTAGCCTTAAGGGGAGGTTTTTAGTCTGTTCCGTAGACCTCCATCAAGCTTAAAATTACACCCCTTAGACCCCCTTTCAAGATAAATGTGTACATTTTTCGGTAGAAAAATGTCCCGGCCGAAGGCCGCTTCCTCCTAAATCACAGGCTCTCTATCGCTCGCCAGGAAAAAATACACCTAAATGGCACGAAAGGTCTTCAAATTGACAGAAATGGGGTGAAAGTTCTTAAAATCGACAAAGTAATGGGGCGAATGTCTTAGAATCTCAAAAACAATGGGACTAAACATGAGGGAGAAAGGGGTCCAGAGAAAAATCCCTCCAGTGGAAATCTCCCCTTAATTGCATGGGACAAATTAAATATAAGTGTTCAAGTGTGGTTAGAGAGCTGTTCGGTATGAGTCGCCAAGGTTCGAAACCATGGGAAGAAGGGTCTGGTAGAAAATATAAGCCACAGGTATTTGTGAGAGATGGATGGATGGATGGAGAGAGAGCGAGAGAAAATAAATATAGATAGATAGATAGATAGATAGATAGATAGATGGATGGACAGATAGATAGATATATACCGTATAGATAGTTAGCTTTCAACACCAACCAACCAGTAAACTATATTTCAAACCAACAAAATCAAGCAGCAACAACACACAGCCATCACATACCTTTTAACCACCAAAACAATTAACAACACCTGCACTAAATATATACCTGCTGAGAAACAATCAACTGTCTACCACCCGTTCTAACCGAGGTAAATTATTGGTGGGCTGTGGGGGGGGGGGGGGGGTAAGTGGTCACGTGGTACTTTCTCCCGCCCCCTTCCACCAACCACTAGACACAGATGGTAACGTCTTCGGGTAAAAAAAAGTACAAAAACCTTTCTATAGTTAAGTTTCATAGATAGATAGATAGAGAGAGAGAGATATATAGATAGATAGAGAGAGAGAGAGAGAGAGAGAGAGAGAGAGAGAGAGAGAGAGAGAGAGAGAGAGAGAGAGAGAGATAGATAGATAGATAGATAGATAGATAGATAGATATACATAGAGAAAGGCTAGTTATTATTTTTAGTTTTACTGTAGATGCCGCTGTCCGTTCATACCCGGCCCAGGTAATGAGTAGGCCTACATCCTTACCTGTTAACTTTCTCCCCTACTGCTCTCCCCCACCTAGACACACACACACGTTGAAGGGGGACTCAAGAAGAATATGTTCATCAACTCGAGTAACTCGTAACTTACCTCTTTGAGGATTATGATGCGTTTTGACAGTTTATTATAGCTATTATTAGACAATTGTATTCAGATTAGGAAGGGCATATAGAAGTCAGGGGGGTTGTTGTTGTTCCCCAGGCTGTCTAGCCGAGCAGCCCCAAGGTCCCAAGCAAGGCCAAGGCCATAACCAAGGGTGTACAGTCACTCGGGCCGCACTCCAGTCTGACCGCGGGATTGCTTGAGTTTACGATAATATCTCGTGGCCAGTTGTCATTTGCCCCCTGCTGGTAAATTATATATGATGATGACAATAAGTCACGGGGGATTGAGGGGGGCTCCCTCAACCCATTTTTGTATCCTTCGGCCCGCTGTTGGGGCGACCCTAGCGTCACCTGGCCCAATTGGGCTAAACTAAATAGAAAATAATTAAATAAGGAGTCTAAGAACCTACGTGGCAACACCGCAGGAATATAAGGAGTCTACGACCCTACGTGGCAACACCGCAGGAATATAGCCAGGCGAGTGGGTCACGGTTGGATGGTGGGTGGGTATGGGGGGTCAGGAGGGGGAAAGCGTGGAGATGATAACAATGGAGAAAGAAAATAATATGAAGAAAAAAGAGAGATGGGATAGGGGGAGGAAGGATAGAGAGGAATACATGAGAGAGGGAGATTGGTTGGGTAGAAAGGAAAAATTAACAGCGCCGTCTTCCAGGTGGAATAAGGGTAAATGAGGAGACAGAAGAATAGAAGTGGAAGAGAGAGAGAGTGTGATAAATAGATAAGAGAGAGAGAGAGAGAGAGAGAGAGAAACACATGATAACAACTGACTGAGCCTTCTCTCGTTACAGTTACAACCGACAGTTCCGTTACGAGGAGCGTGACGGTAAGGGCGAAGTTCACGGACGCTACGGGTTCTACGACACGGATGGTAAACTAAAGGTGGTCAACTATTCCGCCCACCCTAAACACGGGTTCTCCGCTGATGTACCTCACTGAGACTCCACTACTCAACACTCCACTTCAACTGGACCCTTCAACTCGTTCTAGATCCTATTACGCATTTCATTTCGGTTTTCTGGCTATCATTAGACAATTTTATTCAGATTAGGAAGGGTATATGGGAGTCAGAGGGTTAAGTGAGAAACTTTTTACCCTTATAATTCCTACACATCCTTCCTAAACTGTAAATAATCGTCTATTGATTGCCAGAATAATCTATCACAAAGCGTCATAATCTTAAAAGGCTTAACTATCAAATCAATGCCAGATGTTCCCATATGCTCAAATTACTGTTAACTATAAAATACTTCAAGGTATGAACACTACAATATATTATTAAAGAATGATTCACTGTGTACTAACATCATATACATCCAGAGGGACAATCTAACTCTAGTATTCTTTGGGTCAAGGGTTCGATTTCCAGATACATATAGTATACAGTATAAGCTTACTAATACAATTCACAAGATGATGGTCATAATAGTACTGTGTCCAGGTTTATGAGGGCTTTTGTCCAGTAGGCTGTTGACACCTTGTTTTCTTATTGTCATCAGTACTTCAGCACTCAAAAAAAAAAATAAAAAAAAATAAAAAAATAAAAATAAAAAAATAATAATAATAATAATAATAATAATAAATATATATACATATTTTAGTGGTAATTGAAGTATCTAGTAACTTCTGGCATTAATTTGATTAGGTGAAGGCTCCAATTGTTATAAAGACACTAATTTATATTTGTTATTGTTAGTTATTGCTTGTAATTAATGTTATAGTAGTATGTAAGGATTCTGCCACATATTCAATTATGAAGTCAGTCGCAGGAGCATTTTTAGCAGCTAATTTCTTCGGAGTCGCTGAATCGGAGTCAAAAAATATATAGTAGTTACGACGTTTATCAAAATATTTTCACCTCTATTCTAACTAAGTTTTTAAGTTTGGTAACCCATAAATTTACAACAGTAGTTATATAATGCATACAGTAATACTCCATAATAATTTACAACAGTAGTTATATAATGCATACAGTAATACTCCATAATAATTTACAACAGTAGTTATATAATGCATACAGTAATACTCCATAATAATTTACAACAGTAGTTATATAATGCATACAGTAATACTCCATAATAATTTACAACAGTAGTTATACAATGCATACAGTAATACTCCATAATAATTTACAACAGTAGTTATATAATGCATACAGTAATACTCCATAATAATTTACAACAGTAGTTATACAATGCATACAGTAATACTCCATAATAATTTACAACAGTAGTTATATAATGCATACAGTAATACTCCATAATAATTTACAACAGTAGTTATATAATGCATACAGTAATACTCCATAATAATTTGGTCATTTCTAGTAGGATATGGAGTTATACTTAAAAGATAAAAACAAAACAATACTAAGCATCTGGTTAAATAGAGTTCGTTATCCTACGGGATTCACAAGCGCTTGTCTACCAGAGACACTCAACCCATCTCTTTGCTCAAGGGAGAAGGTAACAACCGGCTATGTCTCGTAAAAACTTTCACCAACCTGAGTGAGAGGCGAACCCGAGTCTGATGGGTAGCAAGCGGGAACGTTATCCAATGCCGCAGGCCATGGCATGGTAGGTAGTGCATCTGACTGCTGATCAAAGGGTCTGCAGTTCGATCCCACCCGTGCCATTCGTAGACATCAAGAGTTTGGACGCTAAGGTCTAACAATTTGTGGCAAATATCCATTAAAGTCCCTGTAACAAGGACACGATAGCCTTTTCAATCAAGGGAGTGTACAGTATTAAAAATTGCATCAAACTGCATCTAGCCGGACGGACTATCACTCAGAATAATTTGGTAACGCACAGTGGGCTAGACTCTGATATAATTTACTGCTAGAACTGCTGTGACTTTGAATGAAATGACTGATCCTAGTTTGGCATTAACTCAGGACTATTCTACAGTATAATATCTTGTTTTGTTTTGTTTTTAAAAAGACAGAGACATATATTTGACACTTTGGTTGATATAAAGATACTAAGGTCTTAAATTCTGATTATAGTAATTTGCGACTGTGGATAACCATTAACCCTTTCACGCACAAGGACACGAGTTGCGCCCTTTCTGGGATACTTAAATGGCCTGCAAACCTCTAGGTCTAGGGTTTGAGTCTGGGGCCAGCCAGTGTGTTGTTAGTGAATGGTGTGGTCTAGCAATCTGTGGCAATTGTCCACTGAAGTTCCTAAAACATTCTAGGCACCCACTCTTGAACAGGGAGTGTATGGTGGTAAAAAAACGCATCCTCCTTATCCATTACTGATGCTAATTAGGCTGAATGTTGTATTTATTAAGGGGAGGTTTTTAGTTTGTTCCCTAGACCTCCATCAAGCTTAAAATTACACCCCCTTGAGTCCCTTTCAAGATAAATTTGTACATTTTTCGGTAGAAAAATTTCCCGGCTGAAGGCCGGTTCCTCTTAAATTACAGGCTCGCTATCGCTCGCCAGGATAAAATCGACACCTGAATGGCACGAAAGGTCTTAATATGGGGTGAAAGTTCTTAAAATCGCTAAACTAATGGGGCAAACGTTTTATAATATCAAAAGCAATGAGGCTAAACATGAGGGAGAAAGGGGTCAAGAAAAAAGTCCCCAAGTGGAGATCTCCCCTTAATCAAACAAATGTATATAGTTATATATAATCTTGATAATCTTTCCTGCAGAAGATATTAACTAAGTTCAAATAACACTCTATTGTTGTTCTATCCAATGTTCTTTTTATGGTAAAATTTATGCTTAGTTCTAAGGTGGTCTTGTTTAGCTGTATTCTGCAATGAGAGAGAGAGAGAGAGAGAGAGAGAGAGAGAGAGAGAGAGAGAGAGAGAGAGAGAGAGAGAGAGAGAGAGAGAGAGAGAGAGAGAGAGAGAGAGAGAGAGAGAGAGAGAGAGAGACAGAGAGAGAGAGAGAGGAGAGAGAGAGAGAGAGGATGGAGAGAGGAGGAGAGAGAGAGAGAGGAGAGAGAGAGCGAGAGAGAGAGGAGAGGAGGGAGACGAGGAGAGAGAGAGAGAGACGAGGAGAGAGGACGAGAGAGAGAGAGAGAGAGAGAGAGAGAGAGAGAGAGAGAGAGAGAGAGAGAGAGAGAGGGAGAAATAGAAATAGAAATAGCATCATCTTGGAAGTATTCTAATAATTTTACCAACATAACTCTTGCAATAATATAATAAAGTACTTATACTTTTGCATTAGTGAACCATTGATTCTTTTACCTGCTTCCTTTGTCTTATGTATAAATATTATAATATGGACAGTGCTGGTCGCTGTCTCAATAAACGCCTACATCATTCCATTATCTGTGTCTTTTTTATATTCTCGTCATGATTTCTATTATAAGGCTAGTGCACTGAATTTGGGTGTGAGTATCCTAGGTTCAGATCCTTGGGAGTACCGCATTGTATTAATTTGTTTCATTGATTTCATTCATTAGGTTTATTTGCAAGTTAATGGGGTGGGTTGGTGATATGAAATTATATGTTTATAATGTAAAACTTGCAAAATAAACAAACCAAAACTTGGGACGAACACAGTAAAAAGACAAAACCACTTATCAAAATCGTTATGTGGAAACAACGCTTAAGGGGAGGTATTTAGTTTGTTCCCTCCATCAACTTTAAAATTACACCCCCTCGAGTCCCTTTCAAGATAAATTTGTACATTTTTCGGTAGAAAAATTTCCCGGCCAAAGGCCGGTTCCTCTTAAATTACAGGCTCGCTATCGCTCGCCAGGATAAAATAGACACCTGAATTGCACGAAAGGTCTTAATATGGGGTGAAAGTTCTTAACCCTCTCACATCCTTATGATACAGAGGTTGCCAGATTAGCAATAAGAAATAGATTACTCTCATTCTTATAATTACCTCTCCAAAATTAGTTTTCTGCCCACAGCTAACTCAAAGACAACTGCAGAGGTTGAAGTAAAAAAAATAAAGGTTTATAAATACCCATGACGGTAACAAAGGCTTTAAAGTATCCCTAATAGGCTCAAAAATTGCGTCAGGACGTGAGAGGGTTAAAATCGCTAAACTAATGGGGCAAACGTTTTATAATATCAAAATCAATGGGGCTAAACATGAGGGAGAAAGGGGTCAAGAAAACAATCCCTCAAGTGGAGATCTCCCCTTAAGCAAAATAATAATTCTTTATAAATAAAATAATAATAATATATTTGATGTGTGTGTCTTGATGGTGTTATGTAAAGGTCAAAAGTGTGTAAGTCATTCTATAACGTTATAGACGTTATAGACTGCAGCACCGTTGATTCATTTAAATTCCGCCTAGACAAATATCTCGCATCAAACCCGCGACTGACTGCGTTTGTAAATTAATAACTTTATCCTCCCCTCAGTTACTAACCCATATGTCCCCTACTAACTTCCTAGTCCTGCCACGTTAGTGGCAGGGCAGTAGTTCCCTTTCCAATGTTCCCTTACCCACTCTAAACCACTGTTTGGACACTTGATCCTCAGTGTTTTGGAGGACAAGCAGCCTAGAAGGGTCACTAGATCTGTTGTTGCTTGATTTCCTTTGTACTCCTTTGTATAACAAGCAGTGCAGGCAAATAGTCTACAAGAACTTAGCTAAATAAGTTTGGTAACCATCCCCAGTAAAAAATAAAAATAAAAAAAAAAATTGAGCCATCCCCCCCCCAAAAAAAAAAAAAACTTTTTTTGAGCCATCCCCAGTAAAAAAAAAAGACAAAAAAATGGAGCCATCCCCAGTAAAAAAAAAAAAAAAAAAAAAAAAATGGAGCCATCCCCAGTAAAAAAAAAAAAAAAAAAAAAAAAATGGAGCCATCCCCAGTAAAAAAAAAAATGGAGCCATCCCCAGTAAAAAAAAAGAAAAAGAGCCATCCCAGTAAAAAAAATAAAATAAAAAAATGGAGCCATCCCCAGTAAAAAAAAAAATAAATAAAAAAATGGAGCCATCCCCAGTAAAAAAATAAATAAAAAATGGAGCCATCCCCAGTAAAAAAAAAAAAAAAAAAAAATGGAGCCATCCCCAGTAAAAAAAAAAAAAAAAAGCCATCCCAGTAAAAAAAATAAAAATAAAAAAATGGAGCCATCCCCAGTAAAAAAACAAAATAAATAAAAAAATGGAGCCATCCCCAGTAAAAAAAAAAAAAAAAAAAAAAAAAGAGCCATCCCCAATGAAAAAAAAAAAATGTAGCCATCCTCAGTTAAACAAAATAAAAATAAAAAAATGGAGCCATCCCCAGTAAAAAAAATAAATAAATAAAAAAATTGAGCCATCCCCAGTAAAAAAAAAAAAAAAAAAGGAGCCATCCCCAGTGGGAAAAAAAATTGAGCCATCCCCAGTTAAAAAAAAAAATAAATAAATAAAAAAAAAAAAAGGAGAATGGGTCTGAGCAAATAGAAAAATAGAATAGAAGAGAGAAGCAAGAGAATATACTATCAACACATTGGCTTGTACAGTCGGCCACATGAGTGATATCGCGGCACCAAGTATATTTCGATCAATAATAGGTACCATAACTATTAATTCATCGTTTCAAGTGAGATATACCAACATGTTCCTATCTTTACCCACCCTATTCAACATCTGACAGACATTAATACAGCACCCAGCGAGCCAAACGTAATGACAGCGGCGACAGGACTTATTTGGCCAACCGTACTATAGTAATCCTCTCTTAACCCCTTCAGTACCATGACGTCTTTCTACCTTTGATTGTAGCTAAAATTATATGAAATTTTAAGGGCAGGTCTCCACTTGAGGGATTGTTTTCTTGACCCCTTTCTCCCTCATGTTTAGCCCCATTGCTTTTGATATTATAAAACGTTCGCCCAATTAGTTTAGCGATTTTAAGAACTTTCACCCCATATTAAGACCTTTCGTGCAATTCAGGTGTCGATTTCATCCTGGCGAGCGATAGCGAGCCTGTAATTTAAGAGGAACCGGCCTTTGGCCGGGACATTTTTCTACCGAAAATTGTACAAATTTATCTTGAAAGGGACTCAAGGGGGTGTAATTTTAAGCTTGATGGAGGTCTAGGGAACAAACTAAATACCTCCCCTTAAGAAGGACCTATGTTACTAAGGGCTATTTCATCAAACCATGGTAAGAGCTTTCCCCTATGACCTTTCCCGACCCAGCTTGACCCTTATCGCTAGATCTGCATAAGGAAGGGTTAATAAAACGGCCCGAAGAGGATTTATTGAGCTCGCATTTTCCCACCTAAATCGCATTATATAAACCGAAGATACTTGTCTAATGGATAACCAATATGTGATGAAAATGACGTAATGGCGGTGAAGTGGTTAAGGGGAGGTTTTTAGTTTGGTCCCTAGATAGCCTTCAAGCTTAAGATTACACCCCCTTGAGCCCCTTTCAAGATAAATGTGTACATTTTTCGGTAGAAAAATGTCCCGGCTGAAAGCCGGTTCCTCTTAAATTACAGGCTCGCTATCGCTCGCCAGGATAAAATCGACACCTAAATGGCACGAAAGGTCTTAAAATTGACAGAAATGGGTTGAAAGTTCTTAAAATCGTCAAAATAATGGGGCAAACGTCTTAAAATTAGAAAAACAATAGGGCTAAACATGAGGGAGAAAGGAGTCAAGCAAAAAATCCCTCAAGTGGAAATCTGCCCTTAACCTCCTATCTATAGTAACTCCACGATATGGAGATAAACGCCATGGCAAAGTGCAGTGCAGCGTAAGACCCCCTAAATGTTTACATGCAAATCATAACAGCTGGGATTATTGGGAAGAATAAACATATAATAAATTCCTGGTGTATATATATATATACCGGTATATATATATATATATATATATATATAAAACATCCTATACATTCCTGGTGTAAAAATCAATAATATATATACAGTATATATACAGGGTGTTTCATAAATACCTTTCATAAATTTCAGAATGAATAGACCTAGCAATAATAAATATACTTTACTATGTGACAGTTTTGGAAATTTCTCATATTTACCGGGATATTACACATTTTAGTTTAAATAGGAAAGTCTAGGGGATGAACACAATCAGTAGATTACCATCACCTCAATTACTTTATTTTGTCATAAATGTTTGAACATCAATGTATTTTACAGTATTTACAATAGGTGCTCGATCAATTTGCTTCATGGGTTCGAATACTGTATGAATGAAGCTTCATAAATTGAAGGTAATGTGAGAAGGTGAGAGAAAGAAGGATGTACTGGCAGTCTTAAGTAAGTACCAGACATGGAGCCATACACCTCTGCTGAGTACACAGACATGTTACTTACTTTAGGTGCAGCTGGAGCGGTAAGGATGTACGGTGAACAATATCCCAACCGGAGGCAACCATCTCGGCCTACTTTCCTCAGCGTAGAAAGACGACTACGGGAATATGGCTCACTGAATCCACGTGCAGTAGACAGAGGAAGGCCTCATGATGAGCAACTACTCGATGCAGAAGAGGATATCCTTGATGCCATCGCAGATGATCCACCTACAAGCACACGTCGACTTGGTGCACGATTTGGTGTGGCTCATGCATCAGTATGGAGGATTGTAAACAGACATGGCCTGTACCCATATCATCACCAGCCCATCCATGCTCTGACTGAACGTGATTATCACCAACGAGTGGATTTCTGTCGGTGGCTCCTTACTCAAGAGAGGGAGAACAACGGTTTTATTGCAGAGGTTTTGTTTAGTGATGAGGCAAATTTCACAAGAAATGGCATGTTGAACCTACATAATACACATACATGGGGAGCAGAAAATCCACATGCAACAACAACGAGGGGACATCAGGAACGCTTTTCGATTAATGTTTGGGCCGGTATTCTTGGTGACCATCTAATCGGACCTTTTATGTTACCACAACGACTTACAGGCAATGTGTACACCAGATTTCTTCAGGATGACTTACCCATACTACTTGAAGATGTGCCTCTCAGAACACGTAGACAAATGTGGTTCATGCAGGATGGGGCTGCAGGTCACTTTGCACGAGGTACGAGGGATTTCCTTAATGTTATGTACCCTGATAAGTGGATAGGCCGTGGTGGTCCCATCGCCTGGCCACCTAGATCACCGGACCTAACTCCACTTGACTTTTATCTTTGGAGACACTTGAAGAGCAGGGTGTATGCTACACAAATCAACACCCGTCAGCAACTGTGGCAACGAGTTCAAGACGCATGCAGAGAAGTAAGAAACACACCAGGGATATTTGAAAGAGTGCGACAGTCTCTTATGCGCCGAGCCCAAGCCTGTATCAACGAGGGTGGGAGAAACTTCGAGCAACTATTGTAAATACTGTAAAATACATTGATGTTCAAACATTTATGACAAAATAAAGTAATTGAGGTGATGGTAATCTACTGATCGTTTGCATCCCCTAGACTTTTCTATTTAAACTAAAATGTGTAATATCCCGGTAAATATGAGGAATTTCCAAAACCGTCACATAGTAAAGTATATTTATTATTGCTAGGTCTATTCATTCTGAAATTTATGAAAGGTATTTATGAAACACCCTGTATATACAGTATATATATATATATATATATATATATATATAGAAAGAGAGAGAGAGAGAGAGAGTTATAATAAACACACAATAAATTCCTGGTATATAAAACAATTTATAATAAACACAATAAATTCCTGGTACACAAAAACAAACCCTCGTATTGGTTGGTACAATTTTATTAGTTCGTCTACACCACCAGTTTTACCACATTATTTACAAAACTTGAGACTGTACAGGAAGAGGTGATACTGGAAAAGATACAGCGACGGCAGCGGCGGCACTTAGTAAACACAAATTAACCCGTTCTGTGCCGAGGCCTCCCTGTTACCTTTATTCTGGCTATTACTAGACAATTTTAATCAGTTTTAACCCTTTCAAGCTCCAATACGCGTTTCTGTTCTGCTGTTTTCTGGCTACTATTAGACGATTTTATTCAGATTGGGAACGGTATACGGAAGTCAGAGGGTTGACTGAGATAGTATTTACCCTTTTAATACCCACAGATCCTTCCTAAGCTGCATTAAAATCGTCTAATGATAGCCAAAATAAATGCTAAAACGCGTCAGAGCTTCAAGGGGTTAAAAGGGCTTCTATTACTCGGTTTCAGCGACTCTGGCAAAATAACGCCCCCCCCCCCCCCCCCCTACAGTATAAGTCAATAATTCCAGTTGATTATTGGCTCTTGCAACCGTCTTCTTGTAGCAATTATTCCTTCTAAGCAAAGGTATTAAGGGGAGGTATTTAGTTTGTTCCCTAGACCTCCATCAAGCTTAAAATTACACCCCCTTGACCCCCTTTCAAGATAAATTTGTACATTTTTCGGTAGAAAAATGTCCAGGCCGAAGGCCGGTTCCTCTTAAATTACAGGCTCGCTATCGCTCGCCAGGGAAAATTCGACACCTTACTAAGTGGCACGACAGGTCTTAAAATTGTCAGAAATGGGGTGAAAGTTCTTAAAATCGGCAAACTAATGGGGCGAATGTCTTAAAATCTCAAAAGCAACGGGGCTAGACACGAGGGCGAAAGGGGTCAAGAAAACAGTCCCTCAAGTGGATATGTCTCCCCTTAACACCATCAGCCAGGATACACTAGGACCATATACGGGGCTGGGAGAGTGTAGATAGCAGAGAAGAGGGTGTGTTGTAGATAGTGTGTAGATAGTGTGTAGATAGTGTTGTAGATAGTGTGTAGATAGCAGAGAAGAGGGTGTGTTGTAGATAGTGTGTAGATAGTGTTGTAGATAGTGCGTAGATAGCAGAGAAGAGGGTGTGTTGTAGATAGTGTGTAGATAGTGTTGTAGATAGTGTGTAGATAGTGTGTAGATAGTGTTGTAGATAGTGCGTAGATAGCAGAGAAGAGGGTGTGTTGTAGATAGTGTGTAGATAGTGTTGTAGATAGTGTTGTAGATAGTGCGTAGATAGTGCGTAGATAGTGTTGTAGATAGTGTTGTAGATAGTGTGTAGATAGTGTTGTAGATAGTGTGTAGATAGTGTTGTAGATAGTGTGTAGATAGTGTGTAGACTTGTTTCCCCAAGGTGAATAAATCCGTCTAATAGGTAGCCAGAGGAAACTGAAAAGGACGTCACTGGTGCGGAAAGGGTTAAGGGGAGGTTTTTAGTTGATTCCCTAGACTTCCATCATACTTAAAATTACTCCCCCTAGACCCTCTTTCAAGATAAATTTGTACATTTTTCGGTAGAAAAATGTCCCGGCCGAAGGCCGATTCCCCTTAAATTACAGGCTCGCTATCGCTCGCCAGGAAAAAATCGACACCTAAATAGCACGAATGGTCTTAAAATTGACAGAAATGGGGCGAGGGTTCTTAAAATCGCCAAACTAATGGGGCGAACGTCTTAAAATCTCAAAAGCAATGGGGCTAAACATGAGGGAGAAGGAAGTTCGAAAAAAACAAATCCCTCGAGTGGAAACCTCCCCTTAACATGTAAAGGTCAACCTAAACTAGCAACCATGGCGCTCGAGGCGAAAACGTGGAAATGCGCTATTTACAGACCCTACACGACTCCACCACCATTCACAAATATACAATAGAATTCTCGTAACTCATAACTCGTAGACTAAATTCCAATGGATGACACAATATTCCACCCTATTTTGACCAATGTGGAGTTAATTTGAGTAACAACCGCGTCTTCAACCACCAACAACCTTCCTTCTACGTGAGTTAGACAGACAATAGAATTCTCGTAACTCATAACTCGTAGACTAAATTCCAATGGATGACAATATTCCACCCTATTTTGACCAATGTGGAGTTAATTTGAGTAACAACCGCGTCTTCAACCACCAACAACCTTCCTTCTACGTGAGTTAGACAGACAATAGAATTCTCGTAACTCATAACTCGTAGACTAAATTCCAATGGATGACAATATTCCACCCTATTTTGACCAATGTGGAGTTAATTTGAGTAACAACCGCATCTTCAACCACCAACAACCTTCCTTCTACGTGAGTTAGACAGACAATAGAATTCTCGTAACTCATAACTCGTAGACTAAATTCCAATGGATGACAATATTCCACCCTATTTTGACCAATGTGGAGTTAATTTGAGTAACAACCGCGTCTTCAACCACCAACAACCTTCCTTCTACGTGAGTTAGACAGACAATAGAATTCTCGTAACTCATAACTCGTAGACTAAATTCCAATGGATGACAATATTCCACCCTATTTTGACCAATGTGGAGTTAATTTGAGTAACAACCGCGTCTTCAACCTTCCTTCTACGTGAGCTAGACAGACATATAGGTCTGTATTCCTAAATAAATCCCTTCGTTGTCTGTAGTCATAAATATAGTTTTGGGTGTATTAATTAAGGGGAGGTATTTAGTTAGTTCCCTAGACCTCCATCAAGCTTAAAATTACACCCCCTTGACCCCCTTTCAAGATAAATTTGTACATTTTTCGGTAGAAAAATGTCCCGGCCGAAGGCCGGTTCCTCTTAAATTACAGGCTCGCTATCGCTCGCCAGAATAAAATCGACACCTGAATTGCACGAAAGGTCTTAATATGGGGTGAAAGTTCTTAAAATCGCTAAACTAATGGGGCAAACGTTTTATAATATCAAAAGCAATGGGGCTAAACATGAGGGAGAAAGGGGTCAAGAAAAAAATCCCTCAAGTGGAGATCTCCCCTTAAGTGTGCAGTTGGGTGAGTACATGATCAGATTAACTTGCTCATGTAGTAGTGTACACCCTATGTGGTGGATTGTGTTCTTTTATTTCATATATTATATTTTAGTAAGCGTTGTTTCCACATAGCGATTTTGATTAGTTATATTGTCTTTGTCTTTACATTGTCTTTAAATTGTCTTTGTCTTTACATTGTCTGTCTTTACATTGTCTTTGTCTTTATATTGTCTTTGTCTTTACATTGTCTTCGTCTTTACATTGTCATTGTCTTTACATTGTCTTTGTCTTTACATTGTCTTTACATTGTCAGTCTTTACATTATCTTTACATTGTCATTGTCTTTACATTATCTTTACATTGTCTTTGTCACAGTTTTGGGTTTGTTTAGTTTACAAGTTTTACATTTTAATCCCATACCGGTATATTCGATAAATGGATATCAAATTATAGTCATATGTACTTAACCTTTAACGGTCTTGATGGTGTAGTGGTTAGTGTTAAGATCTGTATGTGGTAACCCAGGTTCGAATCCCGGGAAGATCACATGCTTTCATTAAGGGGAGGTATTTAGTTTGTTCCCTAGACTTCCATCAAGCTTAAAATTACACCCCCTATACCTCATTTCAAGATAAATTTTTACATTTTTCGGTAGAAAAATATCCCGGCCAAAGGCCGGTTCCTCTTAAATTACAGGCTCGCTATCGCTCGCCAGAAAAATATCGACACCTAAGTGGCACGAAAGTTCTTAAAATTGACAGAAATGGGGCGAAAGTTCTTAAAATCGCCAAACTAAAGGGGGTGGGCGTCTTAAAATCTAAAAAGAAGCAATGGGGCTAAACATGAGAGAGAAAGGGGTCCAGAAAAAAATCTCTCCAGTGGAAATATCCCCTTAATTTCACTGGGGAGGTGTTTTTAGTGTAGGGAGTGAAATGAATAAATTAATTACACTATTGTTATAATTGCAATGAGATTACAGATGGGACTCTTCCACCTTGGTCAGCAACCCATCTAGGGGAGTCAACCTTATACAAATTTGGGCAGATGGGACTCTTCCACCTTGGTCAGCAACCTGTCTAGGGGTATATACCTCATGCATAGTACCGAAGGGCGGTGCGCTCATCGGTGCCACTTGCAGGTGGCGAAGTCTACAATAGAGAAAATAGATAGAATTACATACATATACATACATACATACATACATACATACATGCACACTTACTGCATGTTCTTATGTTCCAATATATGTATGTATATGTATGTGCGCACGTACGTGTATATACGTATGTTCTGTATATGAGTAAGTAAATAAACGTGTATATGTACTGTATATCACTTACTCTCATGGTTATTTTATGATAATTTGTATTCTGCACATGCATCATTATTGTATTTATTTATTTTGTTTGTAAACTGAGCTTACCATCTTCATATCTGTACATCTCATGTTCATCCACTAAATTGTAAAATGTGTATTTTCAGCTCATGAGGCTGCCATTCTTTAATAAACCGTTTATTATTATTATTATTATTATTATACATACATACATATATATACATACATACATACATACATACATACATAAAGGTTTAAGGGGAGGTATTTAGTTTGTTCCCTACGTTTTCAGCAAGCTTAAAATTACACCCCCTAGACCCCTTTTCAAGATAAATTTGTACATTTTTCGGTAGAAAAATGTCCCGGCCAGAGGCCGGTTGCTCTTAAATTACAGGCTCGCTACCGCTCGCCAGGAAAAAATTGACACCTTAATGGCACGAAAGGTCTTAAAATCGACAGAAATGGGGCAAAATGTCTTTAAAATGTAAAAAATACTAGGGCGAACGTCTTAAAATCGCAAAAGCAATGGGGCTAAACATGAGGGAGAAAGAAGTTAAAAAAAAAAAAAAAATCCTCCAGGTGGAAGTCTCCCCTTAAAGGAAAAATAGTCAAACTATGGAGAGAATGATGGAGAGTTGTGTCCAGCCTAATGAAAGCCCAATAATCTATAGGCAAATTTATGGTACCGTGTTAAATCTTCAATGCATTACTTCCACACGGTGATTTTGAGGAGTTTTTGAGTCTTTCTATAGTGCCGCGCCTGTTATTCAGCCAACTATTTTAAGACGTTTATCCCCATCCAGGTGTCGATTTCTTCCTGGCGAGCGATAGCGAGCCAGCATTGTAAGGAGAAATCCGGCTTCGCCGGAGACATTTTTCTATCGAAAAATGTACAAATTTAGCTTGCTGTCAAAACAAAGATATATATATGCTGGCTCGCTACCGCTCGCCAGTAAAATATTGACACCAGGATGGGGGTAACCATCTTAAAACAGTAGGCCGAATGGGGCCGAATGGATACAAGCCAAAGAGAGAGAGGGAGAGAAAGAGAAAAAAAAAAGCGAGGTGGGTTCCCTAAAATTCCTGGGGATGTCTTGATGGAGTATATCACGGAATACAGCCCTCCAGTGTCCTCCAGTGTCCTCCATAACAACGCAACATGTGCAGAAACTACGATACAACCTAGATTGTTTTGCCTTGGTCTTAAGGGGAGGTATTTAGTTTGTTCCCTAGACCTCCATCAAGCTTAAAATTACACCCGCTTGAGTCCCTTTCAAGATAAATTAGTACATTTTTCGGTAGAAAACAGTCCCGGCCGAAGGCCGGTTCCTCTTAAATTGCAGGCTCGCTATCGCTCGCCAGGATAAAATTGACACCTGAATGGCACGAAAGGCCTTAATATGGGGTGAAAGTTCTTAAAATCGCTAAACTAATGGGGCAAACGTTTTATAATATCAAAAGCAATGGGGCTAATCATGAGGGAGAAAGGGGCCAAGAAAAAAATCCCTCAAGTGGAGATCTCCCCTTAATTTCTTATTATTTCAATATATTTTATAACTTTTATGTTCGCTCTTTCATCCGAGCATTAGTGAATTTCTTAGGAGAGTAGTGATGCTTTTGATAAACGACCAACTTAATTACATGTAGGCTACACTTATAAATATTTTAACTAATTATTCCATGTTCCTTCAACCTCAACCTAAGCAGCAGTCTGTCACCTCTGCAATGTTCTGCAATAACGGTAATGATGCTTGAATATCAAAGACGTTGAATGGCTTAATGGGTATTAACTCAATGACTGCGGGCTGTTATATAAAAAATACAAGGCCTGGGAGGCAGGCGAGCGAGTATAAGCAGCGCGGAACAGTCCCATCCATAGCCCCCCCCCCCCCCCCCCGGTGTCTGGGCGATCACTAGTGGCAGTGGCAGACATCTCCAACTCCCTTACAGACTCGGAGATAGCGAAAACCGTTCAAACGCGCATTTTTTTTTTAACAAATTAGCATCAGCTGTGCAATATTGTAGTGGTCGTACAGACATGATTCAGACGTCACTGGAAAGGTCTATTCCTCTGCTTTCAGGGATACTGTATATCATTGAAATAAGTTCTAATTCTGTATATCATTGAAATAAGTTCTAATTCTTGTTTATCATTGAAATAAGTTCTAATTCTTGTTTATCATTGAAATAAGTTCTAATTCTGTATATCATTGAAATAAGTTCTAATTCTTGTTTATCATTGAAATAAGTTCTAATTCTGTATATCATTGAAATAAGTTCTAATTCTTGTTTATCATTGAAATAAGTTCTAATTCTGTATATCATTGAAATAAGTTCTAATTCTTGTTTATCATTGAAATAAGTTCTAATTCTGTATATCATTGAAATAAGTTCTAATTCTGTATATCATTGAAATAAGTTCTAATTCTTGTTTATCATTGAAATAAGTTCTAATTCTTGTTTATCATTGAAATAAGTTCTAATTCTGTATATCATTGAAATAAGTTCTAATTCTTGTTTATCATTGAAATAAGTTCTAATTCTTGTTTATCATTGAAATAAGTTCTAATTCTGTATATAATTGAAATAAGTTCTAATTCTTGTTTATCATTGAAATAAGTTCTAATTCTTGTTTATCATTGAAATAAGTTCTATTTCTGTATATCATTGAAATAAGTTCTAATTCTTGTTTATACATGAAAATGTGCAGGGAATGAAGGATATTTTTAGTCCAAAACCCCCGTATGGTAGTGGTGACCAAGCAATTGTCATATGACAAGTGCCGCAGTCACTGTGTTAAAATCATGATGCATATTATGAAGCCAAAAAGTGTGTACTACTGTGAACTGTACAATTAAATTCACTACTTTAACCATATTTAGTCGGTTATTAACCCTCTCACATCCTGACGCGATTTTTGAGCCTATTAGGGATACTTTAAAGCCTTTGTTACCGTCAGGGGTCCTTTAGTTTGTTTACTTCAACCTCTGCAGTTGTCTTTGAGTTAGTTGTGTTGAGCCTATTGGGGATACTTTAAAGCCTTTGTTACCATCAGGGGTATCTATAAACCTTTAGTTTGTTTACTTCAACCTCTGCAGTTGTCTTTGAGTTAGCTGTGTTGAGCCTATTGGGGATACTTTAAAGCCTTTGTTACCATCAGGGGTATCTATAAACCTTTAGTCTAGTTACTTCAACCTCTGCAGTTGTCTTTGAGTTAGCTGTGGGCAGAAAACTAATTTTGGAGGTAATTATAACAGTGAGAGAACTCTATTTCTTATTGCTAATCTGGCAACCTCTGCGTCCTATGGTCGTGAGAGGGTTAATGGTTTCTGTATCGGCGATCTTGTTTTATTTATTTCAGGTATACAGGTACAGTAGTTAGGTGATTTATTAAGCTTAGGAAGGATGTATGGTAGCCAGGAGGGTTATTTTAGAGTGTCCGTAGCCTTTTTATTGGTATACGTCCTTCCTAAGCTGCACAAAATCGTCTATATGCAGCTAGAATGTAAGAATACGTCGCCAGTACAGAAAGGGTTAAGAAGTTTCAATATATATATATATTGTATTGTATGACTGTATATTCCATTATTAACTGTACAATTCATTATAGAAACAATCTTAAGTCAGTTATCAAATTAAACAAAATGTTCTCAAATATTGTAGTCTTTCAACCTTTAGAATCAAATAAACAAAAAAATAAATTCATACAAACCTAAACAAAATCATGAAATACAATACTGTATTATCGGTACGCAGTTTTGAATATCAGTTTTGAATATCAGTTTTTGAATATCAGTTTTGAATATCAGTTTTGAATATCAGTTTTGAATATCAGTTTTGAATATCAGTTTTGAATATCAGTTTTGAATATCAGTTTTGAATACCAGTTTTGAATATCAGTTTTGAATACCAGTTTTTGAATATCAGTTTTGAATATCAGTTTTGAATATCAGTTTTGAATACCAGTTTTTGAATATCAGTTTTGAATACCAGTTTTGAATATCAGTTTTGAATACCAGTTCTGAATATCAGTTTTGAATATCAGTTTTGAATATCAGTTTTGAATATCAGTTTTGAATACCAGTTTTGAATATCAGTTTTGAATATCAGTTTTGAATATCAGTTTTTTAATATCAGTTTTGAATACCAGTTTTGAATACCAGTTTTGAATATCAGTTTTGAATATCAGTTTTTGAATACCAGTTTTGAATATCAGTTTTGAATATCAGTTTTGAATATCAGTTTTGAATATCAGTTTTGAATATCAGTTTTTGAATATCAGTTTTGAATACCAGTTTTGAATATCAGTTTTGAATACCAGTTTTGAATATCAGTTTTGAATATCAGTTTTGAATATCAGTTTTGAATATCAGTTTTGAATATCAGTTTTTGAATATCAGTTTTGAATATCAGTTTTGAATATCAGTTTTGAATATCAGTTTTGAATATCAGTTAAATTAAAATAAGACTAAATTCACGCAAATCTCCAATAAGCTGCCAAGCGTTTGTAACCGCTGAAACTGCAGGAGGGTCTACGGCTCAACTCTCAAGGTTTAAGGGGTCCACCCCGCTCTTTATTTCTCTCTCTTCCTTTTCTTATTCTCCGAGTTGTATCCGTTCGGCCCCATTCAGCCTACTGGTTTAAGACGTTTATCCCCATCCAGGTGTCGCGAGCCAGCATCGTATGGAGAAATCCGGCTTTGCCGGAGAAATTTTTCTGTCGAAAAATGTACAAACTTAACTTGCTGTCTAATAAATTATGCAAATATGCTGGCTCGTTATGGCTCGCCAGGAAGAAATCGACATCTGGATGGGGATAAACGTCTTAAAACAGTAGGCTGAATGGGGCCAAATGGAGACTAACCAGGAAGAGAGAGAGAGATATATAGAGAGTTAAAGAGAGCGAGGTGGTCCCCTTAACTGCAACAAGGGATAATATTGAGAAAGAGCAGATCAGTTGCAAAGATTATAATTATACCTATCGTCATTATCATTATCATTATTATTATTATTATTACCCGACAACTAGAGGTCTTAATTAAGGGGAGATATTATCCACTTGAGGGACTTTTTTCTTTGACCCCTTTCTCCCTCATGTTTAGCCCCATTGCTTTTGAGATTTTAAGACGTTTGTCCCTTTAGTTTGGTGATTTTTAAGAATTTCCGCCCCATTCTGTCAATTTTAAGACCTTTCGTGCCCTTTAGGTGTCAATTTTTTCCTGGCGAGCGATAGCGAGCCTGTAATTTAAGAGCAACCAGCCTCCGGCCGGGAAATTTTTCTACCGAAAAATGTACAAATTTATCTTGAAAGGGGGTCTACGGGGTGTAATTTTAAGCTTAATGAAAACGTACGGAACAAACTAAATACCTCCCCTTAAACCACAGTCACATAGTAAGCTTTTTATATACAGTACATATATACAAGTTTAAAGACCGCTTCGTCCAGAGAATGTGGTTACAGTCTCACGTCCTAAATAGCGGCATTCCGGGTGACCCTGTCATGGGCTGGCTCTGTTGTCAAGTCATTTTGAGATCGGACTGGAGTACCTGATCCCACGTCTTTCTAGGTCTACCCCTACGCGCAGCTCCCCCCACGATCACAGTTCGGCATTTCTTCACCCACTTCTGACCATCCATTCTCTCCAAGTGTTCAAATACAAAGTCGGCAACAGGTCGGAATACATTATATTTGTAACAGCAACTAGATTGAAGTTAGGTTATCTTAGGTGGCTCAATTGACCACTTGCGAGTTTCAGGCCATAAGGAAGTTGGAGCCGTAAACATCGGTATTAAACAGAAATACAATAATAAAGTAGATGTCTAGTGGATAAAGCGTATGTTGAATTTAGTTGTATTTATTTATAAATGCAATACAACCGCATTTTAGCTGGTAATTCTGCTAAATATCAATGTAAACAACTCCAACTTCCTTATAGCCTGAAACTCGTTCAATTCATATACAATTGTAATTATTCAAAGCTGCCTGATAATAAATGACAAAAATATACTGGGATGATTTTTGTTGTTGCAGCTCTGTATAATGATCAATAATCAGTGAATAAATAATGACAAGAGAGAGAGAGAGAGAGAGAGAGAGAGAGAGAGAGAGAGAGAGAGAGAGAGAGAGAGAGAGAGAGAGAGAGAGAGAGAGAGAGAGAGAGAGAGGAGAGAGAGAGGAGAGAGAGAGAGGAGAGAGAGAGAGGAGAGAGAGAGAGAGAGGAGAGAAGAGAGAGAGAGAGAGAGAAGGAAGAGAGGGAGAGAGAGAAGGGAGAGAGAGAGAGAGAGAGGAAGAGAGAGAGAACGAGAAAGGAAGAGAGAAAGAGAGAGAGAGAGTGAGAGACAGAGAGCGAGAGAGAGAGAGAGCGAGAGAGAGAGAGAGAATGAGTGAGAGTGAGAGACAAAGAGTAGAGAAGACAGCAAAAGGAAAATACCCCCAGAAATGTCATCACTACACCATTAGGAATAACAAACTGATACACCGCCATTAACTGATACACCGCCATTAACTGATACACCACCATTAACTGATACACCACCATTAACTGATACACCACCATTAACTTAAATATATATACAGTATATTAGTAATGACTTGAACCCTTCTGTACCGGTCACGTCGTTTTAACTTTATTATGGCTACTATTAGAGGATTTTATTTAGTTTAATCAGGGCCTCAAGCCATTAAAAGGCCTCAAACTAACTCACATTAACCCTTCTTACTACCACAGATCCTTCTAACACTGCACAAAGATGAGAGCTCTGTGGGAAAGCCCGATCGTGGCCATGGCCTTTCTCAGGGACTCGGGGCTGTTCGGCCAGGCAGCTTAGGGAACAACAACAACACTGCACAAAATCCTTTAACACCTTGGGTCATAAACACTTGTCATATGACAATTGCTTGGTCACCACTGTACCATACGGAGGTTTTGGACTAAAAGTAACCTTCATTCCCTGCACATTTTCATGTATAAACAAGAGCTAGAACGTATTTCAATGATATATCCTTGAAAGCAGAGGAACAGACCTTTCCAATGACACCTGAATCATGTCTGTACGACCACTGGTTGCCGTGCAACGATATTGCACATGTGACGCTAAATCGGTAAAAAAATAGCGAGTTTCTGCGGTTTTCGCTATTCCCGAGTGTGCAAGGGAGATGGAGATGTCTCCCACTGCCACTAGTGATGGCTCAGACACGGGGGAGCGGTGGATAGGACAGTCCCGCGCCGCTTATACTCGCTCGCTTGCCACCCAGTCCTTGTTCAAGGCAGAAATTCAGCCATTGTCATACGACAAGTGCCGCAGTGATGACCGTATTTTTTATATAACAGCCCGCAGGCATTGAGTTAAATATACAGAAGTTACAATATAACTTAAAAGACGTAGCTGGTATAGAAGGGGTTAAGAGTAATTCCTGGATCCACTATTATGGCTCTCACACATTTGGAAATCATTTTTTGCTATAAGCCACAGGCCGTGGTATGGTCGGTAGCGCGTCTGACTGCTGATCGAAGGGTCGGCAGTTTGATCCCACCCCTTGCCGTCAAGAGGTAGACGTCAAGAGTTTGGTCTAGTAATGTGTGGCAAATATCCAGTTACGTCCCTGACACAAGGGCACGCACTAGCCCTGTTAAACGTGGGAGTGCACGGCATTAAGGGGAGATTTCCACTTGAGGGATTTTTTTCTGGATCCCTTTCTCCCTCATGTTTAGCCCCATTGATTTTGAGATTTTAAGACGTTCGCCCCATTAGTTTGACGATTTTAAGAAATTTCGCCCCATTTATGTCACTTTTAAGATTTTAGGTGTCGATTTCTTCCTGGCGAGCGATAGCGAGCCTGTAATTTAAGAGGAACCGGCCTTTGGCCGGGAAATTTTTCTACCGAAAAATGTACAAATTTATCTTGAAAGGGGGTCAAGGGGGTGTAATTTCAAGCTTGATGGAAGTCTAGGAAACACACTAAAAACCTCCCCTTAAAAACTGCCTCATGCAAACCACCACCAAGTAATTTTATTCAGCTTAGGAAGGCCCCGACAGACTCCATGAATATATATATATATATATATATATAGTAACTATCTCAATAAACCCTACTGTATCTATGGCACTTCAATCTCTACCCTAATGGAACCATCTTAAGGGGAGATATGGGCCGGTTTGCTGGACCACTTTCTCCCTCATGTTTAGCCCCCTTAGTTTTCAGATGACAAGATGTTTGCTCATTAGTTAGTCGATTTTAAGACTTTTCGCCCCATTTTTTCGTCAATATTTAGACCTTTCGTGCTATTTAGGTGTCGATTTTTTCCCTGGCGAATGATAGTGAGCCTGTAATGTTGGAAGAAGCGGCCTTCGGCCGGAACATTTTTCTACCGAAAAATGTACAAATTAATGTATAAGGGGGATCTAATGGATTTTTTTTTTTAAATTTGATGGAGGTCTAGGGAGGAAACTAGAAAAATAACGAATATATGCAAAAATCGCCCAAAAAGTGAACCATCTCCCCTTAAGTAGGACTCGCAGAGGGATTTTTAGGAACACGTCATTCTGCAACTTTCTGGGACCAATTGTTTCCATTTATAGTTGTTTCATTTCATCTGACGGTTAATTCAATGTTTTAGCAGGTGATTTATCGCTTCTTAATGAAAGCATATGCAATTGCTAAGTATTTATGTAAATTAATGTCACTCATACTGAAAGAATAAAGTCTCATATATTGTGCCTTCAACCCTTCCGGTCCTTGTTGTTGTTGTTGTTGTTCCCCAAGCTGCCTGGCCAAACAGCCCCAAGGCCCCGAGCAAGGCCAAGGCCATAACGGTCCTTGTGACGCTGTATTCTAGCTACTGCCGAAGACTTTACATAGTTCCCTGCTGTGAGTCAAAGGTACAGGAGCAACTTGCCTTCAAAAAGTTAAAAACCTCTAAAAGCTAAAAACCTTTGATGAGTTGTGACGGCGGGATTCGTCTCACCTGTCAGAGAAAAACAAAGATTTATAATGACGCATGGGGACGTCTATCTTAGCATCTATAATTTGTACTTTTTTGTTGTATATTTTTTTCAAGAAATTAGTTTACCCACACCACTGAGCTCCTCAAAAGAACTCTCATAGGGCTGGCCCGAAGGATTAGAACAAGGTGGACAACTAATCAAGACAAGATAGATAGGGACGTTATTGTTGATAGATAGGGAAGGGCAGGAGGTGAACAAATCTAGGAAGGTGAAGACACGTAGACATTTCTCGCCATGTCATCAGTTCAGCCGGACCACATGAGCTCCACAGCAAAACTTTTATAGGGCAGAGCTGAAGGATGAGGCAAGAACTGCTACACTGCAGCACCAACCAAGAAGTGATCAAGGGCGAAGAATGAAAGATCAGGACTAGGGTAGAAAAAAATCACAGCGAGATGCAAAAATAATGCACTACAGAGGGAAATGGAGTCAGTCCGGCCGCACCAGCCACCGATAAAGACAAATCAGGTCAGGAGTTAACAACCACGCCAGGCCAACTATGAGGGCCCGACAGGATGGCATAATTATGATATAGGTCACCCGAAGGACAACCGGAAGAGACAGAATAAGAACAGAAGGTGAAAAACAGAGACAGAGGAAATAAAAGCTACCCAAAATTAGTCAAGCCGACAACGAAAGTTTGAGTGGAGAGGGTAATAACCCTGCCCCATCAAGCCTCAGTCGCCGGCCCAGAAGCCCCCCCTACGGCGACAAGGAGGGTAGTACTAGGGAGGCCTTATTTGTACTGTTACAGTACTTTAACCCCTTCAGACTCATATGACGCAGAGGTTGCCAGATTAGCAATAAGAAATAGAGTTCTCTCACTCCTATAATGACCTCTCCAAAATTAGTTGTCTGCCCACAGCTAACTCAAAGACAACTGCAGAGGTTGAAGTAACTAAACTAAAGGTTTCTAAATACCCCTGATGGTAACAAAGGTTTTAAAGTATCCCTAATAGGCTCAACACAGCTAACTCAAAGACAACTGCAGAGGTTGAAGTAACTAAACTAAAGGTTTCTAAATACCCCTAATGGTAACAAAGGTTTTAAAGTATCCCCAATAGGCTCAACACAGCTAACTCAAAGACAACTGCAGAGGTTGAAGTAACTAAACTAAAGGTTTATAAATACCCCTGATGGTAACAAAGGCTTTAAAGTATCCCTAATCGGCTCAAAATCGCGTCATATGTCGGAGAGGGTTAATGTACGTGCAACTAGCTTGCTTGGGAAACAAACTTATATGCTCATATAGTGATGTACAGCTCATATAGTGATGTACATTGTGATTTTGTTATCTCATAGTATTGTTTTGCTAAATCTTCAATGCGTTATTTCCACATACCGGGTAGCAATTTTGATGATAAGTTCTTTTGTCTTTATATTGTGCAGTTCCTGTTTGGTTGGTTTGTTTAGCAAGTTTTACAGTTTAATTGTAATTCATTATTGCATACCAGTACCGGTACAGTCGGTACTAATAGACCAACAGGTACAAATTGGTTATTGTACCTTATACCCCATCTCCCATCTTAACCCCTTCTGTACCGGCGACGTCCTTTTCATTATATTCTGGCAGCTGTTAGACTATTTTATTCAGTTAAAAAAGGGCCTCCAGCAATTAACAGGCTTCGAACTATCTCACTTAACCCTTTTTACTACCACAGATCCTTCTTAAACTGCACAAAATCGTCTAAATATAGCTAGAATAAAGCTAAAAAGACATCTTGGTATAGAAGGGGTTAACACTCCTTCTCTTCTTCACCAAGTAGTCCAGTAACAAAGGCACCCCCGAGCCCTGTCAATCGAGGGAGTGCACAGCGTTAAAAAATGCAGCCGCTTCATCCCATTTCCGATTGGGGCAGAGGAAATCTTGATACTTTCAATGCATCCAAAACCCAATTTCTCCATTTACCTACCCGACAACAACTTCCACACACCTAACCCTTATTATTTGTTTGGTCGCTTTACTGTGTTCGTATAAGTTTTGGTTGTTGGTGTTGTTGTTGTTGTTGTTGTTGTTGTTGTTCCCCAAGCTGCCTGGCCGAACAGCCCCAAGGCCCCGAGCAAGGCCAAGACCATAACCGAGCGCCCCCACAGAACCCTCCCTGCCGACCACAATAAAGCCTGGGTGACCGAAGCCATTCCATGGTGGGGAGCCGAGGAGGGTGCGGAAACGCCCGGGAAACCAAAGCCCCACCCAGGGCCCTGTGCCCCTCAGCAATTATGAAGAGAAAGTTGAGGGGCAAAGGAATAATGTGACGCTTTAGCTTCCAATCTTGGTAGATTGGGAGGTCAATCCACGGAAGAGACGCCGTCACTTGAGATCTAGAAAATATATAAGTAAAAGGAACAGTCAGAGTAAGCTATGGGTATGGCAGAGATCGCTCAGTTCTGACTCTGATAGACCAGCCCATCACCACTATAAGTTTTGGTTTGTTTATTTTGCAAGTTTTACATTATAACTTCAACACATCAACCCTTCATCTTCTCTCAGCATTCTTGGGGTTTCTTTTTCTTCTGGCCTTTCTTGGAAAAATCATATTACTGCTCTTGCTAAAAACAGCTTCCCAAAAGTTAGGTGTGCTCTCAAATGTCTCTGTGGGTTCCTCACCCTCGCACACCTTCTTGTGTCGTCCCAGTTCTGGTTTGTTTATTTTGCAAGTTTTACATGATAATTTGTATAGGGGACAGTGCGCCCCTTGTATCGAGTATAGTTCACATGTGTAGGGAGGTTCCCCCCATACCACACTTCTCGAAATGGTAGCATCAAAAGCATTTAGTCTCATCAACCTCCTCTTCTTACTAATTCCCTACAATCTCTCTCTACATGCCACAATGTTGCATCTCTCTCACTCTTCTACCGCTATTACAATAATCAATATATGGAGAGGGGGCACCTACCTTTCAACACACTCCCACCCCTATTCTGTCCAACTCTCACACCCAAGATTGAAAACATTTTCCCAATCTTTCTTCTACTCAACAAGCAAGCTTTGGAATTCTCTCCCTCAATCTGTCATTCTCTTGTCCTATGACCTGAACTGCTTCAAGCTCCGTCAGTCCAGAAATCTTTACTCTAACGTACCTTGATTTTGGCTCTGTCACTTTTTGTTGTTTCTACATAGCAATTTTGATAAGTTAGTTTACCTTTATCTTGTATCGTCCCAGTTTTGGTTTGTTTAGTTTGCAAGTTTTACATTTCAATTTAAGCTTTACAGCCCCATCATGTCATCACAGTGGCCGATGTTGGTATAGCGCTAACAGTGTCTCAGCAAGACACAACAAAATCCCCCTGAAGCACTTGCACCTGGCGAATCCGCACCACACCAGCCTTAACCGTGCTACAATAAGGCAGTATTGGATATAACCTCGAATAACTACCATCGAGGTAAAAAAAATAAAATTTGAATACCAATTGACCACTTGTGAGTTTCGTTCTATAAGGAAGTTGGAGCTGTTGACATCGATATTTAGCAGAATTACCAGCTAAAATACGGTTGTGGTGCATTTATTTATACACGAAACCCAATTTAACCCTCTCACGACCATAGGACGCAGAGGTTGCCAGATTAGCAATAAGAAATAGATTACTCTCACTGTTATAATTACCTCTCCAAAATTAGTTTTCTGCCCACAGCTAACTCAAAGACAACTGCAGAGGTTGAAGTAAACAAACTAAAGGTTTATAGATACCCCTGACGGTAACAAAGGCTTTAAAGTATCCCTAATAGGCTCAAAAATCGCATCAGGATGTGAGAGGGTTAACACACTTTTTATCCATCAAAAACCTACATTGTTATTGCATGTTTACGATTTCAACTTCCTTATAGCCTGAAACTCGCAAGTGGTTAATTGGCTACCTCTCCAAACCCAACTGCTGTACCACTACTGTACCACTACTGTACCACTACTGTACAAACAATCCATGAAACTAACCTTCACTCAGTCGTGGTCCTGTGCGAGATACGTCTGATAGAAGGTGGCGAGCTCTGAGGCGAGGTAGTGTGACTTGTTCCGTAGCTTCTTGGCTCCGGCGGCTACATCTTCCAACAGTTGTATCTCCCGTTCCAGGTTCCTCACGTCGCGCTGCATCTCACTGGTGCTCTCGTCAACCAGGCGGCACAGGCGGGCGAAGGTCCCACTCAGCTCCCTGGTGACAGAGAAATGAGGCAGAGTTTATACATGGAACAAACATTAATCTACCTTTTCCCCCATTACATATAACAGAAAAATAGAAATGCTTCTCATGTGTTATGTTTAACCCTTCCTGCCCGGGCAGCATTTTAACCCTCGGTACCTGGTTGGGCTCTGAGGCACCCATAACAAACTAGGGCCTGAAACACGGATGGGCTCTTGAGCACCGTAAGCTTGAAAGCTTACGGTAGCAGTTAAAATAACAAAGATATGGGTAGCCTATTAAAGACGTTTTTTGGCCAGGTCGCCCGTGTTTCGGGGATATCTTATAGAATGCGTAACCGGTCATTGAGGGTTAAAAAGACACACCTTGCGAAGGCCCGGAGCCCGGGCGTCCTTTTAAAATCTGTATGTTTGAAAGCGTCCTTAACCCTTCCTACCCGGGCTGTCTTACCCAATGACGGTCGCCCCTACCCGGGCGAAATGGCTGAAAAACGTCTAGGCCTAGGCTACCGTATTTATGTTTATTTTCACTGCTAAAACTTTCCCACTCATCTATAATCGTAGTGCGGTTTTCAATCTGTATTTTGGCGTTGAGTAGAGCTCTGTAAGTCAACTGGTTCAGTTGTGATGACGATTTCAGTGGAGCAAATTGCAGAGATGTTGCCAATATGGGGGCTTTTCAGACACTAATTTCGTCTGACGTCAGAACAATAACATTGAAGAGTCTTCTCCTTCTTGTTTTCGGAGGTGCGGTGACGCAACGCTTGGGTTTGTTGACATACGTCGTACGCACAGCGTTCAGACCAAGCTTAATTAGGCTATTAAGCTGCTGCCTTAGGTAAGGCATACCGGGTAGCGGCCCTTCTTTCGAGCTGTCCTTACCTAAGGCAGACCGGGTAGGAAGGGTTAAGCGTGCTCTGAAAGCCACGCGGCGAAATGTTTGTAAACAAAGCCGATCGGAGCGCCGCCAAGCCTCAACAAGAAGAAGTCCGACCTTGTCCGCCATTGCCAGTTAGAGCGAAAATTAGTGTTCCAAAATGTCCGATATGGCTAAATCTGCGGAAAAACTCTCTCCACGGAAATCGTCATCACACATGAACCAGTTGACCTAGAGAGCTCTACTCAACACCAGTCTACAGATACAAGTAAGTGCTATATTTTGAGATTTGTATGAATTCTCTAGCAGCTAAAATAAAAAAAATAGGCCTATGTTTACATACAACGTTTTTTGGCCAGATCGCCCGGATAGGACTATCGACATCTATAAATGCTGCCCGGGCAAAGAGGGTTTTGCGTTGTTTCCACATAGCGATTTTGATTAGTTCCTTTGTGTTTATCTTTTTTTTTTTTTTTAAAGACCTCCGTCTACGTATTGTGAAAAACCTGTTATCCTCCGGCAAATTGTGGGGTTGAGTGAGTGAAGGGGGGGACAGTGAATGAAGGAGGATACATGTTTTCAAAATACGTGTTGCTAGCCCCAAACGCGCGAGCAACTGTGGCTTTCAACTATCCGACACATCCCCTTTTATTTATGTGCATCACACATGTTAAATACAAATAAAGTTTATGTTTTGTTTTACCCTACTGTGGAAATGTGTTTATCTTGTGTCGTCCCAGTTTTGGTTTGTTTATTTTGCAAGTTTAACATTATAATATTGCTGTAGTGTACTGTACTTACTGCTGGACCTGATGTGAGCAATTATGCGAGGTAAGATCCACAATGAGTCGTAGTTTCCTTGTGGCATGGTCGACGTATTGCTTCTTGAACACTCTCTCCCGCGCCTTGTTGGTCCACGTGAGGCGCTCGTAGGCGTACAGGCAACCGTACACACCACCGGTTAGGGCTATCAAACGCCATCCCACCGTCTTGAACATCTGGGGGGGAAGAATCACATACTATAGTTAGTTAAATATATCAAACACACTATAATCCAATTTGCTAAATATATAATTTTGAATCAAATAATATAACACATTTGATAAAAAAAAAAAAAAAAAAATATATATATATACCGGTATATATATATATATACAGTGGAATCTCGCATCTAACGCATTTTGATCTAACGAATTTGCATCTAACGACCCTATTGGAGCTCTACCCGATCTCAATCTAACGAACCAAAATCCATATCTAACGGCAATTATTCTGGGTGCCCGGTATCGAATTTACAAATTTCCCGCCAAATAGGCCTACCGTACTGAGCTAAGTGGCGTCCCTCCTTCCTCCCTCCCTCCCCGTCACTGTCGTCAGTCCAGTCCGCGCCGCGCCTTAGGCCTACATTACTCAACCCAACTCAATCTTTTGTTGTGTTACTCGCCCCAACCTTAAGCTTTTGTTGTGTTACGCCTTTTGTGATGTCGACCCAATCCTCAGGTACTGGAGAGGGGAGTGGTGAAAATGGAAATATGCATGAAAGAAAGACAAAAGTACCAGTGAAGAGGGTTACGCGTGTTGGAAAAAAAATGAATAAATATACGGCAGAGGATAAAGCGAAAGTGATTGAACTAATTGAAAAAGGCCTCAAGAACTGCGAGATAGTGAAAATAACTGGGTTTCCCGAGGGGACAGTGCGTAACTTTAAGAGTCAGAAAACTAAAATTAAAGCCAGCCTATCTGTTGCAGAGACGTGTTTTAGTGGCAATGTTAAGAGAGGGAGGCGGTGGTGGAGGTGAGGAGGTGCGTGGCGCATCCCAGTTAGCCTAGCCTCCCTGCTCGGATATCTTCGACATCGTCTAACCTACACACTTCATTATTCACTCACAGGTTGGTTTATTATTAATTCTTCTTATAATTAATATATTACATGATTTTAATATATTTGATGTCACAAAATAGCACTCGGAAGGGCAAAAATAGGTAAAAATGGGGACTCTGTCTAAATTTTGGCACCAATTACCATTTTTCCCATTATTTTATGTATTCATATCTAAAGAATCTGGATCTAACGCGATTTTTTCGGCACCTATTATTCGTTAGATACGAGATTCCACTGTACACCGGTATATATATATATATATATATATATATATATATATATATATATGCTCAACATATGCTGGGTATGCTCAACCGCCTTAGGGGGTTCTTTTCCCCTGCACAGCTTCTTGCTCTGTACAGGGGCATAGTGCGCCTTTGTATTGAGTATTGTTCACATGTGTGGGGAGGTTCCTCTCACACCGCTCTCCTAGACAAAGTTGAAAGGAAGGCCTTTCGTATCATTAACTCCCGTCCACTCACCAACTTTCTGCAATCTCTCTCTCTCCGCCGCAATGTTGCATCTCTCTCGCTATTCTATCGCTACTATAATAATCAGTGTTCCTCAGAGCTATCCCAGTGCATACCACCTCCTTTACGTAGGGCACGTGGTACCCGTCTTGCAACTCAATCCCACCCCTACTCTGTGCAACTCTCTAACCCAAGAGTGAAACGTTACTCTCAAACTTTCTTCTACTCAACAGCTGAGCTCTGGAACTCTCTCCCAGAATCAGTCTTTCCCTCTTCCTATGACTTAAATTGCTTCAAACTCCGTGTGTCCAGGCATTTTGGCTCGAACGTCCCTTGATTTTGGCCCTGTCACTCTTTCAACTATGAGGGAGGCACTCGCTATAGGCAGTTATGCCTTTTGCCTCCCTCAATCACATAGAAAAAAATATATATATATACAGTATATATATATATACAGTATATATATATATACAGTATATATATATATACAGTATATATATATATACAGTATATATATAATATATACAGTCAGGACCCCCAATACACGATTCCACAATTCGCGAAAACCCTAATACACGAGTTACCCCTCGAAAATAACATTAATTAATTAAGCATTAATTATGCGAGGTGGTACCACAATACACGAATCGAGAGCTAAGAAGGGGCCAAATCCGCTATTCCCGCTTGATACGCGAGCACGTCTACGTTTCGCGAGGCCCAGGAGTAGCTCTGAAAAAAAAAGAAGACGGGCATACGCCTGCCTTCCCTCCCGCTTACCCTCCCTCCCACAGTCCCGCTCAAGCGCTCATAGCCGTGCGGAGTGACCAAACGTTTGTAGTGCCTGCCACTTTTTTCGCCATGCCACGCCAATATAAGAAGATAACACACAAAATTAAGGTGGAATTGTTGTTTCGCAAGAAAAGAGGAGAAGGAAACTGTGCAATAGGCTTGTCAGAGTAAACTGTTCGTACGATTTGGTTAGGGAGGGAGAAGTTGGAGAAAATCGTGAAGTCCTACGGTCCTAGTCCTAGTCCTAGCCTATCTACTACTAATTTTAAGGATAGTTTCATATTTTTATTCATTGTTCTTCTTATATATAAGATATAGACTGTACTGTAGAGCCAAAAATGTCGAAAATAGGGCCAAAAATTTCGAAAATAGGCCATAATTGAGAGATGTCACCCAATCTAATTATTCCCATTTAAATTTAGTTCCACAATACCCGAATTCACAATACGCGATGCCTCCTGTCACCCCTATTCTCGCGAATTGGGGGTCCTGACTGTATACTGTACTGTATATATATATATATATATATACCGGTATATAAATAAATATATATATATATATATATATATATATATATATATATATATATATATATATATATATATATATATAAATATATATATAAAAAAAAAAAAAAAATAGAGGAAAAAAATATAAAAAATAGGAAAAGTGGAGATTGGGCCTGAGCATATACGATAAAAAAAAAAAAAAAAAAAAACTCACCAGTCCAAGCGCCAGAGCAAGTCCCATGGTTCCCTGTGAGCCAACACTAGCCACAGCGAACCTACTTATGATAGACCAGTCGTCCTGCGCTACACCAAACTGTGGCGGCTCATTACTGGGGGTCATCGGCGTCAGGGGCACACTGCGAGGAATCTGATGGGGAAAATACGAAGTAAGATTAGGGTCAGTATCTGCGTGAAGTACTATACAAAATTATTATTAGCAGTAGTCGTTCCGTAGGCTACCACGTCGAACAGCCCCCATTATCTGCATAAGATTAGTTTCATGATCTGCATGGAATGGTCGGTAGCATATCTAGCTGCTGATCAAAGGGTCAGCAGTTTGATCCCAGGTCGATGTCAATAGTTTGAACAGATCGATCTAGCGATTCGTAGTAAATGTCCAGTTAAGTCCTTGTAACAAGGGCACGCTCTATCTCTGTCAAATATGGGAGTGTACTATGTCAAAAACTGCATCGTTTATTGAACTCATGGCTTGAAGAAACTACAGTACAGTACAGTGGTCCCTCTCATTTAGTGAATTCATTAGTCTAGCCAAACCATCGCCAAAAGTGAATTTCGCCAAACGCGAATAGTACTTTAAATGGGAAAATTATCCATTAGTCTTTGATGAGGCCCGAGTTCACCCTTTTGGACCTTTTCAAACCGCCCGCCATGCGCATCGTCGATCGCCGGCACACTCGGCGCCGTCTGCTTACTCTGTTTTTGCTAGAAGACATAGGCCTAGCCTATATATCTCCACAAAAAATTGACCTAACCTAGGTTAGATGTATATCAGGCAGCAAAATTCATTGTTATCTTGTGAATAGTCTTATTGATAAGGAATAACCACATAACCTTTAAGTGAGTAGCTAGCCAGACCAAGAAATGGTCTAACCTAGCTTAGATATATATCAGGAGGCATAAATCACATTTACCTTGTGAATGGTGAAGACTAGAATTTTCTATACCAACTGCTTTTCGATTGAGCAAAATAAAGAAATTGTTTTTTGGATCCGTGGTCACTTCTTTGATTAATTATATTTATCGATTGGGCCCCTGAGTCAGCTGATGTGCGCATGTGTGTTTGTGTGTCGCAGACTGTTTGGCACAATAAACAAAGCAAAACACAAGAGATACGAAGTTCACAAATCGGTTTGGTCAAGATTACTCTGTTAATATACGTTTATGAAATATACCTGGGATATTCTCGCTATCCAAGCAGCTCAGTTAGGGTTTTGTGAGTAGGCCTAAGCCTATCTATAGCCTAGCCTCGGCCTAAGAGTAACTCTAAATACGGCGCTCTACTGTAGCCTACATGAAACATTAACAGCAATAGAAAAGACAATAGATAACAGATTTTATTTACCATGAATAATTTAGAGTTAGGCCTGGTGAGACTAGCTTGCGGGCGGCGCATTCTGGGCCGACGCCATTCCGTGACGTCAGCATTCTCGCCAAAAGTGTATTTGAAGCGCCAAATTCGGATTGTGGTACCATATCCAACCTATCGCCAATACTGTGTTTCGCCAAGCTGAAATCCGCTAAACGCGAGGGACCACTGTACATGATACAGGGGATATGATAGAGACTTTTAAGATAGTGTCAGGAAAGTATGATGAAGATGTGTGTGAAGGTATCTTCTTGATGTGGGAGGGAACGAGAGGACACTCAAAGAAAATTTACAAAGAAAGAAATAGGCTTGAGAAGGCAAAGAACTCATTTTGTGATAGAGTGGTAAATGAGTGGAACGCACTGCCCCAGTATGTAGTCGATTCCGAATCAATAAGGGAGTTTGAAAGTAATCTTGATAAAGCATAGGGAAGACAAGATTTGAAGTTTGATTACAGTATAAAGCAAAAATACAGAATAGTAAAAATGTTGCGTCTGCTGCCGCCACCGCCAACACCGTGAACGACCGCAGCAGTGCAAGTACTGGTACTGAGCTGGATACACAGGCCTAGTTTGCCTTTTTCCAGAGGATCAACTGTAAGAATACACAGATAATTTAATTCTGTTCTGAAAGGATTTATCAGAGAGAGAGTGAGAGAGAGAGAGAGTGAGTGAGAGAAAGAGTGCGAGAGATTGAGAGAGAGTAAGTGAGTGAGGGAGAGTGTGGCAGAAAGAGAGAGATATATACTTACATTATCTTTATGCCTGGAGTTAGTGATGCGACTGCTGGCTTTCCCCAAGAGTCGCTGAACCATAGACACCACACCCAGGGAGAACCGGAACTCTATGTCCTCCTGTATAAAGAGATAACATTACAAATATGTATTATAATGTAAAACTTGCAAAATAAACAAACCAAAACGTATACGAACACAGTAAAAAGACAAAATAACCAATCAAAATGGCTATTATTACAACTATTTATTACAATTAAAATGTAAATGTTTTCTCCATATATTAATCCAGTTAGTTATACACTAATTACATGAATAAAAAACAAAGGGGTCCACAAATTCTTATGAGTGGGCTAATTAATGAATATTGTCTTTGTCCAAGTTTTGGTTTGTTTAGTTTGCAAATTTTACATTTTAATGAACAGTTTAATATTGAAACAACTTAAAACAAGGCGACTTTAACCTGTCCACCTCCAGTGATGCCCATTGGCTAACGCCTACTTTAACCTGTCCACCTCCAGTGATGCCCATTGGCTAACGCCTACTTTAACCTGTCCACCTCCAGTGATGCCCATTGGCTAACGCCTACTTTAACCTGTCCACCTCCAGTGATGCCCATTGGCTAACGCCTACTTTAACCTGTCCACCTCCAGTGATGCCCATTGGCTAACGCCTACTTTAACCTGTCCACCTCCAGTGATGCCCATTGGCTAACGCCTACTTTAACCTGTCCACCTCCAGTGATGCCCATTGGCTAACGCCTACTTTAAACCTGTCCACCTCCAGTGATGCCCATTGGCTAACGCCTACTTTAACCTGTCCACCTCCAGTGATGCCCATTGGCTAACGCCTACTTTAACCTGTCCACCTCCAGTGATGCCCATTGGCTAACGCCTACTTATGGAACGCACAGCCCCAGAGACGTCCGTGGGACGTCAGCTATTTTCGCCTTATTAAAATAATTTTAGGATTCCCAAAAGGCTCAAATTTGTACACATGGTAGCTTAGGATGTGGGGCAAAATTTGGCAGCCCACAGAGACCATTAATTACACTGGGAGGGGAGAGAGCCTTCTGCTTTGCTATCCTTACCTTCCACTTAGTAGCAAATTTTGTTAGAATTAAGTCCAGACTGCCTAGTAGGGGGCCGCAAGGTCTGTGCAGTCTGTATCTATATAACTATGTAAATCCATATTGTTTAATACTGTATATATATAAAAAAAAATTATATATATACCGGTATATATATATGAATAATGCATGGGACTGGGTGTTACATTAACCCCTGGTAGCCGGAAAGGGCTCTAAGGAGCCCATAACAAACTAGGGCCCGAAATCCGGATGGGCTCCTGAGCACCATAAGCTTGAAGCCATTAAGTGCTGAAACACAAATAAGAGTTTTACTGGTGGGCTGCGGAACTCTTTATATAATCCAAGGCCTAAAAAAAAAACATTTAAATCAACCCTGTTTTTTTTTTTTTTTTTTTTTTTTTTTATTGGCCATGGCAAATATCACTCGTCCACATCCCCTCCTTTCCCCCCCCCCCCCCACCCCCCTTCATTTATCACCTATTCTCCCTGTTATTCCCTTATTCTTAGGTATATATTCGTCCTAACATTAGCGAGTTGCTAGCAGGGCGTGGTCATAAGTGTTACCAAGCGTGGGAAAGAGCGAGAGAGAGACAACCACGCAACAGTGTCTCTCCAGCCGTGGGGAGGAGTGGAGGAGAGGGAGGTTGCCTCAGCCATAACTTATGTAACTCCCGGCCTGTATCGCTGATTTTGACCATCCAAACGCTGTTTCCACTTGTTTTATTGTTGTAGCAGGTTAATACCTTTATAATCAATGTAAAATAGGCGCATATGGATAAGTATTAATGCTATTTATGGTACGATGACGATTTGAGTGTCGGAAACACTCAAAATACCTCAGCACAGGGGTGGCTGTATACTATAGGGGTACGCAGCGGAGAGGTTAAGCGTGTTTTGAAAGCCGTGCATCCAACGCATGTAAACAAAGCCTGTCGGAGCGACGCGCACCTACCAGAACAATAAGGAGAAGCGCACTTTTGTTGTTATTGTTTCGGAAAACAAGGAATAGTGTTGTTATTGCCCGATTATTGCTAACATCACCTCAAATCTTTCTCCACGGAAATCGTCATCACAACTGAACCAGTTGACTTATTTCGGAAAACAAGGAATAGTGTTGTTATTGCCCGATTATTGCTAACATCACCTCAAATCTTTCTCCACAGAAATCGTCATCACAACTGAACCAGTTGACTTAGAGAGCTCTACTCAACGCCAGTCTACAGATACAAAACAGGGCTACGTTTTAAGATGTGAGTGAATTCTCTAGCAGTTAAAATAATAAAGATGGGGTTAGCGGCCCTATAACAACGTTTTTCGGCCAGATCCTCCGGGTTTTGGGGATATCCTATAGAAGGCGAAACTGGTCTGTGAGGGTTAAGTTACTTTTCGGCTCAGTGGGTAACGTGAGGAATGCCTGTCTAGCGGTATGATGTACCCACCTGGAAGTCAGCACAGAGGTTTTCACAGTTGAGTCTATACAGGACCTCGAACGGTTCTCTCCGGGGTAACAAGGTGATCGCCATCTCTTTCTTCTCGTTCGCCAGCAGGGATAACATTCCATCTGGTCAAAAACACATTCATTAAATAATTACATAACATTAACCCTCTCACGTTCTTGATGCAATTTTGAGCCTATTAGGGATACTTTAAAGCCTTTATTACCATCAGGGGTATTTAGAAACCTTTAGTTTAGTTACTTTAACCTCTGCAGTTGTCTTTGAGTTAGCTGTGGGCAGAAAACTGCCCATTATAAGAGTGAGAGAACTCTTTTTCTTATTGCTAATCTGGCAACCTCTGCGTCATATGGTCGTGAGAGGGTTAATAACAATATTCAATACAGTATAATAGTCAGTTTACACAAATATCACTTAGGCCTATAGTTAGTCTTAATTATAAAGTAAAACTTGCAAAATTAAAAAAAAAAAAAAATGGGACGACACAAGATAAACGCAAAGGAACTTATCAAAATCGCTATGTGGAAATAAAGCTTAATAAAATCAAATTTGAAATAAATGAACACAATCCACCACATAGGGTGTACATCACTACATGTGCAAGTTAATCTAAATGCAAAATCCCTCAAAGAGATAAGGATACCATTTTTAAGACATTTAATAGAAGGAAAAACAAAGACAAAACAAAAAATGACCATGTGCCAAAAGACATCCTCCATTCACAAAATGTTTGTAACAATTGGACTTATTACTTAACCCGTTGAGTACCAGCGACGTGTGTTATACTATAGTGAGGACCCCCAATACACGATTCCACAATGCGCGAAAACCCTAATACACGAGTTACCCCTCGAAAATAACATTAATTAATTAAACATTAATTACGCGAGGTGGTACCACAATACACGAATCGAGAGCTAAGAAGGGGCCAAATCCGCTATTTGGGCTAGAGCTAGGTTACTATACAGACTCTTAGTGGACAGAGGTTTTGAGGCAAGTAAATTGTTCCATAAATTTAATCTTTTTAGGGTCAATTATTGTGACTGTATTCTAAAATTTGACATCAATAATTTTAATCAAGCATTTTTAACTTGAAGTTTCTTGTATAACCTCTGCTTACTTTTTGTCTGTATTTATTGTTTATCTTTTTCTTTTTCTATTATTATTATTATTATTAATATTGATGATTTTTTAAATTTATTGTTCTTGTTAAAAGAGTACTCTTTGTTTAAATCTGTTGTTACTTCATATTTTGCAATTATTTCTCTTTATATTATATGTATTCATTGTCGATAGTATCAATTGCTTACTTTTGCGATTTCCTTAGTTTATTTGTGCTATAAATGTAGGTTATTTGTAGGGTAGTTATTGATAGGGGTCACTTGAGGCATGCTATGCTTACAGGTACCTACCCGATAGCACTATCGTTAGTGAGTGCTGTACTGTATTTTATATTATTTTGTAATAGTATAGATATCTTATCAATATTTGTATTTTTTACTATTGTTAATGTCTTGTCATGTTGCAAATTTGATTTTAAATAATATTTTGACATTTAACATGTAGTTTCTTTATTCATGCAGAGTTTAGTAAAATTTGCCAGAACGTCCCGGACTTCCCAAACTTGACTACTTCCTTTAACGTGACGATAGTGCGTTGTTATATGTGCGATTGGTTTGCTTGGGAAACAGATTAACTTGCTCATGTAGTGATGTACACCCTATGTGGTGGATTGTGTTCTTTTATTTAATAATTTTCATTTTAGTAAGCGTTGTTTCCACATAGCGATTTTGATAATTTAATTTGACTTTATATTGTCCTTGTCCCAATTTTGGTTTGTTTAGTTTGCAAGTTTTACATTTTAATTCCCGCTTGATACGCGAGCACGTCTAAGTTTCGCGAGGCCCAGGAGTAGCTCCGAAAAAAGAAGAAGACGGGCATACGCCTGCCTTCCCTCCCGCTTACCCTCCCTCCCACAGTCCCGCTCAAGCGCTCATAGCCGTGCGGAGTGACCAAACGTTTGTAGTGCCTGCCACTTTTTTCGCCATGCCACGCCAATATAAGAAGATAACACACAAAATGAAGGTGGAAGTGTTGGATCGCAAGAAAAAAGGAGAAGGAAACTGTGCAATAGGCTTGTCAGAGTAAACTGTTCGTACGATTTGGTCAGGGAGGGAGAAGTTGGAGAAAATCGTGAAGTCCTACGGTCCTAGTCCTAGTCCTAGCCTATCTACTACTAATTTTAAGGTAAGGTTTCATATTTTTATTCATTGTTCTTCTTATATATAAGATATAGACTGTACTGTAGAGCCAAAAATGTCGAAAATAGGGCCAAAAATGTCGAAAATAGGCCATAATTGAGAGATGTCACCCAATCTAATTATTCCCATTTAAAGTTAGTTCCACAATACACGAATTCACAATACGCGATGCCTCCTGTCACCCCTATTCTCGCGAATTGGGGGTCCTGACTGTATATTCTAGCTATATTTAGACGATATTATGCAGCTTAGGAATGATCTGTGGTAGTTAACCCTTAAAGATCGGGGGTGGACTTAAGCCCGCCTCCAATTTGCAGCAAGTTAGGAGCATTATTAAGGCTTTTAAAGGGTTAAAATAGAGTGCAAATGGCCGGGAGCGCAGCGGGCCAGACAGCCGATTCCCAGGGCTTACCGCCGCCCATTAACTCATGTTCCCTGTGTTCTCGAGAGGCCGGCAGTGTAGCCAGTAGTGAGCACAGCTGGGAAAAATATGACGCTATACGCTAAACTCCGATGTTACTGGTATCACTGTATGAGAACCACGAGTGCTACGTAGCTCGTTCTGGTCTCATTTTGAAGCTTTTAGCGCCTAGTTTTTTGCTGAATACATTTCTTTTCATGCAGATACTTGATTTATCATTCAGGAGGGCCTGAATATGCCCAAATAAGCCCAAAACCCCCCACTAGACAAGGGTTAAAGGGGTTGGTTGAGATAGTTTGAAGCTTTATTATGGCTAGAGGTCCTTCCTAAGCTGAATAAAATTGTCTAATAGTTGCCCGAACATGATGAAAAGGACGTCCCCTGGTACTGAACGGGTTAAATCATTACATACCATTAATATCAATATTTGTATACAAAATAATAACTCAGCTGACACAAATATTTCTTATAGTTAGTCTGAATCCCAAATCCCAGAGAGATAAGGATTCTTTTTTAAGACATTTAATAGAAGAAGGAAAAACAAAGACAAAATAAAAAAATATCATCCATTCATAAAATGTTTGTGTACAAAAAAAAAAATCCTTAACCCACGAAATCCCGGGGGGGGGGCGGGGCCCCCCCTCATATGATCCCGATCGCTATGTCCGGGGCCCTTTTGATACAGGCAAACTTCCTAATTCAGTAACTGCTGATTGAGACCACTTAGAGCAGTACATTTTTTTGCAAATTGTATAACTTTTTGTTGTCTGTAGAATGCCATCGATACGACGCGTGGTTGCCGTACTATGACGATTTTCCCTCATATGAGGCCTCCCGGATTCCGAGGGTTAACCAACTTACTTGTCATTTCCGCTTGGTTGCTCTCCACATTAAGTGCGAGGGCGGAGGAGAGCCGGGCGCGCAGGTTGGAGCCCAGACCAGCTTCGACGTGAGCGTGTAGGGTCCGCTTGAACACGTTGAGCACCAGGGGGTCGGGGTGGAACGGCTCGGAGAACTCGTCAACCAGTACGCCCAGTCGGCGGATCTCCTCGTTCAGGGCATTAGACACCTGAGGCACACAGAGAGGAGATATTATTATGTTCTCTCCACCAACCAACTTTACTCCTAAACTCGATTAATGAAATTAACAAACACATGTGGCAGTCCGGGGATTCGAACCCAGGACGCTCACACCGAAAATCAACACACTTATGCATTGCGTCACGAAGACAGTTAAAGAATGCTGCACAATCCTACAATTTATTATGCAGTTTCGAATCCTGCATACCAATCTTAGCATGTACATTCATTCCAACTGCACTATCGGAGGCTATGAAAAATAATGATTAAAATGAAAAACTTGCAAAACAAACAAACCAATACAGGAATGGCACATATCTCCTCGTTCAGGGCATTAGACTGCTGATCCACACAAAGAGGAGATATAACCTGTACTATAATAAAATAGAGAAACAGATATATTCAGATTTGTTTTCACCAACCCACCAATTAACTTTACAAATATACCTAATTAACAAAATCAATGAAGTAATATAAAAGGGATGGAAGGAAGAAGACGAGATAAATATGGAGAATACTGTACACCAAAATATAAAGAGAACAAGCAATTTTTTTTGTTTTTAATGAATAGTTTAACCAGACCACTGAGTTACAGGACGTAACTTTTATAGGGATGGCCCTAGCAAAAGCCAAGGGGTCGGCAATAAAAGGAATGGGGTCATGCATGAAAGAAAATGAAGATGATCAGGGGGGAGCAAAGCTGGTCGGGACGGGATTAATCAGACTTCACTAAGAAGTGAACAAGAGGTAAGAAATAAAAAAAAAAAAAAACGGTCGACGGAAAAGGTGGGAGAGCCCGACAAAAGTTCAGAGAACGTCTACGAGCCAAAATATGTCGAACAAGGACGGGAGTAAAGAGGGCAAGCAGAATAAGCAATAAAAACCGAAATCCAAACAGTAATAAGAGATATAATACCGGTATACCCGGGCTTCGCTGCGTGTCTGCCTGCTGACATCGGAAACTCTCCGGGAGGTCTGGGACCTGGGAATCTTTTGTTGGAAGACCCGAAATGGGCCTGGGTCTCTGGGTCTTCTCCTAGGCAACATAGATGTGTGTGAATTTATATTTTTTTGTGTTGTGTTGTGTTGTGTTGTTCCTGTTCGGGCTCTGTTTCGAGTCGGCCACCCCCAGCTATGGGGTATATGCCTGAGTATATACTGTACATACATACATACATACATACCCGGGGTACTGTAAATAGATTGAGGAACGGCTCAAATAATGATTGAATAGCATAGACAGTCTACAGATCTCTCTATTCAGACCATTGGAGATGTGATGTACTGTAGATGCATGGGACATCATTACGGCATTACAATAATCTGTAAAGGCTTCATGCCTGTGTTGCAGATGCATGGGACATCATCATTACAGTATTACAATAATGTTTAAAGGCTACATGCCTGTGTATTACCATCACAAATGGAATGCCACCATTAGCTTTAGGTAAATAAAGGTGGCCACAGGCCGTAGTGCAGTTGGTAGATTACTCACTTGCAAACCAAAAGGGGTCGACGGTTTGAGGCTGGGGCCAGCTAGTGTGTGTGTTATTGGTGATTGGTCTAGGAATCTGTGGCAACTGTCCACTGAAGTCCCTGAAACATCAGGACACCCACCCTAGCTCTACTCTTGAGCAAGGAATACATGGTGGTATAAACTGCATAAAACACAGGTAGATAACATGTAAATAGTGAGGAAAGAGAATATTATGTTAAACAAAAATACAAAACAGTCAACATAAGATGTTGACTTCTTGGATTCTGTACTTATGACTACAAAGCAACTTAAAATGTGTATCTCACCCTCCGTTCCACATCCTCCACAATGGTGCAGATCTTGTCTTTCATCTTTGAGGTAAGGTCGTGTAGTTCCTGTTCCGTGTGGTCTAGCCGGGCCCATAGTAGCTCTCTCTCCCGACCCCTCTCCCCCCGCGCCTCCACCGCACGCTCCATCACCTTGCCCACCAGCTGACCTATCTCTCTGGAGGAGTAAAAGGCGGACGTATGGAACACATTTGCTAATTTTATTCAGAATGATGTTGTTATTTCATTTTGGCTAACAATAACAACAAGCTGAGAAGAGAGAAGAAATACGAGAGGAGAGAAGAGGAGAAGAGAGACGAAAGGAGAAGAGAGAAGAAAGGAGAAGAAAGGACAAAGGAGAAGAAAGAAGAAGAGAGAGGAGAAAGGAGAAGAGAGGAGAAGAGAGGAGAAGAGAGGAGAAAGGAGAAGAGGAGAAGAGAGGAGAAGAGAGGAGAAAGGAGAAGAGAGGAGAAGAGAGGAGAAAGGAGAAGAGAGAAGAAAGGAGAAGAAAGACGAAGAGAGAAGAAAGACGAAGAGAGAAGAAAGGAGAAGAGAGAAGAAAGAAGAAGAGAGAAGAAAGAAGAGGAGAGAAGAAAGGAGAAGAGAGAAGAGAAAAGGAGAAGAGAGAAGAAAGGAGAAGAAAGGAGAAGAGAGAAGAAAGACGAAGAGAGGAGAAAGGAGAAGAGAGAAGAAAAGAGAAGAGAGAAGAAAGACAAAGAAAGGAGAAGAGAGAAGAAAAGAGAAGAGAGAAGAAAAGAGAAGAAAGAAGAAAGGAGAAGAGAAGAGAATAGAGAGCCCCCCACCCCAATACTCACGCCACTATAGTAGTGCCGCGTTGTGTGTGTTGTTGGAACTTGGTAACCACGGCCGTCTTTGATATACATTCCTCAAACCGACGCTCAAACTCCTCAAACTCCAGGTACCGACTCCCAAAGCCTTCAGGATACCCCGACGCTGTAGGGGAAGAGAGAGAGTGTAAAATGAATGATATTCTCTAACCTACTGGTCTACAGTCCTCATAAGGCTGGAGAATGGTTTGAAAATAGATCGCACTATTCACTAAACTAATATTTACTTAATAAACCAACTATGTATGTATATCGGGTGAGGGTTGATCCTATCCAGAGTGAGGTTTGACATCCTCTACCCAACCATAGCCATTTCTTTTTTTTCTTGTATTAGTTTAGCTGGGTAGATCACCGGATTGGGTGGCACTGCAAGGGGGGCTGCAGATGGTGGGGATATTGGCCTGGGTGTGCAAGCCCGTGGGCTGATAATACCTTCCCCCGCTGCCCTCTCAGAGACAGATCTCATCTCACCCTGGCCCCTTCGGGGGCCCGAGCATCTGGCGCGGCTTCGGTCAACCGCACTCGGGACTGCTCGGCCAGAAAAACAAAAAAAAAAACAAAAAAAAAAAAGTCTGGGGAACTACAACAAAAGACAGTCTGGGGAACTACAACAAAAGACAGTCTGGGGAACTACAACAAAAGACAGTCTGGGGAACTACAACAAAAACACAGTCTGGGGAACTACAACAAAAGACAGTCTGGGGAACTACAACAAAAACACAGTCTGGGGAACTACAACAAAAGACAGTCTGGGGAACTACAACAAAAGACAGTCTGGGGAACTACAACAAAAGACAGTCTGGGGAACTACAACAAAAGACAGTCTGGGGAACTACAACAAAAACAACAACCAACCATCAAAAGTCAATAACACCAATCACTAAACTACTATCCGGGTGGATGGGACTCGTTAGCCTTGGTCGGCAACCCATCTAGGGGAGACAACCTTATACAAATCCGGGTGGATGGAACTCGTCAGCCTTGGTCGGCAACCTGTCTAGGGAAGTAAACCTTATACAAATCCGTACTGCTCACCTAAGGATGAAGCAGGTTAGTGGATGGACTAGCCGCGCACCACTGTAGAAAAATAGTGCTAAAAATATACATAGAATGCCTCGGAGTCAGACGGACCCTAAGTTGAGTGGTCAATCCTGTAAGGGGAGGTATTTAATTTGTTCCCTACTTTTTCATCAAGCTTAAAATTACACCCTCTAGACCCCCTTTCAAGATAAATTTGTACATTTTTCGGTAGAAAAATGTCCCGGCCAGAGGCCGGTTGCTCTTAAATTACAGGCTCGCTAACACTCGCCAGGAAAAAATCGACACCTTAACGGCACGAAAGGTCTTAAAATTGACAGAAATGGGGCAAAATGTCTTAAAATATCCAAACTACTAGGGTGAAGGTCTTAAAATCTCAAAAGCAATGGGGCTAAACATGAGGGAGGAAGGAGTAAAGAAAAAAATCCCTCAAGTGGAAATCTCCCCATAAGTCCTTCAGTAAACTGGCACGGATTGTCCTTCTCACAAGGGGTTAGGTCTGCTTAGGGTCAATAGATATAGATAGATAGATAGGTCTGCTTGGGGTCAATAGATAGAGATAGATAGGTCTGCTTAGGGTCAATAGATAGAGATAGGTAGGTCTGCTTGGGGTCTAGAGATAGATAGAGATAGATAGGTCTGCTTGGGGTCAAGAGATAGAGATAGATAGACTAAACTACAGTACTAAAAAGATGATAAACCAACTCACTATTATTTGGTGTTCCTTTGCTTTCATTGAGTCTAAGGTGTAGGGCTTCCTTGGCTGATACAAAGAAGATTCTCTGTTCCGCTTGAGGTCCGGCCACAACCTTCAGTTCGTCCACCAGGAACCCCACAGTACGCTCCATGTGCTGTTTACGAACCTACGGGGATGGAGGATAACAACACATTTTAGTCAAACCAATATCATTCGAAAAGTAGACATTTATTTGTTTTGACTTCTTTTAAATTTCATATCTATCTATCTATCTATTGCCGGACGCCACTAACGAAACAGCCCCATGCACCTCTGTCTCCAGTCAGTCGACACCCCACCTCCCATCCAGCACCACCTTTACTCATATACTTCTTAACTCCATCCTTCCACCTCTCACTCGGTCTACCTCTAGCTGTATTTACATGATTTTGTGCTGCTTAAGAAGGATTTGTGGTGGTAAAATGGGTTGGGTGAGAAAATTTGAAGCCTGTAGATTGCTGGAGGCCCTTTTGAAACTAAATATAATAGTTGGTGTTAACCCTCCTCACATCCTGACGCAATTTTTGAGCCTATTAGGGATACTTTAAAGCCTTTGTTACCGTCCGGGGTATTTATAAACTTTAGTTTAGTTACTTCAACCTCTGCAGTTGTCTTTGAGTTAGCTGTGGGCAGAAAACTAATTTTGGAGAGGTAATTATAAGAGTGAGAGTAATCTATAATGGCTATTCTTTAACTGGGGCTTCCTGGGAACAAACAATGACTTTGAAATGATGATAAAGAAGACACAATAACAAGAGCAATAATTGATAGAATAACAAAGAAACATTAAGAAATACAGTATAGAGATTGTATGTACTGTATGTATGTATGTATGTATGTATGTATGTATGTATGTATGAATGAATGTATGTATGTACTCAGGCCCATTCCCCACTTTTCATTTTTTTTTTTTTTTTTTTTTTTTTTCTGGGGGGGGCCGACTCAAGACAGAACCCGAAAAGGGATAACAAAACAGAAAACAAAGAACACACAAAAACAAAATACAAATTCACACACATCTAGGTCACCCAGGAGAAGAGCCAGAGACCAGGTGATATATTGTATTGGATATACAGTACTCAGGCACATACCCCACTGCTGGGGGTGGCTGACTCGAGACAGAGCCCGAACAGAAACCTGTAAAGTTGTAATTCTCAGGGTCCGGGACCACTTTCGCGTTCCCTCGCCCCTTTCTCTGTCTCGTTGAGTAGGAAAATTTGACAAGGGGAGGAGGATTCCTAGCCTCCCGCTCCCAGAATGAAAAGTAGGACAGTAAAAGAGACAGACAGAAACAGCTAAGGTTGGGTAGAGGATGTATAGAGATAATATTATGTAACTAACAGACAAATAACCATACGCTACATGTTACGTGGACAAAGGTGAAAACAGAATAGCTTTATACTGTACATGCCTTTATAAAAGTTCATAAACAAATATAAATATAAATAAAAACATTAAACAAGATTAATACATGTCTAAAGCAAAAAAAAAAAAACAATAAAAATAATAATATATATATATATATATATATATATATATATATATATATACCGGTATATATATTTGCAAGGTAATGTACTATCATACAAAAAAGTATCCTTACTAAAATGACACGCACCATTTAGACTCAATGGACGAAGTAATATGGAAACTATTGTTTGAGCTCGAATCGTACCCCACTTTATGAAACTCAACGTTCACGAGAGTAAGGATACTTTTTTGTATGATAGTACAATAATATTAAAAGTGCTGATACACAACCGTACATTCACTAAATAAGATGCAAGGGAGTATGAGAAATTAGAAAATAATTGATTCGAAATATCTGCTTTAAAGAACATCGTCAACGAACTTTTCAACTACAGTACGGTCATACAAACCTAATATTTTGTAATATTTGATCTCAGTAATCATATATTTGCAAAATTGTATGTATTGTATATACTCAGGCCCCTTCCCCATTTTTTGTTCACATTAGGGTAATTTTCATTGTACAATTATGTGTACGAGAAAGATGTAAATATACCCTGGTGAATCCCTTGGTTCCTTATTATATGCGTTCTAACAGTTAACCATTTCATGCTCCGTGAGTTTGCCATTTAGTATTCAGGAACGTTTTTTTGTCTTTAAATTAGTTTTCTGCCCACGGCTAACTCAAAGACAACTGCAGCGGTTGAAGTAACTAAACACAAGGTTTCTATACACCCCTGATGGTCACAAAGGCTTTTAAGTATCCCAGAAAGGGCGCATATTGCATCCTTGTGCGCGAAATGATTAACCAGTTTGTCAATACTGTTTATTAGTCTGAGTGATTCTTAATTCAACATATAAAATGCTAATAGAGTACTTAGCTATCATATTTCTAACCTCTGATACTCCAATGCATAAACATAAGCTGTGGATTTATACTGAAAGAAAAGCTGCACAAATCTGCACACACAAAAGAAAATGAATACAGTAATGTGATTATTAAACCATATCTTCAGTCGTTCCTCCAAATGAATACAGTAATGTGATTATTAAACCATATCTTCAGTCGTTCCTCCGAATTAGTTTAATACAGGCAATTCCTTGCCAAATATTGTTTATGAAACACAATTCTGGTTCATTAAACCAAACTTATCCAACATTTCTGTTTTGTCATTTGTGATTACTTCATTGCATAATTGCATTTTAGCCAATATTCTCGTTATAGAAAATTGTCACTGATCTATAAAACACAAGCCTTTAGGTGGTATCACACAAGCAATTTTTCTGTCAATTTTTACGAGCAATTGTAGTCTAGTAGCTTGAAAATATAAGTTCCGTAAGACTTAAACTACCTATAACATAATCTACTTTCAATCTAGTTTCCGATCCCAATGCAAGAGTTTTGAAATACTGTAGTACTAGAAAAAACTTGCTCATTGAAAATTGCCGGAAAATACGCTATTGTCACCGTCTAACCCTCGGTACCCGGAAGGGCTCTGAGGCACCCATAACAAACTAGGGCCCGAAACACGGATGGGCTCTGAGGCACCGTAAGCTTGAAAGTCTATTAACCCTTGGGATCCGGGAGGCCTCATATGAGGCAAAATGGTAAAAAAAAAAATTGCCGCTATAATCATCAGAACTCGGCAACCACGCGTTGTAGCGACGTCATCTCTACGGCATTCTACAGATAACAAAAAGTTCTACAATTTGCAAAAACATGGACTGCTCAAGGTAGTCTCAATCAGTAGCTACTGAATTATGAAGTTGATTTTACCAAAATTCATATGAGGCCCCCCGGATCCCATGGGTTAAGCTTGTTTTGAAAGCCGTGCATCCGACGCATGCATGTAAACACAGCCGGTCGGAGCGACGCCGCGCACCTCCAAAAACAAGAAGATGAATCAGAGTTTGTTATTGTGTTGTCTGCTAGACAAAAATTAGTGTTGAAAAGTGTCTCATATTGCTAACATCGCCTCGAAACTCTCTCCACGGAAATCGTCATCACAACTGAACCAATTGACTTAAGAGCTCTACTCAACGCCAGTCTACAGGTACGAAACACATCTACGTTTAGAGATGCGTGGGAATTCGGTAGCAGTTAAAATAACAAAGATACGGGTAGCCTATTAGACGTTTTTTGGCCAGATCGCCCGGGTTTCGGGGATAAATTAAAGAATGCGTAACCGGTCTGTGAGGGTTAAGCCAGAATCACGCGAGCACTTTTTCCGGCAATTTTTTATGGGCAAGTTTTTTCTTGTAATATTTTGAGGCTGTTTCACATTGGAATCGGAACCTAGACTGAAGGTAGATTATGCTAGGTGGCTAATTTCTGATATAACATTAATTTTGAAGATGCCAGACTACAATTACCCGTAGAAAATGCTTGAAAATGTACTCGTGTGAATTATCCTTTACAATGACTCCATACACCAAAGTCCCAAAAGCAACGACTGAAGATATTGGTTCTCATGTTTGACTCAGGAACTTACCTCACACTGCTCTGTGTTAGGCTGGGGGTAAGGAACAAGGGGGAGGGTGGAGGATGGGTTAGTTAGGGTTAGATCTCAACAAGGTACACTCGACCAAAAAAACAGTCTTTACACTAACGCTCTAAACATTCTGGAAGTGGGTCGAAATCTTATGATAATAACTCGCAGACGTATGTGTTTCACCCGATTCATTCCGTTCACACTAGATTATTTACAGCTCACCAGTGTAAACATTGTTTTTTGGTCGACTGTACAATACAACATGGTCTTCAATAGGACTAGCTCTACTAACTGTGTTTACATAGACACAATGTTATGATTATTGATGTACGTGACAATACACAATATGCAGTAACTAGAAAAGGTTTCATACCTTGTACAGTACAGTACTATATTGCCAGTAATATACTGTACTGTAAACCCTCGCTAACTCGGACTAATTGGGGGGAGACCACTTCCGACCGAGAAGCCCGATTTTCCAAGATGTCCGAAGTCCGACTTATGAGAGGGAAAATTCCGAATTAGAAGAGGAAAGTCCGCGTCAGAGAAAATTGAGATCACTTTTGTTTTTTTGTTTTTTTTTACATGTGAAATTCATCATATTAATGACAAATACGAACCTTATTATGTTTTCAGGGACAGTACAGTACATAGTAATTAATATTAACACAATAATTAAAAGGCACAGGCTTCAATTCATCCTAAAATCACTTAAAACCAAGTGATAGAACATTGTAAACCGGACACAAATCCCGTCCAACTCGGAAATTTCCGAGATATACAGGGACATTTCCGAGAGGCCGATGCCATTCCGAGAAGCGCGGGTTTCCGACTAAAAAGAGTCCGAGTTAGCGGAGATTTTACTGTACTGTAATATGTAAACAATAACACTTAAAAGAGTCCGAGTTAGCAGGGGGTTTACTGTACTGTAATATGTAAACAATAACACTAAAAAGAGTCCTAGTTAGCGGGGGGTTTACTGTACTGTAATATGTAAACAATAACACTTAAAAAGAGTCCGAGTTAGCGGGGGTTTACTGTACTGTAATATGTAAACAATAACACTTAAAAAGAGTCCGAGTTAGCGGGGGGTTTACTGTACTGTAATATGTAAACAATAACACTTAAAAAGAGTCCGAGTTAGCGGGGGGTTTACTGTACTGTAATATGTAAACAATAACACTTAAAAGAGTCCGAGTTAGCGGGGGCGGGGTTCACTGTACTGTAATATGTAAACAATAACACTAAAAAGAGTCCGAGTTAGCGAGGGGGGTTTACTGTACTGTAATATGTAAACAATAACACTAAAAAGAGTCCGAGTTAGCGGGGGTTTACTGTACTGTAATATGTAAACAATAACACTTAAAAGAGTCCGAGTTAGCGGGGGGGTTTACTGTACTGTAATATGTAAACAATAACACTTAAAAAGAGTCCTAGTTAGCGGGGGGGTTTACTGTACTGTAATATGTAAACAATAACACTGTACTCCAACTCAACATGACCATTATGGATGCAGGCTACCTCCACATGCCTAACAAGGGTAATAGTCTATGCACATCTTATGTTCTTACAGGGCTACCTACCTCACTATCCGATGCCACAATTTAGGATTCATTTATAGCGTTTTTTAGTTGTCTGTGTTTGTGTTTTGGCTGGTCTGGGAACGCATCCACATTGACCCTATTAATTTTAGGGTTCGCTATACAATTTTTCTATTTAAGATCGGGTTTTCAGGAACGTAACGCAATCGTAAATCGAGAGAGACCTATATAGTCTCCTTCATTTTGTATAGCCTTTGAATTGTACTTTTGAATGCATGGCAATTCTATTTAGTTATATCCATTTAGCTAATATTTACGATGCGATTAATGTTATTGTTTTGTATGCTGTGTTTGACATTTCAGTTATGTTGTTGAAATAACTTTAAAAAGTTGACAGAATGAATATAAACACCATATGGGGAGGGGCACTTTATTGACATTTCGCAGACAGTGACCTTGGTTCTTGGTGGCTTTTAAGGGCGATCAGACGAAGAATCCCGTCCGTTAATTGCCCTGTCTCCTGTGTGACCTGAAGAAGCTATCTGCGAAACGTTGTCAATAAAGTGCTTCTCCTTACATGGTGTTTATATTCAGTTATGCTGTCGAGTTTATTCAAATTATATCCATGGCAATTCTATTTAGTTAGGCCTATCTCCGTTTGGCTAATAATGATTATTTTGCCATTATTGATATTGATTTTTTTGAGAAGTTGTGGAGTGTCTCTAAATAAACTGTGCGGGTGTGGCTAGGTATACATAACAACTTGTTTCTAAGAGGCAGACTTATATATTATGTTCCTGCCAACAACCAACCATACTCCTAAAATCGATTAATGAAATTTACAAACACATGTGGCAGTCCGTGGATTCGAACCCAGGATGCTCACACCGAAAATCAATACCTTATGCATCGCGCCACGAAGACAGTTAAAGGTTATTCTAAGGGTACTAACCTATATACACTAAATTTCTTCTCTTAATGCACTTAGTTCCGAACTACAGTAGCTTAACCCTCTCCGACATATGACGCAATTTTGAGCCTATTAGGGATACTTTAAAGCCTTTGTTACCATCAGGGGTATTTAGAAACCTTTAGTTTAGTTACTTCAACCTCTGCAGTTGTCTTTGAGTTAGCTGTGTTGAGCCTATTAGGGATACTTTAAAGCCTTTGTTACCATCAGGGATATTTAGAAACCTTTAGTTTAGTTACTTCAACCTCTGCAGTTGTCTTTGAGTTAGCTGTGTTGAGCCTATTGGGGATACTTTAAAGCCTTTGTTACCATCAGGGGTATTTAGAAACCTTTAGTTTAGGTACTTCAACCTCTGCAGTTGTCTGTGAGTTAGCTGTGTTGAGCCTATTGGGGATACTTTAAAGCCTTTGTTACCATCAGGGGTATTTAGAAACCTTTAGTTTAGTTACTTCAACCTCTGCAGTTGTCTTTGAGTTAGCTGTGTTGAGCCTATTGGGGATACTTTAAAGCCTTTGTTACCATCAGGGGTATTTAGAAACCTTTAGTTTAGTTACTTCAACCTCTGCAGTTGTCTTTGAGTTAGCTGTGGGCAGAAAACTAATTTTGGAGAGGTAATTATAAGAGTGAGAGAACTCTATTTCTTATTGCTAATCTGGCAACCTCTGCGTCATATGAGTCTGAAAGGGTTAAAAAAGAACTAATTTACAAAACCCTATTTTGTACAGTACAGTACAGTATTTGTAAACTCAGTCTTGTAAAACTATAGTCCATTCCTTATAGGTAGGCCAGAAATTGTGACCCTCTTCCCTCGGAATCCGGGAGGCCTCATATGAGGAAAAAAAAAAAAAAAAAAAATTGGAAGGAATCCGGGAGGCCTCATAGGAGGAAAAAAAAAAATTGGAAGGAATCCGGGAGGCCTCATAGGAGGAAAAAAAACAAAAAAATTGGAAGGAATCCGGGAGGCCTCATATGAGGAAAAAAAAAAAAAAAAAAAATTTGGAAGGAATCCGGGAGGCCTCATAGGAGGAAAAAAAAAAAAAAATTGGAAGGAATCCGGGAGGCCTCATATGAGGAAAAAAAAAAAAAAAAAAAAATTGGAAGGAATCCGGGAGGCCTCGTATGAGGAAAAAAAAAAAAAAAAAAAAATTGGAAGGAATCCGGGAGGCCTCATATGAGAAAAAAAAAAAAAAAAAAAATTGGAAGGAATCCGGGAGGCCTCATAGGAGGAAAAAAAAAAAAAATTGGAAGGAATCCGGGAGGCCTCATATGAGGAAAAAAAAAAAAAAAAAAAAAAATTGGAAGGAATCCGGGAGGCCTCATATGAGGAAAAAAAAAAAAAAAAAAAAAAAATGGAAGGAATCCGGGAGGCCTCATAGGAGGAAAAAAACAAAAAAAAAATTGGAAGGAATCCGGGAGGCCGCTAAAATCATCATAACACGGCAACCACGCGTCGTAGCAATGTCATCTCAACGGCATTCTACAGACAACAAAACGTTCGACAATTTGCAAAAACAAAATGACTGCTCTAGGTGGTCTCAATCAGTAGCTACTGAATTATGAAGCTTGCCTGTACCAAAAGGGCCCCGGAAACAGCGATCGGGATCATATGAGGCCCCCTGGATTTCGTGGGTTAAGGGGAGATCTCCACTTGAGGATTTTTTTTCTTGACCCTTTTCTCCCTCATGTTTAGCCCCATTGCTTTTGATATTATAAAACGTTTGCCCCATTAGTTTAGCGATTTTAAGAACTTTCACCCCATATTAAGACCTTTCGTGCAATTCAGGTGTCAATTTTATCCTGGCGAGCGATAGCGAGCCTGTAATTTAAGAGGAACCGGCCTTTGGCCGGGACATTTTTCTACCGAAAAATGTACAAATTTATCTTGAAAGGGACTCAAGGGGGTGTAATTTTAAGCTTGATGGAGGTCTAGGGAACAAACTAAATACCTCCCCTTAACCTCTGTAACTCGAAAAGGGCTGGAGTAAATGGGCTGTAAATGTCCACACCCATTCCCTGGCCAACCCTTCCCTTGATTTTGCCCCTGGGGGAGGCACTCGATACAGGCAGTTCTGCCTTTTGTCTCCCTCACTCACATTAGAAAAAAAAAATGGTAGAAATAATAGCTCGATTACTCTAAGTCGTTCATGAATCATAGCGGTTAGGGGTCAGTATTTGTGTCCTACCTACAATGAATGGGAGGTCTGGGTCTTCTGTGTGTGAGTTTGTGTTTTTTATCTGTGTTTTTTTTTGTTTTATGTTGTTTTTGTGTTTTCCCTGTTCTTGCTCTGTCTTGAGTCGGCTACCCCCAAAATGGGGATTGGGCCTGAGCATATAGATAGATAGATAGACAATGAATGGACTATAGTTGTGTATACTATAAGCAGCAGTAGCTCAACGTATTATCAAAAATACTTATATATATATAGTATATAGTAGTAGTTGTTGTTGTTGTTGTTGTTGTTGTTGTTGTTCCCTAAGCTGCCTGGCCGAACAGCCCCGAGTCCCTGAGGAAGGCCATGGCCACGATCGGGCTTTCCCACAGAGCTCTCATTGAGTGTAGGTTGTGTTGTTGGCGTAAGTGGTTGTGTGAAATGCAGTCTTCTATGATGTGTTTAATGGTATGGGGTGCTGTGTTACATCCCGGGCAGGCGTCGACAACGGAGTCATCCAGTCTCTTCTGATACCAATAATGTGTCTATTTGAATGTACGGTAATAATAATAATAATCATAATATTTAACATACAAACGATAACAATATAAATCACCAAAATACATACTCCATATATATACTCAGGCACATGAACCCCTTTTAATTTTTATTTATTTATTTTTTTTTTAGCTGGGGGTGGCCGACTCGAGACAGAGCCCAATACATAATACAAACTAAATACTATAATCCCTCACCTCATTCAAAAACTCTGGTTCCAATGCGGCCATATCCCAGCGGTTCTGGAGGATAAATATGTTGGGTTTGGAGAGTTTGGAGGACACCTTGTGGAAGAAGTTCTTTTCCTGCCAGAGAGAGAGAGAGATGGAAGGAAACATTTATTGGTACATTAACCATTTTTTTTTTTTTTTTTTTTTTTTTTTTTTAAAGAGACAATGAACGGAGGAAGGAAAAACACAGATAAAACAAAAAGGTCCATGTGCCTAAAGGCATCCTCCATTCATAAAATGTTTGTAACAACTGGATTTAAACATTTGTAGATTGTAAGTTTGTGGAAAGCAATTCGAGGGAAGTGAATTCCAAAGAGTAGTAGTTCTAGGGATAAATGAATTTTGATAAGCAGAAGTTCTGCATTGTGGAGGAGAAAGTGTAAATTCATGGGCGCTCTCAGCTGCCTCTTAGCTTCCTCCGTAGACCTCTATCAAGCTTATATTTAATTCTGGCTATCTATGCTAACACTAAACGATTTTATGCAGGTTAGGAAGTTATAATGTAAAATTTGCAAAGTAAACAAACCAAAACAGGGGCACAAACCCACCACATAGAATATACATCATTATATGAGTAAGTGAATTTGGGTCCCAATCAAATTAGTCGGGCATTTACAGTAACAACATACCGGTACTCAAGTAATTACTCAATTTGGGAAGTTCAGGATGTTCTGGTAACTTCTGCTAACCTGTGTGAGTCTGATCAACACATTTACCCACTAGCCTAACTTACAGTATTCATGAGGGTCGATTCAGAGTTGGCCACCAGAACAAACACGTCGGCGTCCAGGCAATGTTTATCAATCCAGTCATCCAGGCACTCGGAGACGTCAATCCCCGGGGAGTCGACCAGGACCACGTCGTCCCGTAGCAGCGGACAACGGACCTTGGGCCAGTGAATGCGGACCAGGGTAGAGTCTCCCAGGCGATTGTTACAGAGGGCATGTGCAAGCTGTCCTATGCCGCGGATGTTTTGCTTCTCGGTAGACCCTTCTGTTGTCAGGTATGGCTCATTACCTTCCGCACCTTCAACCTGGTAGATGTATAGTATAGATACAATGAATTAAAATGTAAAACTTGCAAACCAAACATTACAAAGCAGGAACCACACAATAAAAAGACAAAATACATAAAGACATTGGCATAGATCTGCGACTGTGCGTGACACACACAGATAAACATAAACAACCGACAATAACAGACCTGAAGGAAACAGTTTGTAGTATGTCCGATGCCTGAGGGAAGAATCTTGTCCCCCATCATGGCGTTGATGACGGTACTCTTGCCATTGGAGGTCCGCCCAAAGAACGCCACCTGCCGGACAGAGGAACGTTTTTTTTGTGTCAGTACAGTAATGGTTAAGGGGAGGCAGACCATTTTTCTGGACCCCCTTCTCCCTAATGTTTAGCCCCACTAGTTTTGAGGTTATAAGACCTTCGGCCCATTAGTTTGGCGATTTTAACACCTTTCGCCCCATTTCTTTGTAAATTTTAAGACCTTTCGTGCCATTTATGTGTCAATTATTTCCTGGCAGGCGTTAGCGAGCCTGCAATTTTAAGAGAAACCGGCCTTTGGCCGGGAAATTTTTCTACCGAAAAATGTACACATTTATCTTGAAGGGGGGTCTAGGGGACATTTTTCTAAGCTTGATGGAGGTTCTAGGGAGGAAACTAAAAAAATATATGAATAAATTAATTAATAGACCACACAGTCAGTCTCCCCTTAACCTCTGAAGTGCACATGGGGGGTATGAGACACCACACTCCTGTGCTGACGTATTTGAGCTGTTCCCATCACTAAAATATTTATTTTACCATAAATAGCATTAATACTTATCCATATGCGCCTATTATAGGTTGATTATAAAGGTATTAACCTGTTACAACAATAAAACAAGTGGAAACAGTGTTGGATGGTCAAAATTGGCGATACAGGCCGGGAGTTACACAATGTATGGCTGAGGCAACCTCCCAGCCCACCACTTTCCTCCACCTCTGGAGAGAGACTGTCGATCGATACTCTCTCTCTCTCTCTCTTGCACTCGCTTGCTAAAAGTGATGACAACGCCCTGCTACCAACTCGCTAATGTTAGCACGAAAATGGGCGGGTGCCCAACCCTGAAAGGGGTTGAAATAGGGGAGCTATCCCCCCGCCAAAGGCGGCTTTCTAGGGCCTTTCCTAGCTGATGATGAGAGGATTGGGTTCTAGTCATGTGGTGATGGGCTGGTCTATCAGAGTGAGAGCTGAGCAATCTCTGCCATACCCATAGCTTACTCTGACTTTCCTTTAACTTATAAATTTTCTAGATCTCAAGTGACGGCGTCTCTTCCGTGGATTGACCTCCCAATCTACCAAGGTTGGAAACCAAAGCGTCACATTTTTCCCTTGCCCCTCAACTTTCTCTTCATAATTGCTGAGGGGCACAGGGCCCTGGGTGGGGCTTTGGTTTCCCGGGCATTTCCGCACCCTCCTCAGCCCCCCCGCCATGGAGTGGCTTCGGTCACCCAGGCTTTATTGTGGTCGGCGGGGAGGGTTCTGTGGGGGCACTCGGTTATGGCCTCGGGGCCTTGGGGCTGTTCGGCCAGGCAGCTTGGGGAACAACAACAACAGGGAAAATAGGTGATAACTGAAGGAGGGGAGGTGGAGGAGTGATATTTGGCATGGCCCAGGGGCATTTTTTTTTTTTTTTTTTTTTTCGGTGTTTTAATTTTTTTTTTCTTCCCGGACTCTTAAGAGTCTTCCCGCAGTCCGCCGGGGGAACTCTTAAGAGTCTTCCCGCAGTTCCCGGGTTAACCACTTCACCAACATTACGTAACTTTCATCATAATCTGGTTAGCATTAGGCGATTTCCTTTAGTTTGTAATCTACCTCTACTCCAATACAAACCCCAATGCACCCGAATAAACTAATACAGATCTAGATAAATGGCTAGCAGTACAGTCGGCCAAATAAGTGATGTCTCGGCACCCAGTGTATTTTGATCAATAATTGGTATCAGCATTATCTAAACACGATATTTTCATTTCGAGTGAGATATACAAACATGTCCCTACACCTACCCACCCTATTCACCATCTGACAGACATTAATACAGCACAGAGCGAGCCAAACATAATGACAGCTGAGACATGACTTATTAGCGCTATTGTACCTTCATGTGATCCCTGGCCAGAACTTCCTTGATCCCGGCGACCCTGGTGCCGTACGCGGAGAACTCCTCCGCCTGCTTCTCTCCCACCAACCGCTTGTCACCATGTAGACCTGTGTGTGTGTACGGTACAGGTTAGAGACACATACACACATAGAGGATTCAGGATCACCAGTCAGTATTTCAATCTTAAACCGGTATCACACGAGCGCTTTTTCCCTCAACATTTATCCTTAACACTAGTCTGCCTGCTTATGAGGTGGACATTAAGACTATTTATGATACCTAAATTCATCTACCATCAGTCTAGTTTCCGATACCAGTGCAAAATATTCCAGAAATGTTGCCAGAAAAATGTTGATCATCGAATGTTGACTATAAAAGCTCTCGTGTGATACCGGCTTTAGAGACTCGTACGCACACACCAAACGTATACACATAAAGAGAATTCAGTATCACCAGACTGTATTTCAATCAGTTCTTCAGGCAGCATAGTCACTGCTCTGAAGCCTGACTCTCCCTCATTCATATTATTCATTATCCTGACACTATAGTCCATATATTATAGGTAGGCCAAAAACCTGCACCACTAACCTCTATAACTCATAAACAAATTGAATAATCCAGCTAATATTTCTACCATTTAGGAAGGGTCACTCAGGGAATAGGCGTGGAAATCTACATCCCATTTGCTCTAGCCCTTTTGGAGTTACAGAGGATAGGGGTCACGATTTCCGGCCTACCTATAATGAATGGACTATACCTTATTCATTTTATTCATTATTTTATTCATTGTATTAATTTTATTCATTCTCCTTATTCATTTTATTCATGTATTGACTCCCTCACCTTGCAAGAACTGTGATGTCTCGGCCACATACTCCTCAATCTCCTGGTACACGTCATTGATCTTCTTCTTGGCCCGCACGAAGATCTGCAGCGGTGAGGAAGTAGAGGCTTCCCGTAGGTGTCTAGCCCCCATCAACCCCGCCCCGTGTAGCCCTAGCGCCACCCCCCCGACACCCACACCCCCCCCGACACTACCCCCCACGCCGCCGTTCATGGTCGACACGGAACGGTTAAGGACGCTCGACATGGCACGCCGTCGCCCTCAACTGAAACGGAAGGGAAACAGAGGAGGCGTGGTCAAACGTGTGACAAAGAGAGTGTGCTGGCTGACTCAAGAAAAAAAAATAAAAAAATAAAAAAAAATAACAAATAAAAATACAAAAATACAAAAAAACGAGTGCTGGGTGACTGAAGAAAACAAAATAAAATAAGCAAAAATACATAGAAATCAAAATTATACATAAAATACAAAACTACAGAAACAACCAAGTAAGTACGGTACTCTCCAGTAATGTGAGTAAACGAGGGTGACTAAAATCACCAAATCACTCCAGATACAGGTCTCCGATGCACCAATTTACAATATTATTATAGCTATTTAACCCCTTCAGACTCATATGATGCAGAGGTTGCCAGATTAACAATAAGAAATAGAGTTCTCTCACTCTTATAATTACCTCTCCAAAATTAGTTTTCTGCCCACAGCTAACTCAAAGACAACTGCAGAGGTTGAAGTAACTAAACTAAAGGTTTCTAAATACCCCTGATGGTAACAAAGGCTTTAAAGTATCCCTAATAGGCTCAACACAGCTAACTCAAAGACAACTGCAGAGGTTGAAGTAACTAAACTAAAGGTTTCTAAATACCCCTGATGGTAACAAAGGCTTTAAAGTATCCCAATAGGCTCAACACAGCTAACTCAAAGACAACTGCAGAGGTTGAAGTAACTAAACTAAAGGTTTCTAAATACCCCTGATGGTAACAAAGGCTTTAAAGTATCCCTAATCGGCTCAAACTCGCGTCATATGTCGGAGAGGGTTAAGGTGTTTGGGTTTGGGCTGGTCCCAGAATGCATCCCTATTTACCCCTTTAATTTTAGGGTTCGCTATACGATATTTCTATTTGAGATCAGGTTTTCAGGAACGTAACCCAATCGTATATCGCGGGAGACAGACCTGTAGTTATAAGTGCATAAAGCAAAACATAGGGAGTCCAAGAATTATGGGCCAGACTTATAAGAGTTCCGTATGGAGCTCAGTGGTCTGGTTAAGGGCAGGTTTTTAGTTAGTTCGCTAGACCTCCGTCAAGCTTAACATTACAGCCCCTAGACCCCCTTTCAAGATAAATTTGTAAATTTTTCGGTAGAAAAATGTTCCGGCCGAAGGCCGATTCCTCTTAAATTACAGGCTCGCTATCGCTCGCCAGGAAAAAATCGACACCTAAATGGCACGAAAAGTCTTAAAATTGACAGAAATGGGGCGAAAGTTCTTAAAATCGCCAAACTAATGGGGCGAACGTCTTATAATATCAAAAGCAATGGGGTTAACCATGAGGGAGAAAGGGGTCAAGAAAAAAATCCCTCAAGTGGAAACCTCCCCTTAATCTGCTCTACATAACTAACCAAGAATTATGGTATCCGAGTGTACAGTTCAATCTCATCAAACCGAGGGCCATTCTTTCAAACAGTTACTTTTGGCTTAGCTCCTACCAAACAAATTCTGGCATGATGTATCATTTTTAACCCTCTCACATCCTGACGCGATTTTTGAGCCTATTAGGGATACTTTAAAGCCTTTGTTACCGTCAGGGGTATCTATAAACCTTTAGTTTGTTTACTTCAACCTCTGCAGTTGTCTTTGAGTTAGCTGTGGGCAGAAAACTAATTTTGGAGAGGTAATTATAACAGTGAGAGTAATCTATTTCTTATTGCTAATCTGGCAACCTCTGCGTCCCATGGTCGTGAGAGGGTTAATATATTACAGATTCAGTGGACTTATGCAAATAAATACAGGTCTCCGTCACTATCCGATGCCACAATTTACGGTAATATCTTAGGTTTTTAGGCGTTTGGGTTTTGGCTGGTCTGAGAACGCATCGCCATTTACCCCATTAATATTTGGGTTTGCTAAACAATATTTCTATCTAAGATCGGGTTTCCAGGAACGTAACCCAATCGTAAATCAAAGGAGACCTGTATCATGAATTTCATTATCTATAAATTGAGCAAAGAAAGAAAATACTACTACCGGTATCTGGTTTCAATATACGGTACATTTTATATTATATACAGTAAAAGTCCGTTAATCCGACGACCGATGATTCGAATCTCCCAATAGTCCGAATTTTTCAATTTGAGGCCAAATCCGAATTCACCCGATGGTCCGAATTTCAAGAAGTCCCAAAGTCCCCTTTTTGAGGCATTAGTCCACTCAAATGACACATAATGGAGCACACACATATCATATGTTCATGAATTCACTTTAAAAGTTTACCATTGTCATTGTAGCCTATTACCTACTTCAAAACATTCAGATTAATGGTCAAAGGAAGCTACTGATATAAACGTAAACACCTTCTTCTTCTTCTTCCACATCGTCTGCTAGAGAGTTTGTTTTGCTCTTGAACGCATCCTTGGGACGCTCCAATGCGCTACTGGCTTGCACCGAATTTTCTGCAAGCGCATTCAGTCTTGAGCTTGAAAACGCACCTTTGGACGTATTAGTCTTGAGCTTGAAAACGCACCTTTGGACGTTCCGATACGCTACTATTTATAGTTCAGTGATCGGAGCATCCCAAGGGTGCTTTCAAGACAACAAGACAAGGGTGCTTTCAATACAATATAATATAACAGAGCACGTCACAAAAGGAAAATTACAAAATGAAAATTACAAGAACCTCTCAGGGAAGTGCCGTTGTTAAGGCATTACTTCCCGAACCACATCTGATCTGATCTTCAAGAGCAAGACAAACTCGCTAGTAGACGGAAGAAGAAGAAGACGTTTATATCAGCAGATTCCTTTGACCATTAATCTGAATGTTTTGAAGTAGGTAATAGGCTACAATGACAATGGTAAACTTTTGAAGTGATTTCATGAACATATGATATGTGTGTGTACCATTGTGTCATTTGGGTGGCCTAATGCCTCAATGTTTTCGTCATACACAGGTTCATAGGGGTAAAGTCCGATAATCCGAAAAATCCACTAATCCGAACGAGGGCCGGTCCGCTGCCCTTCGGATTAACGGAAGTTTACTGTATACTGTACTCTATATATTTTGTTTAATGAGGAAGTAAGAAGGAGGGGTGGTGTGGAGGTAGATGTGCTGGAAAGTGTGAAAAGGAACAACTTGAGATGGTTCGGCCATATGGAACGTATGGAAAGCCAGAGAATGACTAAGAGGGTGTATGAGAGCGAGGTGGAGGGACAGAGAGGGAGAGGTAGACCGAATGAGAGGTGGAAGGATGGAGTGAGGAAGTACATGAACGAAGGCGGTGCTGGTTGGGGGGAGGGGCGTCAACTGACTGGGGACAGAGGTGCATGGGGGCGGTTCATTCGTGGCCACCCCTTCGTGGATCACGGCATCAGGCAATAGATAGATAGAGATATATTTTTTTACCGATTAAGCTTTTGTAATCAGAGTACCGGTAAGTCGACTCAAAACTGTTTGAAAATATGGCCCCATAACATCAAGTTGAATGGTGTACAGTCAAAACCATTGCTCCGAGTGGGGTCGAAGGTAAAGCTTGAACAACAATTGTTTAAAGGAGTCACTAGATCTGTTGTTGCTTGATTTCCTTTGTACTCCTTTGTACAGTATCAACATTTGAGGGGTTGGGAAGGAAAGAGGGATGGCTACGGTTGTGTCAGCATGCCAACTACTAAAGTGCTTGGGTGATTCATTCTTATGTGAGGTGTGGTCGATACAGATTAGGGTAGGAGGCATTCAAGGTGATTTTGGACATGCCTAATTATATTGTGTGATGTGCATGCTTACTATAGGTAGCGCCAACGAACTTGAAAATTTTCTTGACCCCTTAACTTCTCATAACTCAAAAAGGCCTAGAGCAAACTGGCTGTAAATATCCACACCTATTTCCTGGTGGGCTCTTCCCTTATGATGGAAATAACAGCTCGATTGCTTTCATTCATTCTGAGTAATGAGAAGTTAAGGGGTCAAGAAAATTGTCAAGTTCGTTGGCGCTACCTATATAAGGATACAAAATAATATTAACCCTCTCCGACATATGATGCGATTTTGAGCCTATTAGGGATACTTTAAAGCCTTTGTTACCATCAGGGGTATTTAGAAACCTTTAGTTTAGTTACTTCAACCTCTGCAGTTGTCTTTGAGTTAGCTGTGTTGAGCTTATTGGGGATACTTTAAAGCCTTTGTTACCATCAGGGGTATTTAGAAACCTTTAGTTTAGTTACTTCAACCTCTGCAGTTGTCTTTGAGTTAGCTGTGGGCAGAAAACTAATTTTGGAGAGGTAATTATAAGAGTGAGAGAACTCTATTTCTTATTGCTAATCTGGCAACCTCTGCGTCATATGAGTCTGAAAGGGTTAAGGGGACAGTAGCCGTTTGTTTGGTCTATTAATTCATTTATTCATATATTTTTTAGTTTCCTCCCTAGACCTCCATCAAGCTTAGAAAAACACCCCCTAGACCCCCCTTCAAGATAAATTTGCAAATTTTTCGGTAGAAAAATTTCCCGGCCAAAGGCCAGTTCCTCTTGAAATTGCAGGCTCGCTATCGCTCGCCAGGAAAAAATTGACACCTAAATGGCACGAAAGGTCTTACAATTGACAACGAAATGGGGCAAAAGGTGTTAAAATCGTTACTTGATTTTATATTTTATTATACAGTAGAGCATTTGGGTATAAGGTGGGAACATCTGGGATAACTTCCAAGTATTGTGTACTGTATATACGATACATTATTATCAATCAAATCATGAAAACCTAGATGAAATAGAAACGGCTTCAGATATTGTGGTTTAACAGTAAGAAACAATATTGAATTCGGCTACAATTACTGAGAAAAACTTTCTAAGCTTGATGGAGGTCTAGGGAGGAAACTTTAAAAAATATATGAATAAATGAATTGATAGACCTAAAAAATATATGAATAAATGAATTGATAGACCTAAAAAACGGCCAGTCTCCCCTTGAGAGTCAAAATGTTTGGACACACGGAGCTTGAAGCCTTTTAAGTCATAGGATAAGGGGAACACAGATTAAAGTAGAGTTCCAGAGCTTGCTTGTTGAGTACTGTATAAGAAATACTGAGAAAATTGGATCACTCTTGGGTTAGAGAGTTGGACAGCATGGGGTGGGAATGTGTTGAAAGACATGTGCCCCCCACTCTCAATACGGGAGGAAGTATGCACTGAGAAAGCTCTCAAGAACACTCAATTTATACTATGTCAACTTATAAATTGATAATAAAATGTCAACTTATAAATTGATAATATTATGGCAACTTATAAATTTGAAGGATAACTTAATGGCAAACATCAAACATGCACAGGTAAAACATCAAACATGCACAGGTAAAACATCAAACATGCACAGGCAAAACATAACATCCGAGAATAAAACAAACAGAGGAGCGGCGCGGCCATGTTTTCAAACGCAGTCCTTTTTCCAATTCCCCCCCCCCCCAAATTTAAATCATCCATCTTTACAAATTGCCATTACCGCAATTCAGCACAACAAACTATTTCCCCATTAAACAACCAATTTAAAGTTATATTTCCACATACACAGAAATTTTGCCCAAATATATCTCAAATTATTTTCCACTAAGCATTTTTCTTGGATCCAACAAGAAACTCTTCCCAAAGACCCATTTTTCTTGCAGAACTTTAAATACAGCGAACCTTAAAGAATTAGGAATGACTTTAAAGGGGAGATGTCCACTTGAGGGATTTTTTTCCTTGACTCCTTTCTCCCTCATGTTTAGCTCCATTGTTTTTTCTAATTTTAAGACATTTGCCCCATTACTTTGACTATTTTAAGAACTTTCAACCCATTTCTGTCAATTTTAAAACCTTTTGTTCCATTTAGGTGTCGATTTTATCCTGGCGAGCGATAGCGAGCCTGTAATTTAAGAGGAACCGGCTTTCAGCCGGTACATTTTTCTACCGAAAAATGTACAAATTTATCTTGAAAGGGGCTCAAGGTGGTGTAATCTTAAGCTTGAAGGATATCTAGGGACCAAACTAAAGACCTCCCCTTAAGAGTAAAGGTTATAATTAGAATAACGTCTATACTCTAGAACATAATTATAAGTTCTAATAAATCATTATCTCTATTAAATCTACAATTTTGAGGAATGAAAATGGTAATTTTTGTATTATAATTGTTTCTACCAGTAGAAGAGGGGTGCATTCAGTATAGACCTACTCAAACACGCAAACAATGGAAATACGTCTAACGGCCTTATTGGGCTATCCTTAGTTGGAATTATGCAAGGCTGGTACATGTCATATTTGTAACATACTATGTGGTACCAACTCTGTAAATTGCTGACTGAATAAATATTATTATTATTATTATTATTATTATTATTATTCTGATTCAACGTACAGTCGAACCTCGCATGAGCGGACTAAGGGGGGGAGACCCTGGTCTGCACATTGAAAATTGAGTAAAATTACGATGAATTTTTAACATGTACTAACCAAAACTGTACACAATGTATGACTTAACAATATAACACTGTCTAAAAACATGTTTTCCTTACCTTAATATCTATTGAAGTATTTACACTATAAAATAAATGACTTAATGATATAATACTTGTAAACAAACTGATGTTTTCGGCGGGAAAATGCTATCGCGTCACCCGCCTACCGAACAACTTTCAAATTAGCGGTCTTTTGCCCGATTTATCCGGACTTTAGGGCGCTTGTCTGATCTCGATTTTTTGTCCGTACAAACCGAAGTCCGTTCACCAGGGGTCCGCTCATGCGAGGTTCGACTGTATTGTATCATGATTGCAAATAATTGCGATCAGAGAGCAATAATGCAATCACTCAACGGTAGTGGTTAGTGACGCAAACATGTAAACAATACTGTTCTTCTAGTATTGACCTTACTTCATGATTCTAAAGCCATTAACCCTCTCCGACATATGACGCAATTTTGAGCCTATTAGGGATACTTTAAAGCCTTTATTACCATGAGGGGTATTTAGAAACCTTTAGTTTAGTTATTTCAACCTCTGCAGTTGTCATTGAGTTAGCTGTGGGCAGAACACTAATTTTGGAGAGGTAATTATAAGAGTGAGAGAACTCGATTTCTTATTGCTAATCTGGCAACCTCTGCGTCATATGTGTCTGAAGGGGTTAATCTGCTAAATATCATTGGCAATAGTAATACTGTTGTTGTTGTTGTTGTTGTTGTTGTTGCTCCCTAAGCTGCCTGGCCGAACAGCCCCGAGTCCCTGAGGAAGGCCATGGCCACGACCGGGCTTTCCCACAGGGCTCTCATTGAGTGTAGATTGTGTTGTTGGCGTAAGTGGTTGTGTGAAATGCAGTCTTCTATGATGTGTTTAATGGTATGGGGTGCTGTGTTACTGTTACTGTAATAGCCTAAACCATATGTGATAAGAGACTGAAACTGAACGTATGTGTGGAGCACTCAGTCTTAAAATTGTATGTATGTATGTATGTATGTATGTATGTATGTATGTATGTATGTATGTATGTATGTATGTATGTATGTATGTATGTATTGTCATCATAACCTCAATGGACCTTGCCACCGTTTTGGATGCTCACAGCTAAACCAAACGATCAATTAGAGAATCAATGTTGTTTCCACATAGGGATTTTGATCATTTAATTTGACTTTATATTGTCCTTGTCCCAATTTTGGTTTGTTTAGTTTGCAAGTTTTACATTTTAATTTGGTTAATTAATTCACCTTGCTCTCTCTCTACTTGTATCATCCTCATGACCTAACCTAACCTAACCTAACCTAACTGTTCAACCATAAACATTACTACCTTGATAATAACAACTGAATGCGCCCCAGGTATAACATGCACAATTTACTATGGTACATCATCATTAAGGGGAGATATCCACTTGAGGGACTTTTTTCTTGACCCCTTTCTCCCTCATGTCTAGCCCCATTGCTTTTGAGATTTTAAGACGTTTGCCCCATTAGTTTGGTGATTTTAAGAATTTCCACCCCATTCTGTCAAATTTAAGACCTTTCGTGCCATTTATGTGTCAATTTTATCCTGGCGAGCGATAGCGAGCCTGTAATTTAAGAGTAACCGGCCTTTGGCCGGGAAATTTTTCTACCGAAAAATGTACAAATTTATCTTGAAAGGGGGTCTAGGGGGTGTAATTTTAAGCTTGATGAAAAAGTAGGGAACAAACTAAATACCTCCCCTTAACACACCGGTACACTCGGAGGCCATAGTCTCTAGCCCTCTCATAAATATTTGTGGACCTCTAATTATCGAAGTAGATCACTGGAAACTAATTTATAACTATAATATCTAAATAATACATCAACTACAAAACTACATACTGTACACTAGTTACTGAAAAGCGAGTTCTATCGAAAAATCAATCTAGATACGCGTAGTTGGAAGTGCATCGAAAAAACATAGGGGTCCGCGAATGCTGACGAGTGGGCAAGAGAGACTATGGCATCCGAGTGTACCAACACTAGCTAAATCTTTAATCATTAAAACTTTGATTGTTCAGAGTATTATGATAAAGCTATATAAACACTGCACACTACTGTATATAAATTAAAGATAGAAGAGCATGGCAAGAGAAAGACCATTTTGAGGATGGAACTTAGTCATAAGATGCACTTTTAATGCCTTGCACCTCCTTGATTGACAGGGCTAGGATGTGCTCTTGTTACAGAGACTTAACCTCTTCAGCACCAGGACACCTTTGATTCTGGCTAAAATTAGACGGCTTTATGCAGCTTAACCCTTTCACACAAGTGTGGACACAATCGCATCCTTAACCCGTACAGCCCCAGCGACGCGCCTGACGCGTCGACGATGTATGTAACGCACAGCCCCAGAGACGCACCTGGCACGTCACCCTAATTGCGCCGACCGTAACCTCAGGTGTAGCCACTCAAGAGGGCTCAGATTTGTATGGGAACTGTGTACGTATCCCACGCAACCGTGCCGATGGTTGAAAACTCTCAAAGTCCACGTGCGTGCGCGTGAGCGCGCAATACCCTGTTTTTTTGGGGTAATTGCCTTCAATTTTTTACTCTTGTAAAATACGTTTTCGGAGGCTCTGTAGGACCATTATTTAAGCTTTTTGAGCGTTTTTTCGTGGTTTTTCCTTCATTCCTAACCCATTCGCTATTGTTTATGGAATAAAAAAAAAATTTGAAAACCGGCCGGGTTCTGGTGAACAAACATTACAAAACTAGCCGGGGCTGGACGGGTTAACGGACACTTTAAACCTTTATGACCATCAGGGGTGTTTAGAAACCTTTAGTTTAATTACTTCAACCTCTGCAGTTGTCGTTGAGTGAATTGTGGGCAGAGAACTGATTTTGGAGAGGTAATTATAAGAGTGAGATAATTATATTTTGAATACTAAATGGCACTCTCGGAACTGAAAGGGTTCAGAAGAGGGTTTATCGACATCGTATTTACCCATTTGAGTCCTAGAGGTAGATTATACAATAAAGGCAACCGTCTAATGGTAACCAGGATATGATGAAAATTACATAATGGTGGTGAAGGGGCTTAGGCGAATTGGACATTTAACCCGACTCACTAAACCGAGCGGACCAAACTCTTGACATCTACGAATTGCTCGGTGTTGGACTGCTGACCCTTTGATCAGCAGTCACACGCTATAGACCATGCCACGACCCATGGTAATAATAATTTAAAATGTAAAACTTGCAAACTAAAGACCTAAACTAAAGCCCCATCCTCCAAAGGGGTTTCTGATCATTCCATCAGTTTCAATTCTACATACGAAACTATAATGTGGCATATCTAAACAAAAATGGAGAGGCTTTAGTAAAAACAAGTCATATGAAATGTATAATTGAATTAATATGTAAAACTTGCAAACTAAACAAACCAAAATTGGGACAAGGACAATATAAAGTCAAATTAAATTATCAAAATCGCTGTGTGGAAACAACGCTTACTAAAATGAAATCTATGGAATAAAAGAACACAATAACTGAATTATATACAGCTAGTAACTTAAATATATAAATGATACTATTAGGTCATATGGATAACACAAATATAGTTTATATAAACTATCCTTGTATGTATGTATGTACCGGTATGTATGTATGTATGTATGTACCTGTATGTATGTACCGGTATGTATGTATGTACCGGTATGTATGTATGTATGTATGTATGTACGGTACCTTTCAGTACGCATGACGTCGCTATTTACTTTATTTCAACTGATATCAGAAATTGTAATTGAGCTTAGGAAGGATCTACAGCCATTATAACGCTACACACTACAAGCACTTCTCACTTAAGGGGAGGTATTTAGTTTGTTCCGTACATTTTCATCAAGCTTAAAATTACACCCCCTAGATCCCCTTTCAAGATAAATTTGTACATTTTTCAGTAGAAAAATTTCCCGGCCGGAGGCCGGTTGCTCTTAAAATATAATATCGCTCGCCAGAAAAAAATCGACACCTAAATGGCACGAAAGGTCTTAAAATTGACAGAAATGGGGCAAAATGTCTTAAAATGTCCAAACTACTAGGGCGAACGTCTTAAAATCTCAAAAGCAATGGGGCTAAATATGAGGGAGAAAGGGGTCCAGAAAAAAATCCTCCAGGTGGAGATCTCCCCTTAACCCTTTGAAGATTATGAGGCATTTTGACAGTTGATTCTGGCTAACATTAAAAGATTTTATACAGTTTAGGAAGGACCTGTGGGAATTATAAGGGCTATGTCAATTAAAAGCGCTATCTCAATTAAAAGAGCTATCTCAATTAAAAGGACTATCTCAATTAAAAGAGCTATCTCAATTAAAAGGGCTATCTCAATTAAAAGAGCTATCTCAATTAAAAGGACTATCTCAATTAAAAGAGCTATCTCAATTAAAAGAGCTATCTCAATTAAAAGAGCTATCTCAATTAAAAGGGCTATCTCAATTAAGAGAGCTATCTCAATTAAAAGGACTATCTCAATTAAAAGAGCTATCTCAATTAAAAGGACTATCTCAATTAAAAGAGCTATCTCAATTAAAAGAGCTATCTCAATTAAAGGAGCTATCTTAATTAAAAGGGCTATCTCAATTAAAAGGGCTATCTCAATTAAAAGGGCTATCTCAATTAAAAGGGCTATCTCAATTAAAAGGACTATCTCAATTAAAAGGGCTATCTCAATTATAAGGGTTATCTCAATTAAAAGGGCTATCTCAATTATAAGGGCTATCTCAATTAAAAGGGTTATCTCAATTAAAAGGACTATCTCAATTAAAAGGGCTATCTCAATTAAAAGGGCTATCTCAATTATAAGGGCTATCTCAATTAAAAGGGCTATCTCAATTAAAAGGACTATCTCAATTAAAAGGGCTATCTCAATTAAAAGGACTATCTCAATTAAAAGGACTATCTCAATTAAAAGGGCTATCTCAATTATAAGGGTTATCTCAATTATAAGGGTTATCTCAATTAAAAGGGCTATCTCAATTATAAGGGCTATCTCAATTAAAAGGGCTATCTCAATTAAAAGGACTATCTCAATTAAAAGGGCTATCTCAATTAAAAGGACTATCTCAATTAAAAGGGCTATCTCAATTATAAGGGTTATCTCAATTAAAAGGGCTATCTCAATTATAAGGGTTATCTCAATTAAAAGGGCTATCTCAATTATAAGGGCTATCTCAATTAAAAGGGCTATCTCAATTAAAAGGGCTATCTCAATTAAAAGGGCTATCTCAATTATAAGGGTTATCTCAATTAAAAGGGCTATCTCAATTATAAGGACTATCTCAATTAAAAGGACTATCTCAATTAAAAGGGCTATCTCAATTATAAGGGTTATCTCAATTAAAAGGGCTATCTCAATTAAAAGGGCTATCTCAATTATAAGGGCTATCTCAATTATAAGGGCTATCTCAATTAAAAGGGCTATCTCAATTATAAGGGCTATCTCAATTATAAGGGCTATCTCAATTATAAGGGCTATCTCAATTATAAGGGCTATCTCAATTAAAAGGGCTATCTCAATTAAAAGGGCTATCTCAATTAAAAGGGCTATCTCAATTATAAGGGTTATCTCAATTAAAAGGGGCTATCTCAATTAAAAGGGCTATCTCAATTAAAAGGGCTATCTCAATTATAAGGGTTATCTCAATTAAAAGGGCTATCTCAATTAAAAGGACTATCTCAATTATAAGGGCTATCTCAATTAAAAGGGCTATCTCAATTAAAAGGGCTATCTCAATTAAAAGGGCTATCTCAATTATAAGGGCTATCTCAATTAAAAGGGCTATATCAATTATAAGGGCTATCTCAATTAAAAGGGCTATCTCAATTAAAAGGGCTATCTCAATTAAAAGGGCTATCTCAATTATAAGGGCTATCTCAATTAAAAGGGCTATCTCAATTATAAGGGCTATCTCAATTAAAAGGGCTATCTCAATTAAAAGGGCTATCTCAATTATAAGGGCTATCTCAATTAAAAGGACTATCTCAATTAAAAGGGGCTATCTCAATTAACCACTTGCGAGTTTCAGGCTACCGTATAAGGAAGTTGGAGCCGTAAACATGGATATTAAACAGAAATGCAATAATAATGGAGGTTTCTGATGGTTAGGAAGTATAAAGCCTTGGATTGTATGTATTTATAGATGCACTACAACCGTATTTAAGTTAGTAATTCTGTTAAATATCGATGTCTACAGCTCCAACTTCCTTATAGCCTGAAACTCAAAAGTGGTCAATTAACCCTCTTGACTTCCATATTCTTTACCTGAATAAAATTGTCTACCAATACAGTAGTTTAAAGTGAATTAACCCTCTCCGACATATGACGCGATTTTGAACCGATTAGGGATACTTTAAAGCCTTTGTTACCATCAGGGGTATTTAGAAACCTTTAGTTTAGTTACTTCAACCTTTGCAGTTGTCTTTGAGTTAGCTGTGTTGAGCCTATTGGGGATACTTTAAAGCCTTTGTTACCATCAGGGGTATTTAGAAACCTTTAGTTTAGTTACTTCAACCTCTGCAGTTGTCTTTGAGTTAGCTGTGTTGAGCCTATTGGGGATACTTTAAAGCCTTTGTTACCATCAGGGGTATTTAGAAACCTTTAGTTTAGTTACTTCAACCTCTGCAGTTGTCTTTGAGTTAGCTGTGTTGAGCCTATTGGGGATACTTTAAAGCCTTTGTTACCATCAGGGGTATTTAGAAACCTTTAGTTTAGTTACTTCAACCTCTGCAGTTGTCTTTGAGTTAGCTGTGGGCAGAAAACTAATTTTGGAAAGGTAATTATAAGAGTGAGAGAACTCTATTTCTTATTGCTAATCTGGCAACCTCTGCGTCATATGAGTCTGAAGGGGTTAATATGGCATGTTTGGTAGCGCATCTGACTGCTGGCCAAGGGGTCTGCAGTTCGATCCCACACCGTGCCATTGGTAGACAGTAAGAGTTTGAGCAACTAGGTCTAATAATGATTCATGGCAAATGTCCAGATAAGGTCCTGTAACAAGGGCACGCCCTAGCCCTGTCAATCAAGGGGGTGTACGGCGTTAAAAACTGCATCTGCATCATTGTTTCTCTGTTGTGTTGTCCCTATTCGGGCTCTGTCTCAAATCCCCCCCCAACCAAAAAAAATAAAATAATAATAATAGAAAAAATGGAGAATGGGCCTGAGTCGAATTCTCCCCCCCCCCACCCCCCCCAATTGGGAATGGGCCTGAGTAAATACAGTAGGTAGATATATAGATCAAATGATAGAAGCCCCAACCTGCCACACAATCTGACTAGAGAGAATATATCTAGGAACAAAATGGGTATAAACATTAAACAATCTGAATTAACCCTCTAACTCAAGACAGGTCCTTCCCAAGTTGATAACAATTGTCTGGAGGAAGCTATAATACAGCACAAATTGGTGTCACCTGATTGAAAGGGTTAAGTTGGCAACAAGAATGACATCTGGTGATATAAATTAAAATGACATACACCTGGCTGGGTACAGTGGCGCTAATAAGTCATGTCTCGGCTGTCCTTACGTTTGGCTCGCTGTGTGCTGTATTAATGTCTGTCAGATGTTGAATAGGGTGGGTAAGTGTAGGAACATGGTTGTATCTTTCATAGTTTGGCTCGCTCTGTGCTGTATTAATGTCTGTCAGATGTTGAATAGGGTGGGTAAGTGTAGGAACATGGTTGTATAACTCATAATTTGGCTCGCTCTGTGCTGTATTAATGTCTGTCAGATGTTGAATAGGGTGGGTAAGTGTAGGAACATGGTTGTATCTTTCATAGTTTGGCTCGCTCTGTCCTGTATTAATGTCTGTCAGATGTTGAATAGGGTGGGTAAGTGTAGGAACATGGTTGTATAACTCATAATTTGGCTCGCTCTGTGCTGTATTAATGTCTGTCAGATGTTGAATAGGGTGGGTAAGTGTAGGAACATGGTTGTATCTTTCATAGTTTGGCTCGCTCTGTGCTGTATTAATGTCTGTCAGATGTTGAATAGCGAGGGTAAGTGTAGGAACGTGTTTGTATATCTCACTCAAAACGAAGAAATCATGTGTAAATATTGCCGATACCAATTATTGATCAAAGCATAATTGGTGCCGAGACATCACTTATTAGGCCGACTGTACTCACTGTCCTTCAAAAGCAGCCACTCACTTTAAGTAGCTTTCCTCTAATAACATTGGGAATAAAAGACGAGTGTTGTCTCTAGTAATATTTATATGTGATTTTCAGGACAGGTGGCGAACAGTAATGCTGTGCCAACCTTTAAAGTTCACTAACTGGCTGACTGGTTGGCTAGCAAGACTATGATTTATGTGTGTAGCTTAGTATATGAGAGAGAGCGAGAGAGAGAGTGTGAGAGAGAGTGAGTGAGTGAGTGTGTGTGTGTGTGTGTGTGTGTGTGTGTGTGTGTGTGTGTGTGTGTGTGTGTGTGTGTGTGTGTGAGAGACTAAAGCTACGTGCGGCTATCTTAGTATGACTGACTGACTGACTGACTGACTGGTTGGTAGGAGGGTGATGGGGATGACAACATGAATACTAAATTATCCCCCAGCCACTCCAATGTAAACAATGACTGTGTATGTGTGTGTGTGTGTGTGTGTGTGTGTGTGTGTGTGTGTGTGTGTATTTACCTAATTGTATTTACCCAATTGTAGTATACAGGAGTTAAGCTTTTTAGGCTCGTATTGTCCCGCTTCCTGAGTTACAATTATCCAACTTTGTGTGTGTGAAGGTGGGGAAAGTATGTGTGTGTTTGTGTGTGTGAAAGATTTACATGTGGAGAATATGTATGTGGGAGCAGTTCTGTGTGTGTGTGTGTGTGTATTCACCTAGTGGTAGCATGCAGGATTTGAACTAGGCTCATGTTGTCCTGTCTCCAATTTTACTTTTATGTAGTGTGTGTGTGTGTGTGTGTGTGTGTGTGTGTGTGTGTGAGAGAGAGGGGGGGGGGGGGGGGAGAGAGTGTGAAAGTGTGTGTATGAGAGAAAGTTACTAGGTACAAGGCATACTATAGGCTCTGGACAACCTTGAAGTCCATTCCAGGCGGCTATAATATACAAGATGAATATAAAGTGTATGTCGCTCGATGCAGTGTGTGCAGTAGCCAGTATACCGTACGGTTTTAACTGCTCTGTTCAAGAAATATTTCAAGTACAGTATATTTCACAAACATATGTGAGCTACTAAATTATTTTGTATTCCCAGCCGGACTCGAACCACCGAGCGTCAGGACGAGTGTTTTTTATCACGCCGTGGTGTAGTGCATTAAAGCATGGACACTGTCCTGACTGTCGGTAGTTAGAGTACGGCTGGGAATACAAAAACATTTAGTAGCTCCCCTGTATTTGTGAGATATACTGTACTTGAAATACTGTACAGTACCGGTACAGTACCGACAGTACCGGTACAGTATACTGTATACAGTACCGATAAGTACAGTAAACTCACTTTTATCCAAAATTTGAATATCCAAAAAATTCAGTTAACCAAAGTTTTACTATCCATATTTTTCACTCATTTAAGCCTCTCTGGGTGCGTATTTGCATCAATTTAACCTCTCTGAAGTAGACATAGCTTGAATTAGATGATAATTGAAGGTAAGACAGCTTAGAAATTGTTTTAAATGCATGAAAACAATATACAGTAGGGTCTCGTAAGATGCGAGGACCCCCAAATAATAAATTACTAATTTTAAGATGCGAGACTGACCATAATTTGCGAATCGGAGGCTCAAAGTGGGCTAAATCCGAGGAGAAACCTTAAGATGCGAAAAACAAAAATAAAATGCGAGCCTTAGGCGGGACGTTTTTCCGTATCTTTATGTGTATCGTAAGATGCGAAATCGTAAGATGCGGTCGCATCCATCGACCATAAACTCGCATCTTACGAGACCCTACTGTACTTGGCCATTTGTACACATATTTAGCTTTATATAGAGGGACTCTCGTTTATCCGTAAAAATCGCTAATCTAAAATTTCAAGACTCATGATTTTTGGATAAAAGGGAGTTTACTGTAGGCCTATATAGATTTTGTCTTCACTGAAATTCTAGTCTTATTCCATTATATAAAATTAATAATTTGTATGTATGCATGCAAGTACAGTACAGTATATACTCAAGCACATTCCCCATAGCTGAGGGTGGCCGACTTGAGACAACACAACATAAAAAATAAAAAAAAATACCAAAAAAAGTACATTAATAATATAAACCGTTCTATATATAAAATACACAGATTCTTCCCTACCTGAGATTTCCTGTGCATTATCTCCTGTGAGTGAGCTGCAAGCAAGACCCAGTGTTAGTGGCTACTACTCTCAAGCACTCAGGGTTAAGCAGGCATACAACTATAGTCCTTTCATTATAGTTAGGCCAGAAATTGTGACCCCTAACTTCTGTAAAGCCGGTATCACACGAGAGCTTTCATAGTCAACATTCGATGATCAAAATTTGGTTTAATGTTATTTTAATACCACAAATTTTGTTGATATATTTGAAGATAAATATTGAATCTATATGCTCTAAAGATCATAAGAAAATTTGTTTTAACCCTCGGCAAAACCTAATAAAAAAGTATGGTACAGTACTAAAATTTATTTTTCGTAACAAGGTTGTCAATACGGTACTTTCAGTCATCGATAGCTCTAGAGATCATATGAAAATGTGTTAAACCCTCGGAAAAACCTAATATAAAAGTATGGTACTAAAATTTAATTTTCCTAACAAGGTTGTCAATACGGTACTTTCCCGTTATCAATGTACAATCAAGCTGAAGATTGCAGAGTAAACACCGTAGACTTCATCGACTTTTCTTTCACCTTCGTATAATCGACAGCCAATTTTTTTATTTTATTAAGGGATTAGTACTCAACCAGCAGTGGGGGCAGCAGCCCCCACTCATAATACTAGGTTAGGTTGTTGTTGTTGTTGTTCCCCAAGCTGCCTGGCCGAACAGCCCCAAGGCCCCGAGCAATTCCAAGGCCATAACCGAGCGCCCCCACAGAACCCTCCCTGCCGACCACAATAAAGCCTGGGTGACCGAAGCCACTCCATGGCAGGGATCTGAGGAGGGTGCGGAAACGCCCGGGAAACCAAAGCCCCACCCAGGGCCCTGTGCCCCTCAGCAATTATGAAGAGAAAGTTGAGGGGCAAGGGAAAAATGTGACGCTTTGGCTTCCAATCTTGGTAGATTGGGAGGTCAATCCACGGAAGAGACGCCGTCACTTGAGATCTAGAAAATATGTAAGTAAAAGGAACAGTCAGAGCAAGCTACTGTATGGGTATGGCAGAGATTGCTCAGCTCTCACTCTGATAGAACAGCCCATCACCACATGACTAGAACCCAATCCTCTCAGCATCAGCTAGGAAAGGCCCTAGAATGCCGCCTTTGGCGGGGGGATAGCTCCCCTATTTCAACCCCTTTCGGGGTTGGGCACCCGCCTACTAGGTTAGGTTAGGATAATGTCTTTTCAAATCACTATCGAGGGGCTGTCTCAACATCGATCGATAGGCCTAATGGGGAAAATAGGTTTTCCCGAGATTTCTAATTAATTACAAACACTATATATTGATGCAAATTACCAATTTTGTTTATAAAAAACACTCGGAAAATTTGTGGTATTAAAATAAAAAAAATCCCAAAAAATTTCTGGCAACATTTCTGGACTATTGGTATCGTTAACTAGATTGATGACAGATGAATTTAGGCAACCGACATACAGTATGTTGACCACATAAGCTGCCAGACTAATGTTGAGGATAAATGTTGAGTGAAATAGTGCTCGTGTGATACCAGCTTAACTCAAAATGGGATAGGCCTACTGATAGTTCAAATGGGCTATACATTTTCACACCTATTCCCTGGCTGACTCTTCCCAATGATGTTTTTTTTATCACCATGCACTCCCTGCTCAATAGCTAGGCAAGGCAGTAAACAGAAGCAATATTAACCCCTTCACCACCATTAAGTAATTTGTATCATATTCTGGTTCCCATTAGACTATTTTCTTTAGTTTATAATCTATACCTCTACGACTCAAATGGGTAAATACGGTCTCAATAAACCCTCTTAGTAACGTAGGTCATTCTTAACCCTCTCACGTTCTGACGCAATTTTTGAGCCTATTAGAGATACTTTAAAGCCTTTGTTACCGTCCGGGGTATTTATAAACCTTTAGTTTATTTACTTCAACCTCTGCAGTTGTCTTTGAGTTAGCTGTGTTGAGCCTATTGGGGATACTTTAAAGCCTTTGTTACCATCACGGGTATTTAGAAACCTTTAGTTTAGTTACTTCAACCTCTGCAGTTGTCTTTGAGTTAGCTGTGTTGAGCCTATTGGGGATACTTTAAAGCCTTTGTTACCATCAGGGGTATTTAGAAACCTTTAGTTTAGTTACTTCAACCTCTGCAGTTGTCTTTGAGTAGCTGTGTTGATCCTATTAGGGATACTTTAAAGCCTTTGTTACCATCCGGGGTATTTAAACCTTAATTTACTTCAACCTCTGCAGTTGTCTTTGAGTTCGCTGTGGGCAGAAAACTAATTTTGGAGCGGTAATTATAAGAGTGAGAGAACTCTATTTCTTATTGCTAATCTGGCAACCTCTGCATCATAAGGATGTGAGAGGGTTAAACTGCATAAAATCATCAAATTTGAATCAGAATCTAAGGTATAAAGACGTCATGGTGTGCCGAAGGGGTTAAGGTAGACATTTGACTGTACCTGTATGATAGAAATACGAGGTTGATTACTCTTGTATTATAGATATACTGTAGAGGTTAGTGGTCAACCATTTTTGGCCTCCTTATAATATCAGGTTGACAAACGAGCAACTTCATATCCAGTCTCAAAAATTATACCTTATTTCAGCGACTCTTGAGAAAATAAGGCCCACCTTTATGTCATTAATTCCAATTGACAGGCTCTTGCGACCGTGTCCAATGTCCTGTCCTGCAGTAATTACTTAGTCTTAAGGGGAGGTTTCTAGTTTGTTTTCTACTCCGCCAGCAATCTTAAAATTTCACCCCATGACCCTCTTTCAAGATAAATTTGTACATTTTTCGGTAGAAAAATGGCCCGGCTGAAAGCCGGTTCCTCTTATATTACAGGCTCGCTATCGCTCGCCAGGATAAAATAGACACCTAAATGGCACAAAAGATCTTAAAATTGACAGAAATGGGTCGAAAGTTCTTAAAATCGTCAAAATAATGGGGCGAACGTCTTAAAATTAGAAAAGCAATGGGGCTAAACATGAGGGAGAAAGGAGTCAAGAGAAAAATCCCTCAAGTGGAAATCCCCCCTTAACAAAGGTTTGATAACCACGGTCCCAAAAGTCAATCAGCTGAAACTACTGCATTGCCATGATAGGCCTATACAGTATGTGGGCCGTCATTTTCTCAAGAGTCGCTGATAACGCGTATAAGTCCCTTTCACTTAGTTCACTTTTAACAATATCAACTTTGTTTTCCAAGTGCCACCATCACCGTAAGCAGGGTGTCAAACCGGAGCCATTTTGTTTATTTGTGTAATGCATATGAGAAGGATACAAGAAAATTAACATGAAATAGCATTGTTTTGGTCATTTTATCACTTCCAAAGACATAATTTAAAATATTAACCATAATTTTATCATCACATGTACAATAATGTAGCCTAGATATGTTGGATTCAACTTTCGTTTGACACCCTTCTACCGTGTGCAGTGTATGCTTGCAATCTTACCTGATACAATAGTTCAAATGTTATTCTTATCTAATCAGACAAATAAAGTTCTGCAGAGGTGCTTGCAAGTATTTCTAATCAAACATTTTATCTTAAACTTTATCTTAACAGGGAAAGATAATTTAGTCATTTCCAATATGGACAATATCACTTGTACAAAGTACAGTACAAAGCTGTGATTTAGGTGCCTATCTAACTGGTACCATACTGTACATTAGTTTCAGTGGTTTTGCAATTTTGTTCATAACTTCTTTCATGAATCTTGGGTGTACATGTCTGGTCCTGTAAATTTAGTAGATTCTCAAAAATTTCCAGAATATCCTTTAAACCCACAGACTGCTATAGGCCTTACAATAGGCACGTTATTCAAACGTGTACAAATACAACTTCAAATATATACCACACCAGTGCTGGGAAATGTCTTAAAACTGGGTGACACAGAAAGTACCGTAGTGACATCTTCCGGGATGGATGTAGATTCCGGGCGTACGGTCATCATGTTTAAATAGGGCGATCGCCGCGGTTAACTTCGCGTCTATTTTGACGCCGATTAATTCGGTTATTTGCCCCCTGCTGGCAATATAGCCTATATGATGATGACGATATGTCATGGGGGGGTGAGGGGGGGCAAAGCCGGGATGGATGTAGTTACCGGGTGTACCACTACCGACATACAACATAAATCATTTATAAATACAGTACTTATAATAAAATAAATACTAATAAATCTATAATACTAGGTTAGGTTAGGTTAGGTTGTTTGGTTAGGGTAATGTATTTTTGTATCCAAAGGCAGTCAAAATAGACGGGAACATGATGGTAAGCGTCCGTGTCGTGTAAATAAGACGGGCGGTACACCCGGTAGCTACATTCTGGGCGGGTGCCCTGAAATAGGGGAGCTATCCGCCCGCCAAAGGCGGCTTTCGGCAAGAATGTTAAGTGCGGGCGTACCGCCAGCCTTGTTTACACTACGCGTAGTGGCGTCGGACCTTTCCCATCATGTTCCTGTCTATTTTGACTGCCTTTGGATATAAAAATACATTAGCCTAACCAAACAACCTAACCTAGTATTCAAGTAGTAATGACAGGGGGCAAATAGCAGAAAATATAGCGTCGAAATAGACGGGAACGTAACTGCGAGCGCACATGACGACCGTACGCCCGATCACTACATCCATCCCCGGCTTTCTAGGGCCTTTCTTAGCTGATGCTGAGAGGATTGGGTTCTAGTCATGTGGTGATGGGCTGGTCTATCAGAGTGAGAACTGAGCGATCTCTGCCATACCCATAACTTACTCTGACTGTTCCTTTTGCTTATATATTTTCTAGATCTCAAGTGACGGCGTCTCTTCCGTGGATTGACCTCCCAATCTACCAAGATTGGAAGCCAAACTGGGATGGATGTAGAGTTCGGGCGTACGGTCGTCATTGTTTACATAGGGCGATCACCGCGGTCGCATTTACGTTCCCGTCTATTTTGACGCCATATTTTCTGCTATTTGCCCCCTGTCATTACTACATGAATACTAGGTTAGGTTAGGTTAGGTTAAAATAGACGGGAACATGATGGGAAAGGTCCGACGCCACTACGCGTAATGTAAACAAAGATGGTGGTACGCCCGCTCACTACATCCTACCCGCCAAACTTGCCAAAGCGTCACATTTTTCCTTTGCCCCTCAACTTTCTCTTCATAATTGCTGAGGGGCACAGGGCCCTGGGTGGGTCTTTGGTTTCCCGGGCATTTCCGCACCCTCCTCAGCTCCCCGCCATGGAGTGGCTTCGGTCACCCAGGCTTTATTGTGGTCGCCTGGTCGGCAGGGAGGGTTCTGTGGGGGCGCTCGGTTATGGCCTTGACCTTGCCCGGGGCCTTGGGGCTGTTCGGCCAGGCAGCTTGGGGAACAACAACATTCTTGCCGCAAAGTCCCCCTCAACATATTATTGTATCCAATGGCATTCAAAATAGACGGGAACATAATTGCAAAGGTCCGACGCCTCCCCCGCCGTCATGTTTACATTTGTCGATCGCCGTGGTTAAGTTCGCGTCTATTTTGACGCCGATTTTTTCGGTAATTTGCCCCCTGCTGGCAATGGTCGCAGGACGATTCGACGGTGCGCCAGTTCGACGATGCCGTCGAAACGTCTATGCTCGCGATTGTCGAAATGTCTCTGTCCGAACCGTCGAATCGTCCAATAATACTGGCCATCGTCTAATTGTACTTTTCAACCCCTTGGGGTTCATTTTTATAATGGTTTATATTAATTATGAAATTTCCACAATACCTTCATAGCCTAAACTAGATTTTATGTGTACAAAAGTAAGACCATCGAAGCGTTCATTTGAAAGTTTTTAAGTTTCAAAATTGTGTGTAGGCTACGTGTGTGTGTTTGATTAAAACAATACAATTTCTTAATTTGAAGGCTTAACTGTTTCGAAATTATAGACTACGTATTTGTGTGTTGGATTAGAAGATATGAATATCTCAATTTGAAGACTTAGTTGTTTCGAAATTGTTTGTACGTGTGTGTGTGTGTGTGTGTGATTAGAACAATAATATGTTTTGATTTGAAGGTTTAACTGTTTCGAAATTTTGCGTTTGTGTGTGTTTGATTAGAACAATTGATTGTTTTCAATTTTAAGACTAACGGTTTCGAAATTGTGCGTATGTATGTACACTGTATGTGTAGGCTTATATAAGCTGGACATTGTTTTGAGTTATTAGCATAACGACAATGGACAACAACTGTTGCAAGTGTGAGGACGGACAGATCGTCCGTCCTCTCCAACATGCAGTGGAATGTGATGGCTGCAATAGGTGGCAACATAGGACTTGCGGTATCAACATATCGAAAGCTGTGCGTGAGAAAATAAACATCATCTGGTTCTGTGAATCTGTTCAACTTCCTTGCAGAATATGCCAACTACGGATTTAGAAAATGTACGTCAAGACTCTCCACCTGTTAATCGTTTCAACTCCACAGCAACTTCCAATCTCAACTCCACTATGCAATTCAACTTAGCCTATCTAAGATATCCGACGACCAACAGGAATGTCCAGATACGGCCCAACTGCCCAACAATGTTGCGCTACCCTTCGAAGAGCCCCAAGTCTTTGAGGAATCTAACCTTGAAAATACTATACCTGTTCCTGACATTGGAAGTGGCAGTGAGGAAGAGACGTCAAATTTTGTTGTGGTGCCCAATGCTTCTAAACGAAATAGTGCACTCCTAGTGGAAAGGGGCTACACATATCATAAGGATGGGAAAATGAATAAAAAAGGACAAGAAAGATGGAGGTGCACAGTACGGAATAAAGATACCAGATGCCTAGGAAACACTATACAAATATAATACAAATAAAAGACATTTCGACGGAGGTTCGACGGTACCGTCGAACCGTCCAATTAGCGCCGTCGAAGTGGCACACCGTCGAAACGTCCTGTATTCCTGGCAATATATATGATGATGACAATATGTCAAGGGGGGGCTTTGCCCCCCTCAACATATTATTGTATCCATAATCCAAAGGCAGTCAAAATAGACGGGAACATGATGGCAAAGCAGGGTGCCAAAACAGAAATTATCCAGTTCTGGATCATTTTTCTAAGCTTACAAGGATCAACTTTGCGCGGCGTCTGCGGGGGGTGCGGGGGGCACAGCCCCCCTTTTCATAACAGGGGGTCCGGGGGGCATAGCCCCCCGGCCGCCGGAGAAATTTTGAGATGTGAAGGTAAATATATGCACAATACATGCTCAAAATTTATTAAAAGGAATTAATAATATTGTAAGTAAAAGGGATGTTATGTATGTTTACTGGTGTTTAATCAGGATACTAGGGGAGCTGGCTGCCTGTACTTCAGTCTCAAAGAGATGCACTTCAGGTCCACTAATATAGGCATTGAAAACAGGTTTTTAAATTATTCTTAGCAGTCCCTGTTTTAGTTTTGTAACTTTTGTCCAATAAAGATTTCATGTATATTTGTTGCATTCCAAGAACTAGTACATACCGGTACCTAATTTATATCCTTTCATATGATACATGAGTTACTATAGAGTACTGGTTAAAATACATACCGGTACCAAGTTTCAAGAATAAACTTTGATTAGAACATTTGTTTGTCTATTATTTTCCCTGAGCCGAGTAAAAAATACCTGGGTAGGCTATTCCCATCTCGGGTTAGGTACAATCAGTAGGAACGTAGAAACTTACTTTACTTTTCACAACTTTAAAAGACTCAAGATTCTGCGAGGCTAATTCCGAAAATATTCAATCAAGTCTCCGTTACCCCCATGAAGTCCGGTTATAGTAATGACAAGACATACCAATAATATATGTTAGTTAGCGGGTGTGTGGACTGTGGGGATAGTGGCAGCCCCCACTTTGGACACTAAGACTAAGTAAAGTTAGGTTAGGGTAAGGTAATGCAAATTAACTACTCATAACATGATAAACAATTGAACAATAAACTACTGTACTATATTCCTTGAAGAAATAAAAACAAACAATTGTACATAAGGCTGCGGAAAGATTCTTTAGGGATACCCAAGTCATGGCCGGGATTCCGGGAAATCTATAAATGCACTGTAGGCGGTAGGCCTAGCTGCTGGCTGTACACTTATTAAATTGTACCGGTAATCTGGCTAAAAAGTTACCGGTATACAAAATGAGAACATAGAGGCAGGGTGCAGATCCCACTTTGGACACTAAGTTTGGACTTTGGTTAGGGTAAGTTATTGCAAATCTTCCACTCATAATATAAACTACAATAAAATAAGATACCAGTAGATAAGATACTACTGTAGCCTATTCTGCCTATAGCCTATACCTTGAAAACAAAACAAAAACGGTAAGACTGCGAAAGTATTCTTCAGTGACAGGTCTACCCCTATAATCCCACGGCATGACGGCAAACTGTTATTGTCATAGGCTATAGCCTAGCCAGGGTGTCGAATGACGCTGTTTTTTTGAGTGATACAACTTTCTGTATAATGATAAAAAAAAATTAATCCTAGCCTAGGCCTAGCCTACGTATTTTTATATTATTATTTTAAAAGTTAGACATCTAAAATAGGCCTAGGCTTAGGCCTACTGTGTTCCAAAACTCAAGAGTAGCCTAGGCTAGGTTAGCCTAGCCTAAGCTACAAAAAAAAAAAAAAAAAAATACAGGAATGTTGGTCTAGGCTAAGTTTAATATACACTTCCCAGGTCCATTTTAAACAGTTCTATTGCTTCTATATCCATATAATACACCATAGAGTAAGTTTTTAATAACTAGAAAAAAAGGTCATCTTCTAAATAATTACCATAATTGAGGACCTTCGCCATTCCCGGGTTAAGAGTGGGCTCTGAGTCTTAGCCTACCAGAACCAGATTCCCAGCTGCCTAGCTAACCTTATTTTGTACTGTCTTTAACCTCACATCTTCCTTGATCTTCATTAGCCTATCAAGTATCAATACATTATACATAGCCCCACTAGTGGGGGCAGTCCTAAGATTGTTGGATAATGGGTTATCCTAAGCCTAATATGCCTAGCCTCCGCCTAGGCTACTCATTTCTGCTTCAAATCATCATTATCATCATAGGCCTAGGCTAATACAAGTAGGCCTAGGCTTATCTGACAAAATAATATGCTTGGCTACTTACAAAATCGCTGTTTGGTGCTTGCTAGAAGTCAGGTTTATCCAAAGTATCACCTTGAACTTATACCTTATATATAATGAGTTCCCCAAGATTAATATGCACAATTTTAGAAGGTGTAGGGCACTCGCACTGCACATGAAGTCAATGTTATATTCCAGCCCCTTAATTCACTCTATTTTTCCACAAATATATCGGTAATAACAGCTAACACATTTCCAAGTGTTCCACAGTTGATTGGCGGCAAGCTAATTTGACGTCAATCATTGGATTATTCTCGGAAACACACAATGGAAAACATTGCTGATATTCGTTCGTTGTTTTCCAATAATCCAACCAAATATATACCCCTGAAAACCAATAATTCATCATAAAATCGTACTAATTTATAGCTTACCTTATGCCTCAAGGTCTTGCGCTCTTTGTCAAACACATACAATTTATATTCATTCACTATTTTTAAGAAAGTAGAGACCCCATAAAATTAGCACATACGAAACATATCTGTATTTTGTAAGAGTTTAATTAAGATGAAATCTGATCAGAAAATTAACAGTCAAACTTAAATTAATATTTTACATTATTCATTTCAGTGAAATTTAGTCAATATATTAAACACATGGAGTAGTTTAGTTAATATATACATAGTTTTAGATAAATACCTATTATTATCCTTTAATCTACTATTATTGAGCATTCGAGTGCCAAATAAAATTACGGTAGTTGTGTTCGTCTTGACTCAGCCTTCGGCGCAATATAATATCGGAGTGTAGGGGTACATTGTTTGTTTGTTTGTTTGTTTTAGCGGACTCTCCCATCCAGGAGTTCGTTCTATGAACGATGGCTGTTTCCTTATTGTAATATATATTTGTTATATTGGTGCTAAAGTCAGTCACCTCATCCGAACCGAACAAGTTGTGTTTTCACAGTGTAAACAAATCGCTCTCATGACTCGAGCTCTGGATTTATCCGTCTATATTTACATTAGTAGCTGCATTTGGACTTCAATACAGGTGATATATAATAGTTCTAAGATCATAGCCAATGTAGAGTACAGTGTAGAGCAAAGCAACTATCGTTTGATGAGTGTAATGTAGAAATAGAATGGCAGGTTTAGCGGGGCTCCCGGCCGCCCCGGGACAGTCACAGGCTCTTAGCCTATTTCAGTATCAATATTTTTTCAATGTTAGGTTCGGGATCACGAAGAAAATGGGCGAATTTTGGCACACTGTGGCAAAGGTCCAACGCCGTAAACAAGGCTGGCGGTAGGCCTACGCCCGCACTTGCGGCACTTAACATTCTTGCCCATCTTCCCAAACCACATCCTCCACCCCCAGGGTGCCAAAACAGAAATTATCCAGTTCTGGATCATTTTTCTAAGCTTACAAGGATCAACTTTGCGCGGCGTCTGCGGGGGGTGCGGGGGGCGCAGCCCCCCGCCGGAGAAATTTTGAGATGTGAAGGTAAATATATGCACAATACATGCTCAAAATTTATTAAAAGGAATGAATAATATTGTAAGTAAAAGGGATGTTATGTATGTTTACTGGTGTTTAATCAGGATACTAGGGGAGCTGGCTGCCTGTACTTCAGTCTCAAAGAGATGCACTTCAGGTCCACTAATATAGGCATTGAAAACAGGTTTTTAAATTATTCTTAGCAGCCCCTGTTTTAGTTTTGTAACTTTTGTCCAATAAAGATTTCATGTATATTTGTTGTTGCATTCCAAGAACTATTACATACTTAATTTATATCCTTTCATATGATACATGAGTTACTATAGAGTACTGGTTAAAATACATACCGGTACAAAAGTTTCAAGAATAAACTTTGATTAGAACATTTGTTTGTCTATTATTTTCCCTGGGCCGAGTAAAAAATACCTGGGTAGGCTATTCCCATCTCGGGTTAAGTACAATCAGTAGGAACGTAGAAACTTACTTTAATTTTCACAACTTTAAAAGACTCAAGATTCTGCGAGGCTAATTCCGAAAATATTCAATCAAGTCTCCGTTACCCCCATGAAGTCAGTTATAGTAATGACAAGACATACCAATAATATGTTAGTTAGCGGGTGTGTGGACTGTGGGGATAGTGGCAGCCCCCACTTTGGACACTAAGACGAAGTAAAGTTAGGTTAGGGTAAGGTAATGCAAATTATCTACTCATAACATGATAAAAACAATTGAACAATAAACTACTGTACTATATTCCTTGAAGAAATAAAAACAAACAATTGTACATAAGGCTGCGGAAAGATTCTTTAGTGATACCCAAGTCATGGCCGGGATTCCGGGAAATCTATAAATGCACTGTAGGCGGTAGGCCTAGCTGCTGGCTGTACACTTATTAAATTGTACCGGTAATCTGGCTAAAAAGTTACCGGTATACAAAATGAGAACATAGAGGCAGGGTGCAGATCCCACTTTGGACACTAAGTTTGGACTTTGGTTAGGGTAAGTTATTGCAAATCTTCCACTCATAATATAAACTACAATAAAATAAGATACCAGTAGATAAGATACTACTGTAGCCTATTCTGCCTATAGCCTATACCTTGAAAACAAAAACAAACGGTAAGACTGCGAAAGTATTCTTCAGTGACAGGTCTACCCCTATAGGCCTAATCCCACGGCATGACGGCAAAACTGTTATTGTCATAGGCTATAGCCTAGCCAGGATGTCGAATGACGCTGTTTTTTTGAGTGATACAAACTTTCTGTATAATGATAACAAAAAATTAATCCTAGCCTAGGCCTAGCCTACGTATTTTTATATTATTATTTTAAAAGTTAGACATCTAAAATAGGCCTAGGCTTAGGCCTACTGTGTTCCAAAACTCAAGAGTAGCCTAGGCTAGGTTAGCCTATGCCTAGCCTTAGCTACAAAAAAAAAAAAAAAACAACAGGAATGTTGGTGTAGGCTAAGTTTAATATAAACTTCCCCAGTCATTTTAACAGTTCTATTGCCTTCTATATATCATATAATACATCATAGAGTAAGTTTTTAATAACTAGAAAAAAAGGTCATCTTCTAAATAATTACCATAATTGAGGACCTTCGCCATTCCCGGGTTAAGAGTGGGCTCTGAGTCTTAGCCTACCAGAACCAGATTCCCAGCTGCCTAGCTAACCTTATTTTTTACTGTCTTTAACCTCACATCTTCCTTGATCTTCATTAGCCTATCAATACATTATACATAGCCCCACTAGTGGGGGCAGTCCTAAGATTGTTGGATAATGGGTTATCCTAAGCCTAATATGCCTAGCCTCAGCCTAGGCTACTCATTTCTGCTTCAAATCATCATTATCATCATAGGCCCTAGGCTAATACAAGTAGCCTAGGCTTATCTGACAAAATAATTGCTTGGCTACTTTCAAAATCGCTGTTTAGTGCTTGCTAGAAGTCAGGTTTATCCAAAATATCACCTTGAACTTATACCTTATATAATGAGTTCCCCAAGATTAATATGCACAATTTTAGAATGTGTAGGGCACTCGCACTTCACATGAAGTCAATGTTATATTCCAGCCCCTTAATTCACTCTATTTTTCCACAAATATATCGGTAAATAACAGCTAACACATTTCCAAGTGTTCCACAGTTGATTGGCGGCAAGCTAATTTGACGTCATCATTGGATTATTCTCGGAAACACCACAATTGATAACAGTGCTGATATTCGTTCGTTGTTTTCCATTAATCCAACCAAATATATACCCCTGAAAACCAATAATTCATCATAAAATCGTACTAATTTATAGCTTACCTTATGCCTCAAGGTCTTGCGCTCTTTGTCAAACACAAATTTATATTCATGCACTATTTTAAGAAATTAGAGACCCCATAAAATTAGCACATACGAAACAATATCTGTATTTTGTAAGAGTTTAATTAAGATGAAATCTGATCAGAAAATTAACATTCAAACTTAAATTAATATTTTACATTATTCCTTTCAGTGAAATTTAGTCAATATATTAAACACATGGAGTAGTTTAGTTAATATATACATAGTTTTAGATAAATACCTATTATTATCCTTTAATCTACATATTATTGAGCATTCGAGTGCCAATAAAATTACGGTAGTTGTGTTCGTCTTGACTCAGCCTTCGGCGCAATATAACATCGGAGTGTAGGGGTACATTGGTTGGTTCTTTGTTTGTTTTAGCGGACCCTCCCATCCAGGAGTTCGTTCTATGAACGATGGCTGTTTTCTTATTGTAATATATATTTGTTATATTGGTGCTAAAGTCAGTCACCTCATCCGAACCGAACAAGTTGTGTTTTCACAGTGTAAACAAATCGCTCTCATGACTCGAGCTCTGGATTTATCCGTCTATATTTACATTAAGTAGCTGCATTTGGACTTCAATACAGGTGATATATAATAGTTCTAAGATCATAGCCATGT
>CM064565.1:3879079-3897168 GCA_032716605.1 Paralithodes platypus | reverse complement strand
TATTACAGAGAGACTATTACAGAAAGACTATTACAGAAAGACTATTACAGAAAGACTATTACAGAAAGACTATTACAGAAAGACTATTACAGAGAGACTATTACAGAAAAACTATTACAGAGACTATTACAGAAAGACTATTACAGAAAGACTATTACAGAAAGACATTACAGAGAACTATTACAGACAAGACTATTACATAGAGGACTATTACGAAAGACTATTACAGAACGCCTATTACAGTAACAGACTATTACAGAAAAACTATTACAGAGACTATTACAGAAAGACTATTACAGAAAGACTATTACAGAGACTATTACAGAGAGACTATTACAGAAAGACTATTACAGAGAGACTATTACAGAAAGACTATTACAGAAAGACTATTACAAGAAAGACCTATTACAGAAAGCAAGACTATTACAGAAAGACTATTACAGAAAGACTATTACAGAAAGACTATTACAGAGAGACTATTACAGAAAGACTATTACAGAAAGACTCTTACAGAAAGACTATTACAGAAAGACTATTACAGAAAGACTATTACAGAGAGACTATTACAGAAAGACTATTACAGAAAGACTATTACAGAAAGACTATTACAGAGAGACTATTACAGAAAGACTATTACAGAAAGCTCTACAGAAGACTATTACAGACGACCTATTACGAAAGACGATTACAGAGAGACTATTACAGAAAGAACTATTACAGAAAGACCTATTACATAAGACTTTCAGAGAGACTATTACAGAAAGACTATTACATAGAGACCATTACAGAAAGACTATATATGATTCTTAAACCCAAAACAACAACCCAAAAAGAAAAAAACACCACAGTATCACATAAAAAAACAAGAGAAATAAAAAAAAAAAAGACTCAATTACAAGAAAGACTATTACAGAGAGACTATTACAGAAAGACTATTACAGAAAGACTCTTACAGAAAGACTATTACCCATTGTCTTTACTCCTAAATACGTATAACACGAACGTCTGTCTTATCTTTCTTTATAAAAGCTTTAATGTGAGTTAGTCTGTTTGTGTTACTCAAGCCCCTTGGGATTATGGAAATGAGACTTGGCATGGGTAGTCAGGGGGTTCCATGAATGATTTATCTATTTGTTCTATATATATATATATATATATATATAGATATTGACGACAAAATTAAAAAACAATTTTCTTCATCACATTTGTCATTATAATAAAGCTCTAATGCCACCCCCTTAGCATGTATCATCATAGAACTCGGGATATGGTCGTTATTACTCTTTAATTATGGTCGTTATTAATCGCTGTAATTATCGTTTATTACTCATTTATTATGGTCGTTATTACTCTTAATTATGGTCGTTATACTCTTTACTTATGGTCGTTATTACTCTTTAAATTATGGTCGTTATTACTCTTTAATTATGGTCGTTTATTACTCTTATTACTCCTTAATTATGGTCGTTATTACTCTTTAATTATGGTCGTTATTACTCTTTAATTATGGTCGTTATTACTCTTTAATTATGGTCGTTATTACTCTTTAATTATGGTCGTTATTACTCTTTAATTATGGTCGTTATTACTCTTTAATCCTTGTACCACGATGACCTAATTTTCATTCAATTCTGTTAAGGGGAGGTTTTTAGTTTGGTCTCTAGATATCCATCAAGCTTAAGATTACACCCCCTTGAGCCCCTTTCAAGATAAATTTGTACATTTTTCGGTAGAAAATGGTCCCGGCTTGAAAGCCGGTTCCTCTTAAATTACAGGCTCGCTATCGCTCGCCAGGATAAAATCGACACCTAAATGGCACGAAAGGTCTTAAAATTGGCAGAAATGGGTTGAAAGTTCTTAAAATCATCAAAATAATGGGGCGAACGTCTTAAAATTAGAAAATCAATGGGGCTAAACATGAGGGAGAGGGTGGGTGCCCAACCCCGAAAGGGGTTGAAATAGGGGAGCTATCCCCCCGCCAAAGGCGGCTTTCTAGGGCCTTTCCTAGCTGATGCTGAGAGGATTGGGTTCTAGTCATATGGTGATGGGCTGGTCTATCAGAGTGAGAACTGAGCGATCTCTGCCATACCCATAGCTTACTCCGACTGTTCCTTTTACTTATGTATTCCCTAGATCTCAAGTGACGGCGTCTTTTCCGTGGATTGACCTCCCAATCTACCAAGATTGGAAGCCAAAGCGTCACATTTTTCCTTTGCCCCTCAACTTTCTCTTCATAATTGCTGAGGGGCACAGGGCCCTGGGTGGGGCTTTGGTTTCCCGGGCGTTTCCGCACCCTCCTCAGCTCCCCGCCATGGAGTGGCTTCGGTCACCCAGGCTTTATTGTGGTAGGCAGGGAGGGTTCTGTGCGGGCGCTCGGTTATGGCCTTGGCCTTGCTCGGGGTCTTGGGGCTGTTCGGCCAGGCAGCTTGGGGAACAACAACAACAACATGAGGGAGAAAGGAGTCAAGAAAAAACTCCCTCAAGTGGACATCTCCCCTTAACCATTAGACGATTTCCTTCAGCTTACAATCTACCTCTAGAACTCGAGGGGGTAAAGACGATCTCAAAACGACCTCTGAATTGCACAGGTCCTTCTGAAACGGCACCAAAGGACCTCTGAATTGCACAGGTCCTTCTGAAACGGCACAAAAAACGACCTCTGAATTGCACAGGTCCTTCTGAAACGGCACAAAAAATGACCTCTGAATTACACAGGTCCTTCTGAAACGGCACAAAAAACGCGTCTAATGTTAGCCCGAATGAAATGTAAGGTGGTGTTGAAGGGGTTAACACGCACAGAGGTCGGTCACCTCGGCTAGTATTATAATATGATAGTGTTGTCCTGTAATGGCTCATAAATCAAGGTAAAATGGCTCATAAATCAAGGTAAAAGGTTATAGTGAAAGCCTCTTGTTGTTTACTGTGTTGGTGGTGGGGGGTAGGGGGTGGGGTAAATGATGATTGATGGCGGAGAGAGAGAGAGAGAGAGAGAGAGAGAGAGAGAGAGAGAGAGAGAGAGAGAGAGAGAGAGAGAGAGAGAGAGAGAGAGAGAGAGAGAGAGAGAGAGAGAGAGCGCGAGAGAGAGAGAGAAAGAGAGAGAGAGAGAGAGAGAGAGAGAGAGAGAGAGAGAGAGAGAGAGAGAGACAGAGAACAGAACAGATTGCACAGACAACCACCAACACCAAGAAGAGATGATTGAACAGACAGACACCAAACCAACAACAATAGGATACAACAACAATAGGATACAACACACAAACAGGATATACATTACAGTAAGGATACAAGTGGAGTCACCTGCTTTTTGTTCTCTCCCTTTCTATCTCTCTTTGGCTTGTATCCAATCTGCCCCATTCAGCCTACTGTTTTAAGACGTTTATCCCCATCTAGGTGTCGATTTTTTCCTGGCGAGCGATAGCGAGTCAGCATAATATGGAGAAATCCAGCCTTGCCGGAGACATTTTTCCAAATTTAGCCTGCTGTCAAAAAGATTTAAAACAAATATGCTGGCTGGCTACCGCTCGCCAGGAAAAAATTGACACCTGCATGGGGATAAGCGTCTTAAAACAGTAGGCTGAATGGGGCCGAATAGATACAAGCCAGAGCAAGAGAGAAAAGGAGAGAAAAAAAGGCAGGTCACCCGCCTTAACGACAGGCATCGAGAACCTTTTGTAGAGCACACACCTTCGCCATACAGGCACTCTGAGCGGCGAGATAAGTAAACAAACCTTTAGTCTATTTATTAGAAGTAGAAATCCTGACCCCTAACCTCTGTAACTCAAAAAGGGCTCGAGCTAATGGCCTGTAAACTGCCACCACACCTCTTCCCTGGCTGACTCTTCCTAGATGGTAGAAATATTAGCTCGATTACTCTAGTCGGTTTGGAGTTATATTGGTTAGTGGCAAAGTTTTTTTTTTTGGCCTAACAATAATGAATGGACTAAAGTGTGTGAAAAATATGTGAAGACAGCGAATATATTTCTCATTAACATCTGATCTTAAATGTGTAGGCCTAGTCAATCTTACTCAAAACCGGAAGTTATGTAGATAGACAGGTATATAGACAGACAGGTATATACACTAGACAGGTATATACACTAGATAGACAGGTATATAGACAGACAGGTATATACACTAGATAGACAGGTAAATAGACAGACAGGTATATACACTAGATAGACAGGTATATAGATAGACAGGTATATAGATAGACAGGTATATACACTAGATAGACAGACAGGTATATACACTAGACAGACAGACAGACACCGTTAATCCAATGATTTCCGTTGCAATTCCGTTGAAGGAGGTAATTGAATGGAGTTAATTGAGTTAGCAAGACGAATAAACAGAGAATGGAGTATACAAACACACACACACACACACACACATCACCCCCCCCCCCCCCCTTCTACTCCCTCTCTCTGTGTCTGTCTGCTCTCTGACTCTCTCTCTCTCTGACTCTCTCTCTCTCTCCAATTATCGTAACCACCCATCCTCCTGCCCGTTCGCCCCAAAATATTGACTTCCCTATCCCAACACCTCACTACCTTGTATTGCCTACTTCCGAGAGCTCCAATATCCTGAGTTGGAATTAATACCGTACGACACAATGCCACGATTCCAGTATTCACAACGCTCTCCAATATCCTAGGTTGGAATTAATTGATGGTGTACATAGCCTTTAACTGTGTGGGTGGTGTAATGGTTTAGATGCTTATGTTCTGGGTTTGGTGGGACCATATGCTTGCATTAATGTATTCAAGTGCATTGTGGTTTGTAATGGAGGATTAATGTTCCTTTATTAATAACACAACATAACAACACGATTCCAGTATTATCTACAATTTGACAGGAGGCTTTTCATCAGCCATTAGAAATCCAGAGCTGGACAAAAGCCCCCCTTAAGGGGAGGTTTTTAGTTTGGTCCCTAGATATCCTTCAAGCTTAAGATTACACCCCCTTGAGCCCCTTTCAAGATAAATGTGTACATTTTTCGGTAGAAAAATGTCCCGGCTGAAAGCCGGTTCCTCTTAAATTACAGGCTCGCTATCGCTCGCCAGGATAAAATCGACACCTAAATGGCACGAAAGGTCTTAAAATTGACAGAAATGGGTTGAAAGTTCTTAAAATCGTCAAAATAATGGGGCAAACGTCTTAAAATTAGAAAAACGATGGGGCTAAACTTGAGGGAGAAAGGAGTCAAGAAAAAACTCCCTCAAGTGGAAATCTCCCCTTAACCTATCCATGACTCCCAAACATTGCCAGTCGTTGCCACGTTACCCGTGTATTTTTTTTTCTTTCTCGTCTCTCCACCTCTTGTCTGGTCTGCGTTTTATGGGCCATTCGGTTTCTGCAGACTCCCATTTTCTTGTGTTCTTTTGTTCTTAACCCCTTGTTGTTCTTGTGTTCTTTTGTTCTTAACCCCTTGTTGTTCTTGTGTTCTTTTGTTCTTAACCCCTTGTTGTTCTTGTGTTCTTTTGTTCTTAACCCCTTGTTGTCCTGTACCAGCCTGTCTCATAAACTTTATTCTGGCTACTATTCGACGAGTTCATGCACTTAAAAAAAGTGCATCCAGCAATTAACAGATTTCGAACCATCTAACCTAACCCTTTTTACTCCCATAGATCCTTCTTAAGCTTCACAGAATCGTCTAAGTATAGCTACAATAGAACTAAAAAGACGTCACCGGTCCAGAAGGGGTTAAGTCTTTTCCTGTTGCGTTTTCCTTCTCTGTGGGTCTAGTAACAGTCCGACTCTAGTTATTTAGTCTTCTACTCCACCTATCGTCCTCTCACGGTGATCTCAGCACTTTAATCCTTTTAACATAATGACATATTATTGAATTTATGATGTTCTAGATACAGATAACCAAATGTGTTCAACTTGGAAAATCCCCCCCCCCCCATCTCTCTCTCTCTCTCTCTCTCTCTCCCCTAAAGTTTATAACTGTACCCGTCTACTGCTCCCATTTTCTCTTTAATCTATCACATTTTCTCTTTAACTTATCACATTTTCTCTTTAACTTCTTCCATTTTCTCTTTAACCTCTCCCATTTTCTCTTTAACTTCTCCCATTTTCTCTTTAACTTATCACATTTTCTCTTTAACTTCTTCCATTTTCTCTTTAACTTCTCCCATTTTTTCTTTAACTTCTCCCGTGTTCTTTTTATCCCCACCATTTCCAACCCTCCTTCCATTTCGTCTTTTATACTTGAGTTTATGTACCTAATTACATTGCTGATTGGATTTGTAATGCTTCTCAGTCTCTCTTGTACCCTTATACGTGGGTAGCTTCTGTTGTTTTGTCTGATGTTTTTATTTCCTACTCTCTCGCCAATGACTTTGTATAGCTTCTCATTCATTATCATTTGTCATGTTTTGTCTTTGTTTTTCCTTTCTCTATTCATTGTCTAAAAAAAAAAAAAAAAAAAACCCGATATGTATATAAAATAAAAAATAAACTCCCCTCGTCTTTCTTATTATCCTTTTCCTTCCTCTATTCATTCTTAAAAAAAAAATAAAAAAAATAAATAAAAAAAAAAATATACAAATAAATTAAATTGATACAAAGATCTCCCCTTTGTCTTTCTTATTCTCTGGGTCTGAATCCCTCCTATTGTTTCACCTTTTGTCTTCAAGAAATTCGCCCTTTGTGGATCATGACCCGTTTCAGCAGTTGCGTCTGGCTGTTATCAGTCGGATTTCATTCAGCTTAGGAAAGACCTCTAGCAATCAAACGGGTAAAGTCGATCTCTATTAAGGGGAGGTATTTACTTTCTTCCCTAGACCTCCATCAAGCTTTAAATTATACCCCCTTGAGCCACTTTCAAGATAAATTTGTACATTTTTCGGTAGAAAAATTTCCCGGCCGAAGGCCGGTTCCTCTTAAATTACAGGCTCGGTATCGCTCGCCAGGATAAAATCGACACCTGAATGGCACGAAAGGTCTTAATATGGGGTGAAAGTTCTTAAAATCGCTAAAGTAATGGGGCGAACGTTGTATAATATCAAAAGTAATGGGGCTAAACATGAGGGAGAAAGGGGTCAAGAAAAAAATCCCTCAAGTGGAGATCTCCCCTTAACTTTTCGTCTCGCGCAGATCCCGCCTTTGCTTAACAAAATCGCCTAGTGACAGCCAGAATATACTGTCAAAATGCGTCATAATCCTCGAGGGGCTCAATGTTTGCATCTCTCCTTCCAGTGTCATTACTTAAGGGGAGATTTCCACTTGAGGGACTTTTTTCTTGACCCCTTTCTCCCTCATGTCTAGCCCCATTGCTTTTGAGATTATAAGAAGTTCGCCCCATTAGTTTCGTGATTTTAAGAATTTCCGCCCCATTCTGTCAATTTTAAGACCTTTCGTGCCGTTAAGGTGTCGATTTTTTCCTGGCGAGCGATAGCGAGCCTGTAATTTAAGAGCAACCGGCCTCCGGCCGGGACATTTTTCTACCGAAAAATGTACAAATTTATCTTGAAAGGGTGTCTAGGGGGTGTAATTTTAAGTTTGATGAAAAAGTAGGGAACAAAACTAAATACCTCCCCTTAAAGACCGGATTTTGCCATAAATACCATAAGTGCCTTTTTGTGTCTTTTTTGGTGATTTCATCACTATAATACCCTTTTTACCGATGTAGGGCCTATTATGCCTGTTTTGTGTTTTTCAGAGCCTTCTTGTGCCCTTTTTGTTGGTCATCACTATAATGCCTTGTTTACCTTGTTTTGTGTTTTTCAGTGTAAGCTATCGGTGATTGTTGCTGCCGCCAGATGGCAACCTGGCCCAAGTTGGCCTCTCTCCGACAGACGGCACAGTTTAGCGCCTGACAATTTGAAAACAAAAATGCTTGTAATTATGTGCAATCCGGGGAAAAATGTAGAAAGTGTATCAATGACAATGTTACTTTGGTCATTTTTACCCTTTTTTTTAAAATTGATTTTATTTTTAAGTTTTTTTTTTACCCCATTAATTATTGATTTTAATTTTACCCTTTAATATAGCTTGATTTTTACCCTTTTTACCCCATTATAGCTTGATTTTTACCCTTTTTACCCCATTATAGAAAATTTGGTAATTTTTTTACTTTATTAATTATATAACCAAATTTTATAATTACACCTTTTAAAATAGCTTGATTTTAACACTTTATATACCCCATTTTAGCCTTTTATCACTTATTTTAAAATGCCTTGCTTCATATAAGCTTTTTTAAATAGTGCCATAAACCCTTTTTATAAATTCCTTTTTAAGAAAGTTAGTTCCAACCCTATTATAGCTTTGATTTTTTTAAGCTTTTTACGTCTTTAGTCATACGTATAGCTTAGGTTTTTGTAGAGCCTTTTTAGAAAGAAGAGGTACTATACTCAGGTTACAGGTTTACCCATTAGCTTAGGGTTTAGGTACCGTTTTTAGGATAGGCTTTGTTAGCTTAGGTTAGGCTTGGGATAGGCATTTTAGGTTATGGTAGCTTTTGTAGGATTTTTCCTAGGGTAGCTTAGGATTTGTTAGCTTAGGTTAGGGTAGATTAGGATAGGCTTTGTTAGGTTAGGTTAGGGTAGATTAGGATAGGCTTTGTTAGCTTAGGTTAGGGTACCGGTAGCTTAGGATAGGCTTTGTTAGCTTAGGTTAGGGTAGCTTAGGATAGGCTGTGTTAGGTTAGGGTACCGGTAGCTTAGGATAGGCTGTGTTAGGTTAGGGTACCGGTAGCTTAGGATAGGCTTTGTTAGCTTAGGTTAGGGTAGATTAGGATAGGCTTTGTTAGGTTAGGTTAGGGTAGATTAGGATAGGCTTTGCTGGGTTAGGTTAGGTTAGCTTAGGATAGGCTTTGTTAGGTTAGGTTAGGGTAGATTAGGATAGGCTTTGTTAGGTTAGGTTAGGGTAGCTTAGGATAGGCTTTGTTAGGTTAGGTTAGGTTAGTTTAGGATAGGCTTTGTTAGGTTAGGTTAGGGTAGATTAGGATAGGCTTCGTTGGGTTAGGTTAGGTTAGATTAGGATAGGCTTTGTTGGGTTAGGTTAGGGTAGATTAGGATAGGCTTTGTTCGGTTAGGTTAGGGTAGATTAGGATAGGCTTTGTTCGGTTAGGTTAGGGTAGATTAGGATAGGCTTTGCTGGGTTAGGTTAGGGTAGATTAGGATAGGCTTTGTTAGGTTAGGTTAGGGTAGACTAGGATAGGCTTTGTTGGATTACGTTAGGGTAGATTAGGCTTGGTTAAGGCTTTGTTGGGTTAGGGTAGGTTAGGATAGGCTTTGTTAGGTTAGGTTAGGGTAGATTAGGCTTGGTTAAGGCTTTGTTGGGTTAGGGTAGGTTAGGATAGGCTTTGTTAGGTTAGGTTAGGGTAGATTAGGCTTGGTTAAGGTAGTGGCCTTTTTTGTTGTGGTCGTTTAGGTGCGTGGCCGTCTTGACTTGAAACCAGTGGTGGGTGGAGAGAGAGCCTTCTGCTTTGCTAGCCTTACCTTCCATTTAGTAGCACATTTTGTTAGCATTAAGTCCGACTGCCTAGTAAGGGCCACAAGGTCTGTGTAGTCTGTGTATCTATGTAACTCTCTGAAACCATACTCTTACTTTTGCCTTCCCTCTCTCTTTCTCTCCCTCTCCATAACTCTCTGAAACCATACTCTCACTCCTGCCTTCTCTCTCTCTCTCTCTCTGAAACCATACTCTTACTTTTGCCTTCTCTCTCTCTCTCTCTCTCTCTCTATAACTCTCTGAAACCATACTCTTACTTTTGCCTTCTCTCTCTCTCTCCTTATTCTCGCCCACTTTTCATCACACCCTGGTTTTGGAAGTCATCCCTCTTTATTAGCTTTATTTGGAAGAGTCATCCCTCTTTATTAGCTTTATTTGGAAGAGTCATCCCTCTTTATTAGCTTTATTTGGAAGTCATCCCTCTTTATTAGCTTTATTTGGAAGTCATCCCTCTTTATTAGCTTTATTTGGAAGTCATCCCTCTTTATTAGCTTTATTTGGAAGAGTCATCCCTCTTTATTAGCTTTATTTGGAAGAGTCATCCCTCTTTATTAGCTTTATTTGGAAGAGTCATCCCTCTTTATTAGCTTTATTTGGAAGTCATCCCTCTTTATTAGCTTTATTTGGAAGAGTCATCCCTCTTTATTAGCTTTATTTGGAAGAGTCATCCCTCTTTATTAGCTTTATTTGGAAGTCATCCCTCTTTATTAGCTTTATTTGGAAGAGTCATCCCTCTTTATTAGCTTTATTTGGAAGTCATCCCTCTTTATTAGCTTTATTTGGAAGTCATCCCTCTTTATTAGCTTTATTTGGAAGAGCCATCCCTCTTTATTAGCTTCAGGTTTACGACTTAAAGGGGGTCACCGGCTGTTTTTCATCTTTCTCTCCTGTTCTCTCTTTCCCTGGTTTGTATCAATTCGGACCCATTCAGCCAACTGTTTTAAGACGTTTATCCCCATCCAGGTGTCGATTTCTTACTGGCGAGCGATAGCGAGCCAGCATTGTATGGAGAAATCCGGCTTCGCCGGAAACATATTTCTATCGAAAAATGTACAAATTTAGCTTGCTGTCAAAACAAAAATATATATAGGCTATGCTGGCTCGCTACCGCTCGCCAGGAATATTGACATCTGGATGGAGTTAAACGTCTTAAAACAGTAGGCTGAATGGGGCCGAATGGATGCAAGCCAAAGAGAGAGGGAGAGAAAGAGAAAAAAAGCTAGGTGGGCTCCCTAAATGATTGACAAACTTATCTATTCCACCCTCACACTACTCTAGCCTCACGATCATCAGACATCTCTCTTCCACTATTTGAGCCTGTAGTCTATTCGCTGTAAGTAGGCGAGAAATCATAACCTCTAACCTCTGTAACTCAGAAACGACTAGGGTAATCGAGCTAATATTCCTACCATTTGGGAAGAGTCAGTCAAGGAATAGATGTGGATATTTACAGCCAATTTGCTCTAGCCCTTTTTGAGTTACAGAGGATAGAGGTCATGATTTCTCGCCTACTTACAGCGAATAGACTATAGCTGTTTTCTTACAGTTTTCTTCCAATTCTTCAACAACTACCTACGTCACAGGGTCTGGTTGCCATGGTGACCAGCGACGTCTGGTCATCTTATGTGGTTGGAAGCAGTTATGAAAGTTATTAATTTGTTTCGGGAACAATTAGTAAAGTTATCAGATATATACAGGTATGTTTTGTTGTCGGAAGCAATGGTCGGAAGGCATAACAACAACAACAACAACAACAACAACAACAACAACAAATGGATGCCTCGCCATCACTAGAGGTATCTGGTGTGGAAACTGATCCATCATTCACCATCCTTTCTTGCTTCCTTCCATACAGTATACCGTGTAATAACTCCTGGGATTTGGTTCACTCATGTGTCCACTCAGGGGGTATCAGTCACTGTATTGGCCTTCTGTTTCTCTCTCTCCCTTTCTTCTTCTTCTCCTCCTCCTTCTTCTTCTTCTTCTTCTTCTTCCAGCCTCCCCCGTTTGCCCCTCTAGACACTTATCAAATAGTAAATACGAGGTGCTGTTGTAAAGGCTTATCCCACAATATCTTCAATTGACCTGACATCCCCAACCCACCCTCCCTTCCCTACCCTTCTCCTCCACCTCTTGTTACATCATCTTACAAAAGGGTAGGGTTTATTTTGTAGTTAGTATATTTTTTTATTTTTTTATTTTCTTTACATTTCCTCGCTAGGCCTCCATCAAATTCGAAAACAAAATATATAAATAAAACATTAGAAAACAAAAACAAGACCCTTCTTCAAGATAAGTTTATACATTTCTCGGTAGACAAATGTCCTTGACGAAGGCCACTTCCTCCTATGATTAGAGGCTCGTTATAGCTCGCCAGGAAAATAATTGACACCTAAATGGCGCGCAAGGTCTTAATATTGACTAGGAAATGGGGCGAAAGGTCTGAAAATGGCCAAACTAATGGGACTAACGTATTATAATATGACAACTAATGGGGCTAAACACGAGGGCGAAGGGGGTCCAAAATAACCAACCGACTACCCTTTAAGAGGAAGCATTATCTGTCTTTTTAATAATCTTCTTTCTCGAGGTCTTCTGTGTCCTCTTCCTCCTCCTTGTTTTCAGTGTCTTCATCATCATCATCATCATCTTCTTTCTCAGGTCAGGTCAGGTCAGGTGAAGGTATTGAGGGATAAGCCTTTACAACGGCACCTCTTAGCTACTTTCTACTTTCCTAGTTGTTTGAGGAGTGCAGAGAGGGGGTGAGAGAGAGAGAGGAAGCTGTTGGAGTGGCTTTGTTATGTGTGTTATTAGTCTTTCGCCCCTTCTTCTTCTTCTTCTTCTTCCCACTGTTTTGTTTACCACCATCGTCCTTTATTTTATTTTTTATCTCTCCTACTTATCAACTCGTGTATTTATTTTGAACTCTTCCTTTCTTCTTTTCCACTGTCTCTTCTCATTCGTTTTCTTTCTATCCCCTTTCAGCCTCTCCCGTCCCCCCCCCCCTCCCCCCTCCCCCCACACACACACCGAGTCCAGTTGTTACATCATCATCTTACATGGTTGGGGGGGGGGGGAGAGAGAGAGGGAGAGAGAGAGAGAGAGAGAGAGAGAGAGAGAGAGAGAGAGAGAGAGAGAGAGAGAGAGAGAGAGAGAGAGAGAGAGAGAGAGAGAGAGAGAGAGAGAGAGAGAGAGAGAGAGAGAGGGGGGATTCCTTCAGTACCCACGTCTTTCTTTCTTCATTTCTTTCTTTCTTTCTTCTTCTTCTTCTACCTCCTCCTTTTATGTGTCCTTGTTTTTGTTACCATTGGTGTTAATGATATTCTTTTTCTTCTTCATTGTCGTCTTCTTCTATTCATCACTTTTTCTTCTTTTCTTCTTCATCGTCATTATCGTCTTCTGTTCACCCTTTTCTTCCAGCTTCTACATATTTCTTCTTCCTCAACATATCTTATTTTTGTTTACTTCTTCCTCTTTATCATCATATCTTCTGTTCATTACTTTCCTTCTTCATCATTATATCTTTTCTTCGTTCTTCTTTCTTTCTGCTTCGTTCTTCTTTTCTCTCTTTTTCTTTCTCTCTTTTTATCTTCTTGTTCCCTTTCTTTTCTTTCTTATTATCATTACTTTCCTTCTTCTGTTCTTTTCCCTTTTTTCGTCTTACTTCTTATCTCTCTCTTTCTCTGGTTTCCTCTTATTCTTATTTTCCTCTACCCACTTTCTTCTGTCCATCTTTTCTTCATCATCATACATCTTCTCTGTCGCCATTCTTTTTTCGTCTTACCTTCTTTCATCACTACATCTTCTTCTGTCCACTACTTTCTTCTTGTTTCTTATTCTTCATCACTACATCTTCTTCTGTCCACTACTTTCTTCTTGTTTCTTATTCTTCATCATCATCATATCGCTGTCTCCTTTTCTTCTTGTTTGAGTCTTCATCCTCATCTTCTTCACACCTCTTCATCATAATTTCTTCTTCGCCATCCTTTGTGCCTAGCTCCCTTTCACATCACCTTTTGCTCGTCTCATCCCACCTGTTTCACACCACTCTTCTTCTTCTTCCTTTTCACCTTTCCTTTCTTCTTCATGTCCCCAGCATCCCCCCCCTCATCCTCACCTTCACCTTCTTCTTGTATCGCACTGTGCCTACAGGGGGTTTGGGGGGGGGGGTTAGGAGTCGGCCACCACTTTTTTTTAATGTACAGTATATATAGTCTAACTCTGCGTTTTTCTTGTTATTCTTATTCCTTCTCTTACGAGGCCCCGAGATCATTGATTGAAGCTTCGAGATGTTAGTTGCTTCATATGTATCGCACTAGAATGACTAGATGTTCACAGTGGAGCTTCAAGGTGTTGGTTGCTTCCTTTCTGCCACACTAGATGACGACACCTTATTTATGCACATCACTTGATTTGGAGAGAAGCTATATGGTCGTTCATAGCATTTTCTATGCCATGAATTGGTGACGATATAGGAGGGTGATTTCTTGGCGTGTCGGTTTAGCTGGGATGTTTGTAGAACAGCAGGAGCGATCAGATCACCTCATAAAAAAAAACTGATGTTTGGCGTGGACTCGATCCGAGGTCCTATTGGTCTGCAGTTCACGCCGTTATCCACTGTGCTATCGCCTCCCCCATCATCATCGTTTTTCCCTCTTTCTCATTATCATCAACTCTTTCCTCTTAATCATTATCATTGCTTCCTCCTCATTTTCCTCTTACTTATCATCAACCTCTTTGCTTCCTCCTCCTCCTCCTCATCATAATTTTCCTCTTCCTCATCATCAACACCATCTTTTCTTCCTCCTCCTCCTCATCATTTTCCTCCTCCTCCTCATCATTTTCCTCTTCCCCATCATCATCGTCACCATCTTTTCTTCCTCCTCATCATCATCATTTTCCTCTTCCCCATCATCGTCACATCTTTTCTTTTCCTCATCTCCTCCTCCATCATCACCATATTTGCTTCATCCTCATCATCATTATCTTCCTTTGTATTCCTTTGTATTTGTATCTGTCAACTCTATTGTTCTGGCAACCTCTCGGGGCTGCTTCGTAATTTATATTGGCAGTTAGGTTGACGGTACATGTTTTTAGGTCACAACATTCTTGGGATACTTGAATTCTGTAGCTTCCAGACTAGAACTTCCAAAAATAATGACGGGAAAACTCTCTTGTGACACCAACTAAATAAGGCTTGTGATTGGCTGAGCGGTGTTTAGCGGGAAAAATAAAGGGCGACGATTGGCCGAGAGAAAGGAGAGCGGGAAAAGGCGGGGCCCCATTGGCTGGCCGAGTGATGACGTCAACACTAAAGGAGATGGCGTGCGCGGGAAGGACGGTTTACGTAACAGAGGGAAGTGATTGAATTTCAAACACTTATATACGCAAATACATCCAACTAACGGATAAAACGGCTAAAAATACGCCGTTCGAGTCCCGTAAAACCAGCTCCCGTTACGGAAAAAACACTTGAAATATACGCCTCATTAAGGGGAAATTTTTAACTTAAAAGGTCTTTTGCTGGACTCCCTTCTCCTTCATGTTTAACCCCATTTGCTTTGAGATTTTAAGAAGTTCGGCCCAATAGTTTGGCGATTTTATGACCCTTCGCCCCATTGTTGTCAATTTTAAGACCTTTCGTGCCACTTAGGTGTCGATTTTTTTCCTGGCGAGCGAAAGCGAGCCTGTAATTTAGGAGGAACCGGCCTTTGACCGGAAAATTTTCCTACCGAAAAATGTACAAATTTATATGGAAAAAGGGAGGGGGGAGGGGGTCTTGGGGGACGTGTGCTATATTTTATTCTAGCTATATTTTGACGATATTATGCAGCTTAGGAAGGATCTGTGGTAGTTAAAAGGGTTGGTTGAGATATATAGAAACCCTATTGCTAGAGGTCCTTCCTACGCTGAATAAAATCGTCTAATAGTTGCCAGAATATGATGGAAAGGACGTCCCTGGTACTGAATGGGTTAATATAGATACACTGGCCACACAGATCTCACGACCCCTGCGAGGTGGCCAGGACTTCATCCTAGTAGAGATAGCAACCCTAGGAGTAAGGGAAAGTGGAGGGAAAGGATAACAAAGATGAAGGCTCTCTCCCCACCCTCCGGCAATTTGTTTTACATGAGCGAGAGAGAGAGAGGGAGAGAGAGAAACAAAACAAGATAGATAGAAAAAGAGAGAAACAAAAGAAGATAGATAGATAAATAGATAGATAGATAAATAGATACATAGATAGAGAGAGAGAGAGAGAGCAACAAAACAAGATGGATGGATAGATAGATAGATAGATAGATAGAGAGAGAGAGAGAGACACACACACAGCATGGGATCCTGTGTAATACTCTACACACCTGGCCTAGCAGATCAGGAGGGAGGAATACATAATTTAATCAACTTCATCCTGGTATGTACAGGTGTTGACAGAAGTTCGTGAGCTTTATTAAACTCTCTCTCTCTCTCTCTCCCCTTCCTTCCGCTTTATCTTCATCCTCTCTTTGTCTCTCTCTCTCACTCACTCACTCTCTCTCTCCCACTTTATCTGTATTCTCTACGTTCATCCTCTCTTGGTCTCTCACTCACTCACTCACTCACTCACTCACTCACTCACTCTCTCTCTCCCGCTTTATCTGTATTCTCTACGCTCATCCTTCCTCACCCCCTCCTTAACTCACTTGCATGCTCTATCTCTCTCTCTTTCTCTATTTATGTATCTATCTATCTACACTACTGTATATATCTATCTCACTCACTCACTCACTCTCTCTTTCTCTCTCTCTCTCTCTCTCGGCATTAATCCATGTAAGCAATTGTATAGTAATCCAGCATTTTGCCCTTTGATTGTATTTAAGTATACTGATTAAGTATACTGATTAAGTATACTGATTAAGTATACTGATTAAGTATACTGATTAAGTATACTGATTAAGTATACTGATTAAGTATTCTGATTAAGTATTCTGATTAAGTATACTGATTAAGTATACTGATTAGAGTGGGTATACAAAACGAACCTACAATAAACGAACTTACAATAACTGGGTAGGCCTATACAACATTAACCTACAATAACTGGGTAGGCTATATATAAAACGAACCAAAACAATAGGTATGTGAACCTACAATAAACGAACCTACAATAACTTGGTATATATAACAAAACAATAGGCATGTACACTATAGGACGCACAATAGCAGGGGGTATACACATTTCTACGATGGCTACACGTGTGGAAAAAAATAATGATCGTAAATATATTGAAACGTTCAAACAGTAATTGGTGTACAGTATACTCTCTGTGTGTATGTATATATATATATATATATATATATATATATATATATATATATATATATAAACACTGTATTTTCCCAAACTTATCTTTGTATTTTTCACTTCGATCTACTGTATCTACCTGTTTGCCTTGCCCCTTCCTTACCTTCCTCTCCTTCCCTCCCTCCCTCCCTCCCTCCCTCCTCTCTCTCTCTCTCTCTCTCTCTCTCTCTCTCTCTCTCTCTGTTTGCCTTCCCGTTCTCTCCTCAATATTACTCGCCTCAATATTACCAAGTTCAGCTTAGTAAGTATTAAACACAATTGCACTGCAGGTTATTCGGATTATAGGAAGTAGATAAAAAATTAATATACTGTATATATATACAGTATATAGGCCTATAATCACCTGCGCACACCTACACACTATCTCACGCATGCATCTCTCTCTCTCTCTCTCTCTCTCTCTCTTAAGGGGGGTCATCTGCTTTTTTTTTCTCTTTCTCTCCTTTTCTCTCTTTATCTGGCTTGTATCCATTCGGCCCCATTCAGCCAACTGTTTTAAGACGTTTATCCCCATCCAGGTGTCAATTCTTCCTGGCGAGCAATAGCGAGCCAGCATTGTATGGTGAATTCCGGCTTCGCCGGAGACATTTTTTTATCGAATAATGTACAAATTTAGCTTACTGTCAAAACAAAAATATATATATGCTGACTCGCTACCGCTCGCCATGAAAATATTGACACCTGGCTGGGGTAAACGTCTTAAAACAGTAGGCTGATTGGTGCCGAATGGATACAAGCCAAAGAGGGAGGGAAAGAAAAAGAAAAAAAGCAGCGAGGTGGGCCCCCTTAATAAAAACAGGCCATATCGTTGTTCTCGGCCACTGACCACCATAATTGATAACCGTATCACGAACCAAAACAACACCCCCTGCCAAAACAGGATATTATTCACCACAATATAATCAGGATGAACTACCTGCTGGGCATCATATTACCTGTTACAGATTCCGCTAGGAGGAGGGCTGTGGTTTTGCTGTATTAAGGGGAGATTTCCACTTGAGGGATTTTTTTCTGGACCCGTTTCTCCCTCATGTTTAGCCCCATTGCTTTTGAGATTTTCAGAAGTTCGCCCTAGTAGTTTTGACATTTTAAGAAATTTTTCCCCATTTCTGTCAATTTTAAGACCTTTCGTGCCATTAAGGTATCGATTTTTTCCTAGCGAGCGACAGCGAGCCTGTAATATAAGAGCAACCGGCCTCCGGCCGGGAAATTTTTCTACCGAAAAATTTACAAATTTATCTTGAAAGGGGGTCTAGAGGGTGTAATTTTAAGCTTGATGAAAAC
>CM064565.1:3836579-3871579 GCA_032716605.1 Paralithodes platypus | reverse complement strand
ATATTTATAAATCACTACACTAGCTCCTTTAGATATTGTATTTCTGTATATTTATAAATCACTACAGTAGCTCCTTTAGATATTGTATTTCTGTATATTTATAAATCACTACAGTAGCTCCTTTAGATATTGTATTTCTGTATATTTATAAATCACTACAGTAGCTCCTTTAGATATTGTATTTCTGTATATTTATAAATCACTACACTAGCTCCTTTAGATAGTGTATTTCTGTATATTTATAAATCACTACACTAGCTCCTTTACATATTGTATTTCTGTATATTTATAAATCACTACACTAGCTCCTTTAGATAGTGTATTTCTGTATATTTATAAATCACTACACTAGCTCCTTTAGATAGTGTAGGTAATTTATCATCACTACACTAGCCCTTTACATTTGTATTTCTGTATATTTATAAATCACTACATGCTCCTTTACATATTTGTATTTCTGTATATTTATAAATAACTGACCTAGCTCCAGAGAGTTTATTTAACATTATACAAATACACTAGCTCCTTTACATATTGCTATTATTTATAAACACTAGCTCCTTTACATATTGTATATATATAAATCTACACTAGCTCCTATATATATATTTATAATCCACTATATAGATATTGTATTTTTATATTATATATACACAATTCTATTTTTGCCTACATGATATATGTGTATTATATATCAACCTATATCGCTCTCTCTCTCTCTCTCTCTCTCTCAATACCCCTCACCCGACCTTCATTTTACTCCCTGCCTTCCAAACCCCCCATAGCCGACTGTTATTTGAAATTAACCAATCAGAGAGCGGGAGAGATACGAGCACAGGATAATTGCACCAATCAGCTTCCGCGTTGCAAATCCCTTGCGTGTACGCGCACGCGCGTATGTGTGTATGGGCGTAGGATATGTGTACGGCATTATATTTACATGGGGATGAATAGGAAGGAAAGGAGGGCAATGGAGAGAGTGTGTGTGTGTGTGTGTGTGTGTGTGTGTGTGTGTGTGTGTGAGAGATAGATAGATAGATAGATAGATAGATAGAGAGAGAGAGAGAGAAAGCGAGAGAGAGAGAGAGAGAGAGAGAGAGAGAGAGAGAGAGAGAGAGAGATAGATAGATATAGATAGATAGATCGATAGATAGAGGATAGATAGATAATAATAGATAATAGATAGAGAGATAGAATAGATAGAATAGATAGATAGGCTAGATAGAAAGATAGATAGATCGCTAGATAATAGAGAGAGAGACGAGAGAGAGAGAGAGAGAACGCGAGAAAGAGAATCGAGAAGAGAGAGAGAGAGAGAGAGAGAGAGAGAGAGAGAGAGAGAGAGAGAGAGAGAGAGAGAGAGAGAGAGAGAGGCTTACAAATCATATATCACTGCACGGATTAAGCTTTATGTATTTATTAATGTTGTAAAGTTTGCTCCCTAGACCTCTATCAAGCTTAAGGGGAGGTTTCTAGTTTGTTCCCTAGATATCCTTCAAGCTTAAGATTACACCCCCTTGAGCCCCTTTCAAGATAAATTTGTACATTTTTCGGTAGAAAAATGTCCCGGCTGAAAGCCGGTTCCTCTTAAATTACAGGCTCGCTAATCCTCGCCAGAAATAAAATCGACACTGAATGGCACGAAAGGTCTTAATATGGGGTGAAAGTTCTTAAAATCGCTAAACTAATGGGGCGAACGTTTTATAATATCAAAAGCAATGGGGCTAAACATGAGGGTGAAAGGGGTCAAGAAAAAAATCCCTCAAGTGGAGATCTCCCCTTAAGCTTGATGGAGGTCTAGGGAGGAAACTTCATTGATACTTTGTTCTGGCTACTAGCAGACGATTGTATTGAGCTTAAGAAGGGGCCTCCAGCAATTAACAGGGTTGGAACTATCCCTTTTAATCCAGGTTACTAAACAGATCCTTTGCACAACATCGTCTAAGTGTACCTAGAATATAATTTAAAAAAAAAAAAAAAAAAAATCTACCAGCAAATTTAAAAAATCTATCTTGAAAGGGGGTTTATGGGGTGACATTTTAAGCTTGATGGAGGTCTAGCAAGGAAACTCAGTTATGTGATGTATTATTGTCTGTCAGATGTTGAATAGGGTGGGTAAGTGTAGGAACATGTTTGTGTATCTCACTCGAAACGAATTAATCAGGGTTTAGACATTGCTGGTACCCATTATTGAACAAAATATACCTGGTGCCGAGACATCACTTATTTGGCCGCCCGACTGTAAAGCCGCGGCCCCCCTCCCACCGACCCCCCGGCCCCCCCCCAACGCCGACCTGTCTGTACGTATATAACTATATACCTATGCACAACACCCCTTAGCTGGGGGTGGCCGACTTGAGACAGAGCACGAATGGGAACAACATCTATAGCCTAGTTCCAGTTCTTAGGGTCCGGGAACACTTTCGCGTTCCCTCGCCCCTTTCGCGTTCCCTCGCCCCTTTCTCTGTCTCGACTAGTAGGTGAATTTTACAAGGGGAGGAGGATTCCTAGCCACCCACCCCCGAAGTAGGAAATATAGTACAGGAAAAGAGACAGACAGAAACAGCTAAGGTTGGGTAGAGGATGCCAAACACCCACTCTGGACAGGACCCAGCCCCTCACCCTACACACATGTCTTAGTACAAATTTTGTACTTACCACAATCTGGGACGCCAAACTTGATTTGAGGGGGTAGCCAGTCGCAACCTCCCGGTATACGTCTGGGGGTCAGGCAGAGGATCAAAACTAGGGGTTGCTGCTCCCTGATGATGACCTCTTCCTTGGTGGGCGTACCCATGGACCTGGGAGGAAGGTTGCATCTGACCCAGGACCGGCCCCAGCGTTAAGCATACTACCCCAGCAAAAATGACCAACCAGCCTCCGGACACATCATGGTGTTTGCAGTTTGGGTTATAGTTCTTGGTGAGAGGTGAAGGTCCTTTCTCTGTGGTGGTCTAGGCTCGACTGAAAGAACGTTGCACAGTGCCAGGTCTTAGTATACCCTGGCCCTCTCGGGTGAGCCACGCCTCTCTCATCCTTTGATTGGCTGCTGGCTCCCCCGCCCTCTGACCGCTGATTGGCCTCTTTGCCTTAAACGTACAGGTAAATAGTATACACACGCCCCCCTGATTCACTGAAACGTACATGTTCCCAGGTGCACACATGAACGTCCTTTATGTCTCTGTATTGGAATCTATTTGGAAAGCTCTTTAGCGGATTGAGGGGAATAATAGACTCTGAAATCGGTGAACTAGAAATATAAAAAATAAGTGCTTTATATCAAATTAATTTATTGATAGATATATAAAAGCAGAGCAGGGAATATGGTTAAGGTTGGATGGTTAGTTTTTCTGGTTCCTCTTCTCCCTCATGTTTAGCCCCATTTGTTTTGCGGTGTTAAGAGTTTAGTTCCATTAGTTTGGTGATTTGGAGACTTTTGCCCCATTTCTTTGTCAATATTAAGACTTTTCGTGTAATTTAGGTGTCGATTTTTCCTCTCGAGTGATAGCGAGCCTGTAATTTAAGAGGAACTGGCCTTGGGCCAGGACATTTGTCTATAGAAAAATGTAAACATTTATCTCGACGGAGGGTTGAGGGTGGGGGGGGGGGGGGGGAGAGAGAGAGAGCTTGATGGAGGTCTAAGGAGGAAACTAGAAAAATTATAAACAAAATAAATAAAATAGGAAATAAATACACCCCATAAATACACCCATAAATACACCTATATATACACCCATAAACACACCCATAAATACACCTATATATACACCCATAAACACACCCATAAATACACCCATAAATACACCTATAAATACACCCATAAATACACCTATAAATACACCCATAAATACACCCATAAACACACCTATAAATGCACCCATAAATACACCCATAAATACACCCATAAATACACCCATAGATACACCTATAAATACACCCATAAATACACCCATAAATACACCCATAAATACACCCATAAATACACCCATAAATACACCTATAAATACACCTATAAATACACCTATAAATACACCTATAAATACACCTATAAATACACCTATAAATACACCTATATATACACCCATAAATACACCCATAAATACACTTATAAATACACCCATAAATACACCTATATATACACCCATAAATACACCCATAAATACACCTATAAATACACCCATAAATACACCCATAAATACACCATAAATACACCCATAAATACACCATAAATACACCCATAAATACACCATAAATACACCCATAAATACACCCATAAATACACCCATAAATACACCATAAATACACCCATAAATACACCATAAATACACCATAAATACACCCATAAATACACCACAATACACCCATTAATACACCCATAATACACCATAATACACCCATTAACACACCCATAAATACACCCATAAATACACCATAAATACACCCATAAATACACCCATAAATACACCCATAAATACACCATAAATACACCCATAAATACACCCATAAATACACCATAAATACACCATAAATACACCCATAAATACACCATAAATACACCCATAAATACACACATAAATACACCCATAAATACACCCTTTAAAAGGAATATTAATATATTGATATGCATTAATAATTAAGATATAGATAGTTAGAGCTAATAGTATACATAACCTTGATTATATATAATATAATAGATATAGATAGATTCAATAGATACGTTTACATTTGCGCACGACATCTATTTAAATGCTTATAGTTTAACACCCACTTGCGAACACACACACACACACACACACACACACACACACACACACACACACACACACATACATACCTCCTACGCACACACACACACACATACAAACATACATATATAAACGCCTACACCTACCTGTACATGCACACATGTACATACCTCCTACACACACACACACACACACACCTACATACACGCCTACACTCACTTGCGAACAAACACACACACATAATTCATACATACACACCTACACCCCCATGCACACATTCAAATCTACGTTCATTCCTCTTGCTTGCTTTCTCTCATTTACACACACACACACACACACACACTCTCACACTCTATGTTCGTTTCTGTCCCTCTCTCACCCTCTCCATCCCTCTCCCTCTCCCTCCCTCTCCCTCCCCCCCCCCCCTCTCTCTCTCTCTCTCTCTCTCTCTCTCTCTCTCTCTCTCTCTCTCTCTCTCTCTCTCTCTCTCTCTCTCTCTCTCTCTCTCTCTCTCTCTCTCTCTCTCTTATAGCAAAATGTTTAGCCTCAATATGAATACAACACGCAACCATGGCTGGAATTTAGAATTGAAAAGGTTCAGCACTAGTATTTGTGGACACTTTTTCACATATAAGATCTGTTCTACCTGGAACAAACTTCCCTCCAAAGTTGTAAACAGTTCTTCAGTAGAGCAGTTCAAGAAGAGAGTAGATAGTAGCTGTGCACTAAACAGTCTCTCTCCTTCCACTTCGAGTATCTCCTCGGAATGGACCGCAAGGGCTCTGAGATACTAACTATTCCTTGTAACTCTCTCTTTCTTTATCTCTCTCTCTCACACACACACACACACACACACACACACACACTGAGTAACACACACACACACACACACACACACACACACACACACACACACACACACACACACACACTTTCTTTCTCTCTCTCTCTCTCTCTCACTCACTTTCAACTAATCGCAATAGCTAAAATAATTGTCCATTGTTAAACAGTTCAAACCCATAGCAATATTGTTAATATTGCTTCCGGACGATGCACTGTTTTAACCTAATTGACCAACCTACTTTTGTCAACAATTGTATTTTCAATTATTTTAAAATCTAAGCGATGGTTGTGTGTGTGTGTGTGTGTGTTTGTTAATGTGTGTGTTGTATATGTACAGGTATGTGTTTTTTGCTTAGGTGTGAATCTGTGATTACTTGTATGTGCCTTGTGTTATGTGTGTGAATGTGATTTTATGAGTGTGCGTGCGTGTGTGTGATAATTGGTATGTGTTTATATATATATATATATATATATATATATCAAATTAATTCTACGGTCCCGCCTTGCCTTATTTCACTTACTCTCTTTTAAGGGGGCACTACTTGTTTTCTCTGGACCACCTCCCTGCAAAGGCGAGCCACTAAGATAATCCCTTCATTGAGAAATAAATCATATGATGAAAGACTGAGAGAACTTGATCTATTTTCACTTAAGAAACGAAGGATGAGAGGCCAATTGATAGTGTTTTAAAATTCTAAAAGGATTCAGTAACATTAATCTAGATAAGTTATTAAAAAAAGCCGAAGACACATCTACAAGAGGAAACAATTTAAAATTATTAGGTCGGAGAGCGAATCTAGATACAACAAAACATTTCTTCACTCACAGTGTAATTGATGAGTGGAACAAACTTCCAAATAAAGTAATAGACAGCTCCTCTATAGATACATTTAAGAAAAACCTAGACTCATACCACAGAACAATTGGTATGGAGTAGGCAGTAATTATATAATTCAGCTGAAGAGAGCGTTAGAAAAGAAACAAAATAATACACAAATAAAAAATAAGAATAATAAACATCACTAAATATGTACATACTACTAAGGGTGATGGGTTGGATGATTCCAATTAACCCCAAAATTTACATGCTGCTAAGGCGAAGGGTTGCAAGATTTTTTGTTTTCCAATCTTTCCTGTAAATTCCTTCTGGGGATTTCGAAGCCCAGCAAGGTTAATCACTTCCAACTTTTTCATGTACGGCAATTGCCGGAGGGAACGGAGGGTGGGGAGAGAGCCTTCTTCTTTTATATCCTTTCCTTCAACTTACCTTTTCTATCGGATATGCCATCTCTACTAGAATTAAGTCCTGACCACCTCGTTTGGATCGTAAGGTCTGTGTGGCCAGTGTATCTATGTAAATCATGTTTAGCATATTAGTTTTTGAAATGTTAAGACATTTCTGTCATTAGTTTGGCGATTTTAATACCTTTCGCCCCATTTCGTTGTCAATTTCAAGACCTTTCGTGCCATTTAGGTGTCGATTTGTTCCTGGCGAGCGAGCCTGTAATTTTAACCCTTTCACGCATTTATGACGCAGAGGTTGCCAGATTAGCAATAAGAAATAGAGTTCTCTCACTTATAATTACCTCTCCACAATTAGTTTTCTGTCCACAGCTAACTCAAAGACAACTGCAGAGGTTGAAGTAACTAAACTAAAGGTTTCTAAGTACCCCTGATGGTAACAAAGGCTATAAAATATCCCCAATAGGCTCAACACAGCTAACTCAAAGACAACTGCAGAGGTTGAAGTAACTAAACTAAAGGTTTCTAAATACCCCTGATGGTAACAAAGGCTATAAAATATCCCCAATAGGCTCAAAATCGCGTCATATGTCGGAGCGGGTTAAGGGGAAGGCCGGGAAATTTTTCTATGGAAAAATTTACAAATTGATCTTGAAGTGTTTGTTTAAGCTTGATGGAGGTCTAGCGAGGCAACTAAAACATAAATGAATAAATTAATTAATAGCCCACAAAACCGAGTAGTACCCCCTTAAAGTCTATGATAAGATGACTGTATTGTCGTTTTCTCCTGGTTAAGGGGAGGTTTTTAGTTAGTTCCCTAGACTTCCATCAATCTTAAAATTACACCCCCTAGACCCCCTTTCAAGATAAATGTGTACATTTTTCGGTAGAAAAATGTCCAGGCCGAAGGCCGATTCCTCTTAAATTACAGGCTCGCTATCGCTCGCCAGGAAAAAATCGACAGCTAAATGGAACGAAAGGTCTTAAAATTGACAAATGGGGCGAAAGTTCATAAAATAATCCAACTAATGGGGCGAACGTCTTAAAATATCAAAATCAATGGGGTTAAACGTGAGGGAGAAAGAGGTCCAGAAAAAAATCCCTCAAGTGGATATCTCCCCTTAACCCCTTATGTACCGGCGACGTGGTTTTATTTGATTTCAGCTACACTGAGACGATATTTTGAAGCTTAGGAAGGATATGTATGGTAGCTGTAAGTATTAATTGAGATAGTATTAATCGAGATAGTATTAATTGAGATAGTATTAATTGAGATAGTATTGAGATAGTATTAATTGAGATAGTATTAATCGATATAGTATTAATTGAGATAGTATTAATCGAGATAGTATTAATTGAGATAGTATTAATTGAGATAGTATTAATTGAGATAGTATTAATTGAGATAGTATTAATTGAGATAGTATTAATTGAGATAGTATTTAATCGAGAGAGTATTAATTGAGATAGTATTAATTGAGATAGTATTAATTGAGATAGTATTAATTGAGATAGTATTAATTGAGATAGTATTAATTGAGATAGTATTAATTGAGATAGTATTAATTGAGATAGTATTAATCGTGATAGTATTAATTGAGATAGTATTAATTGAGATAGTCTGTAGCCTTTTTTTAATGTGTAGACGTCCTTCCTAAGCTGTACAAAATCTTCTATTAGTTGCCAGTACAGTATATAATAAAAATGCATCATTTTGTGTTTTATTACTTTTGAGGATTTTCCCTGTTTTGCCCATTTTTGAGCAATTAATTCAGTGTGTCCCCCGTAGGCTAACAAAAACGCCTTGCCAGACTTCCTTTAACCCCTTCAGTACCGGGGCCGTCCTTTTAACTATATTCTGGCGATTTTATTTCAGTTTAAAAAGGGCCTCCAGCAATCAACAGGCTTCGTACTATCTCACTTAACCCTTTTGCGGGTGCCCAACCCCGAAAGGAGTTGAAATAGGGGAGCTATCCCCCCGCCAAAGGCGGCTTTCTAGGGCCTTTCCTAGCTGATGCTGAGAGGATTGGGTTCTAGTCATGTGGTGATGGGCTGGTCTATCCGAGTGAGAACTGAGCGATCTCTGCCATACCCATAGCTTACTCTGACTGTTCCTTTTACTTATATATCTTCTAGATCTCAAGTGGCGGCATCTTTTCCGTGGATTGACCTCCCTACTGCCAACCTAGAAGTTGGCAGATTGGGAGCCAAAGCGTCACATTTTTCCCTTACCCCTCAACTTTCCCTTCATAATTGCTGAGGGGCACAGGGCCTTGGGTGGGGCTTTGGTTTCCCGGGTGTTTCCGCACCCTCCTCAGCTCCCTGCCTTGGAGTGGCTTCGGTCACCGGGCTTTGTTAGTGGTAAGCAGGGAGGATTTTGTGGGGGCGCTCGTTTATGGCCTTGGCCTTGCTCGAGACCTTGGGGCTGTTCGGCCAGACAGCCTTGGGAACAACAACAACAACAACAACAACTACCACAGATCCTTCTTAAACTGTGCAAAATCGTCTAAATACAGCTAGAAAAAAAAACTATAAAGACATCGCCGGTACAGAAAGGGTTAAGGGGAGAAGGGATTATATTGGTTGATTTATGTATGTACTGAATAATAAAGGGTGGCCCTTATTTTCGAAAGTAAGAAATCCTAACCTCTCACCCCCTGGCTTTGTTCCATTCCTAATGAGACATATTGTGATCAAATTTCGTGACGATTGGAGCATATTTATTGGTAGTCCAGCAAAGTCTGTTTGGCTGTTTTTGTGCTGGTTGGCGGAACTTACCTGGCACGCACCAAAACCCAGACACAGCAACAAGACTCCTTCAAGACTATCTCGACACATTACATGAATGGTGCACTACAAACAGACTCAATTTAGCCCCAGCTAAATCCACTGCAACCCTCCTCACAAGCTGGACAGATCACGATTACGTCCCGGGACTCAACATAAACAACACACCCCTAACACACACACACACAAAATCCTAGGAGTAACATACGACACCCAAATGACATTCAAACAGCACACCACAACCACGAAAAAGAAACTGACACCCAGACTTAACGCCCTCAGATCACTTGCCCACACACAATTTGGACACAACAAAGAAACCACCACCACCACTGTCTACAAACAATACATAAGATCAGTTATGGAATACGCAAGCCCGGCCTGGGCTTCTAACCTAGCTGAAACACATCATAAGACCTTACAGACTATTCAAAATAAAGCTCTGAAAATCATCACAGGATGCACAGCTACTACACCCACAGATCACCTACATCAAGAAACCAAAGTCCTCAAAGTCAAAGATCATCTAGACATGAGAGGCACTCAATTCCTGGTAGCAGCCTCCACGAATCAACACCATCCACTACACTACATGGCAACACACCCACAGACACTAAGAAATATCAAAACAACACCCAGCACACGCTATCACACACAAATACTGTCTTCTCTCCCTCCCTGCCCACCCCAAACCAACTTCCGGAAGCACATCCATACTCATATCACTCGCCGTTCCATCCACTCACTCATAGACAACACGCAGCTGCAAGCACGACCTCCCGAAATCCATCCTCCTGAATCCTCCCTTCCTCGCGAGGACAGAGTCCACCTGGCCAGGCTGAGATGCGGACACCATCCAGCTCCTCTGAGCTATCAGAAGAGACTGGATGAATCCGTCGCCGACACCTGCCCAGGCTGTAACACAGCACCCCATATCATTAAACACATCATAGAAGGCTGCATTTCACACAACCACTTACGCCAACAACACAACTTACACTCTTTGAGAGCTCTGTGGGAAAGCTCGACCGTGGCCATGACCCCCATATGGGTCGGAAAGGCCAGGATCCCCGTTAGGGGGGAGCAACACATCATCAAAAAGCTGAAAGGTCTATTCCAAACCTGGAAAGACCTAAAACGCTTGAGGGACCGAAGGCCACCAGGGCAGGTGAAGAAGGAGGAAGCTTTCCGAGACTCAATGGATGACCTCTTTGATATCGCTCATGCGGACGCCCTGTCTCATTGTCCTTCAAGAGGACAAGGATTTTTTCCTTGCTCAGCGAGAGAAGGGCCGTAGAGCCTTCATGGGGTATGCGGACAATTCCCTGGCCTCCAAAGAACTGAGAGCTGCGGAGAAGAAAGAGGCTGAGGAAAGGCGTCGGGAGAAGGCCCGTGAAGAAATGAAGGCATCCACCTCAGCGGCCGTCTTTGCTTCTTCAAGCAGCAGTGCTGAAGGAGAGGACAGCAGCAGTGCTGAGGGAGAGGACAGCAGCAGTGCTCAGGAGGCAAAATCCTGCTCTCCACCCAAGCGGCCACGAAGAGCTACAAAAAACATAGTTTCACCATCTCTCGCAGCTACACTGGATTGTACTCAGCTTTCCGACCGAAAAGCCACCATCTTGCTGGCAGAAGCTGCAAAAAGCCTCGGCCATGACACTACGGACCTGGCCGTCAACCGCACAACCATTGCCTGGTCTCGACGTCAAGCCAGGAGACGTTTCGCGGAAAACCTAAAAAAGGACTTCCAAGCGGATGTCCCCTTGACTGTCCATTGGGATGGAAAACTCCTTCAAGCCCTGACAACCAAGGAGCATGTGGATCGTCTGTCTATCTTGATATCCGGAGTAGGAGTCAGCCAGCTCCTCGGTATCTCTAAACTCCCTTCGGGGACCGGTGAAGCGCAAGCTCAAGCTGTTTTCCATGCTTTGGAGGAGTGGGGAGTGACCGAGAAAGTGGTCGCCATGTCTTTTGACACGGCCGCTGCAAACACGGGACATCGGACCGGCGCATGCGTCCTTCTGGAACAGAGGATCGGAAGGGATCTTCTTTAATTGGGCTGCCGCCACCATATCATGGAAGTATCTTGGCTGCTGCTTTCAGAGCTGTGATGGGAGGAGGGATGTCACGGTGTGGAAATTATGTTCGTTTATATAACCCCTCCCCTGATCTTATGAATTTTATGTAAAGCCTCAGTGAGCGATACACAACTACTGTATGCAGTAGAATTATATATTTATTATAGAGGTTACCTGATATGGGGACAACTGGCTTGATAATTAGCCTAATAACATGTGTACAGCCTATAACCTAGCATATAAAGGTATAAATATCATCATAGTTATTAAAGGCACTCTTGAAAATAAATACACATGTAACAGGCAATTATATTTATTAATGATATGTGCAGAAATATGATAAGGCAAGCACTCAAGGATTCACACAGCCTATAGTCTGTTTACTCCTAGCCTAGCCTATCTCAAAGCCTACTGATTTAACCTAACTTAACTCAAAAGTCTAGCCTAGCCTAACTTTAAATACTGTACTGTAGAATACTAGAACACAAGGCTCAGTGATCAGCAGTCTATGACCAGTACCAGTAATGCAACATATATGGTAATCTAACCTTGCCTGATACTGTATCCTAAACTAAATCACTGACCTACATGTGTACAATATAACCCTCCTAACTGGTTACACACTGAATATCTTACCTGGTAATCACCCTAGGGACTTCAAGCTCATAGGATGGTGTTTGGCCCTCCAATATAGGAAAGCCCCAATCCTGCCTGACCAAATCCAAGGTGATCACCCTCACTGCTCAGCCTTCACGTGTGTAATAATGCACAAAACCCCAAGCGTGCATCTCCCTTCTCCGTGAAGGAAAACACACACTAAAAACCCCCTCATGAATGTAGCAGAAATCTGCAGAATATTGTACAAAACTCAACTATGAACATAATATGTCACATAGGAATACAAAAATGTGGTTACTACTACATTCCTCCCCCAAATATTTGATTTTACTATGCTAAAATCACCTAGGTATAAGACACAATCACTCATACTGTAATGTAAACCTAACCTTGTCACTGGTGTATGATGGTCACCTTTGAGTAGAAAAACCCCCTCAACATTTACGTTAAAATTTCCACTGAGAGGGGAAAAACTCCTAAGCTTGCATCTCAAGCCAGTGACAAAACCCTAGTGGAAATCCACAAAGTTACCACAAGGAAAACAAGTGGGAAAACCCACAATGACCATGGAAATCAAACTAACTGGTACTGTAAGGTGTATCAATACATTGATAATAAATTTAGAGATAATAGAAAATAAATCCTAGTGATCCCGGCTGGTACTGTAAAAACCCCTCTCCTCTCGAGTGCGACGTCTTAGGGTCCGTGCTCTTGAATACGACGCCCTTGGAGTCCTCGAGTAGCAGCGCAGGCCAACAACACAACCTGTAGTACAAACATTTCTGCAGAATCATACGGAACACACTATATTCTATATCTCTCCTTACAATTAGTACAGTAAATCCTCAACTACACAATTAATATTACACTATGTTGCAGTTGCTTCTCGAGCAGCACTGCCTTCCTCCCCACAGATGTCTTCACCACTTACTAGTCTGGACAGAAGATCCGCTCCAACATTGTCACTACCCTTGATGTACCGGACTGAAAAGGAGAATTGTTGGAGGAACATTGCCCACCTCATTAGCCTAGCATTTGCATTCTTTGAGGTATGGAGACTGGTTAATGGCATATGATCAGTTTCTAAGGTAAATTTCTTCCCAAACAAGTAGAAGTAGTACTTTTTAACTCCTACTACTGCAAGCAATTCCTTCTCAACAGTACTGTACTTAGATTCAGCTCCCTTGAGACGCCTGCTGTGGTATGCTATTGGGAAGAGCTTACCATCCTTATCTTGCATGAGGACTGCCCCCACAGCATCTTGTGACGCGTCAGTACGCAGGACAAAGGGACATGAGAAATCTGCCAGATGTAAGGTTGGTTGTTTAATGAGACAACCCTTTAGACATGTCAATGCTTCTTCCTGTTCTGGGCCCCATGCAACTTTGTTGGGTGAGTGCTTCTTAACTAGGTCATACAAGGGAAGAGCTGCTGTGGCGAACGGGGGTATGAAATCCCGATAGTACCCCACTAGACCTATGAATGCCCTTACCTGTTTTTTCGTTATAGGCCTAGGTGCGTCACGAATCTTGGTTATCTTGTCGTCTTGACACCCGCAAAATCCATCTCCTACCACGTGCCCTAAGTACTGTACTTGTGACTGACCGAATTCGCATTTACTGGGCTTCACTGTCAGATTGAAATGGCAGCACAGTGTATTAGTACAGACCGTCAGGTGTTCCAAAAGCTGTGATCTTACGACTAGCAGGGTCTAAGGGTATCTGGAAGAAACCCTTCGTCAGATCAAACTTTGAGAAGAAACTTGATCCTGCAAGACAGGCGAAGATGGTACGTGGGTCACACATGGGTTCAGCGTCCACCTTCGTTAACGCATTCACCCTGCGATAATCCCCACAAATACGCACCCCACCGTCCTTCTTACTTACGACTACCATTGGACTACAGTATGAGGATGACGACTTCTCGATGATGCCTGCAGCCTCCATCTCTCGTTTCTCCTTTCTTACCCAATCCTGTAGTCGAAGAGGGATAGGGTACGGCTTGATTCTCACAGGGACCGTGCTGTTCAACTCGATGTCACTCTCAACTCTAGCAATACCTGGCTTATCAGAGAACATGTCACCATACTTACCAAGGAGAGAATCCAGCTGACATCTTTCCTGGTCTGACAAACCTGAGCTACGTTGCACCTGCGTGAGACCTTCCTCCTGCCTATGTTTAGCTGTCACAGGACCATCACCTTCACTCTCCATGACCACTGCTGCAGCACTGGTAATGGTGTCTGACTTACCATATTGCCCACGTACCAAGTCTAAGGTATCCAACATTTCAGGAGTTACAACCTTATTGCTGTGAAGGGACAGTGCCGCTCCACTTACCTCTCGTTGGTGATACTCCTTCAACATGTTGATGTGGAATCGTTTCTGACGATCCCCCATCTGGACTATGTACTGGGAGTCAGACACACGCTCAGTGATCACGTAGGGGCCTTTCCACTGCGCTAGCAACTTATTGTTAGCTGTAGGCAAGAGGAGCAAGCACCGACTACCTGGGTCTAACCTACGTACCTTAGCTTTCTTGTCGGAATAGCACTTTTGAACCTCCTGTGCCTTGGTCAATTCCTGCCTAGCTAAGTCACATGTGGATTGTAGCCTCTCTGCAAGATCAAGAACATATGTATAGGTGGTTTTTACCTCAGTGTCGGGTACCTCATCATCCCAAAGTTCCCTCAAGTCTTGTAATGGGCCACGAACTACACACCCACTGCTTCTGAGATTTTAAGATGTTCGCCCCATTAGTTTGGCGATTTTTAAAACTTTCGCCTCATTTCTGTCAATATTAAGACCTTTCGTCCAATTTAGGTGTCGATTTTTTCCTGGCGAGCGATAGCGAGCCTGTAATATAAAAGGAACCGGCCTTCGGCCGGGCCATTTTTCTACCGAAAAATGTACAAATAAATATTGAAAGGGAGTCTAGGGGGTGTAATTTTAGGCTTGATGGAGGTCTAGGGAACAAACTAGAAACCTCCCCTTAAGCTCTTTGCAGTTGGTTATTTTTACGTCTATATTATATCCAGGCAGCTGAGTATTTATAACACGCGAGGTTGGGTGTGTAAAGGATCTGCCGCGTGTGGACTAATCGATTTTCTGCAGACTCCCGTTTTCTTATGTTTTTATTATAGATTATTTCCTATTATTAGTTCAAGTATTTGCTAATTGGATTCATGAAAACATTTATCCATTATTCAACCATATTTTTACCTATTTTATACCAGCTAAGGGTGATAGATATTTAATACACTTCCACATTCTATTATCAACTTTATTTATTGTTTTAAACGCTTCCCTATCACATTATTAGTTCAATTTAAATTATCTAGTTCTACAATCTGACACGAAAGGTTACCGAACAAATTGAAAATTCATACTATTAGTTTTGGCGGGAAAATCAAGGGTGTAGTTTTGGAGGGAAATTATCTAGATAATTGGCGGGAAAAATAGGGTATAGTTTTCAAGTATGGAATAATGATGAACAACAAACAGCAAAAACAAAGATGAAACTGGCAAACTTAAACACTTGAGTCATTTTAGTTTTTAGCAAGGAAATATAAATAATTTAGGAAGGTAAACCTCTAGATTTTTTAAGCATTTTGTTTTGAAGGGAAAAGTAATAGTTTTGGCGGAAAATCGAAATTTTTAGAAGCAAATTTTATTGGCGGGAAAAATCCTAAATAATTGTTGAGTATTGTCGAAGGTCTTGCAGCGTATAATAAGGCTTGTAGTTTTGGCGGGAAGATATCACCCCTTCTCCCATCTCTATACTCTTCAGAACAAATAGGAGAAGTAGAATGTAGATACGAGGTGCCGTTGTAAAGGCCTATCCCTCAATACCTTCATCTGATCTGATCTGATCCATAGCTTTGGCGGGAAATGGGTAGGGTTCATCTTGTAGTTTTGGCGGGAATATATCTAGAGATTTGGCGGGAAATGGGTATGGTTCATCGTGTAGTTTTGGCGGGAGAATAACTTGATATGTGGTGGAAAACTTGAAGAACTGGAAGCGTGTAGTTTTGGCGGGAAGATGAATACGCCGGCATGGCTGATGTAGAAGCTGTTTAGGTCATTCTCCTTCGCCTGTAACGATAAACATAATATATTAAGTAGCTATAGAGACCTGTTATAATACCCTATTAGATTTCACACAAATTGCCATCAAGGTTTTAGGCTAACTATTGATTTTGACTAGCATGAACATACAGTGTTTCAAAAATACATCTAATAAATTTCAGAATGAATAGACCTACCAATAATACATATACTTTACTATGTGACAGTTTTGGAAATATAACATATATATCTGGATATTACACAATTTTAGTTTAAATAGGAAAGTCTAGGGGATGAAAACGGTCAATAAATTAACATACGAATGTTTATTAACCCTCTCCGACATATGACGCGATTTTGAGCCTATTGGGGATACTTTAAAGCCTTTGTTACCATCAGGGGTATTTAAACACCTTTAGTTTAGTTACTTCAACCTCTGCAGTAGTCTTTGAGTTAGCTGTGGGCAGAAAACTAATTTTGGAGAGGTAATTATAAGAGTGAGAGAACTCTATTTCGTATTGCTAATCTGGCAACCTCTGCGTCATATGTGCTTGAAAGAGTTAAAGGGGAGTCTAGGGGATGTATTATTAAGTTTGATGGAGGTCTAGCGATAAAACAATAATATATATAGATAAATAAATACATAGACCAAGAAATATCCCCTGCCTCCTTAACCCATTGACTGCGGGAGACGTTGCGGAACGCCATGGCAATTTATAGCAATTTACAGGCTTTTAAAGCCTGTGGAGACGAGTGCGAGTGAGCGGCAGGCCCCCGTCCTCTCTCCAGCCAGGCGGCCAGGGCACTGAGGAGTATGAGGCATACTCCCGCTAGACATAGCAGCGCTGCCAAAGGCAAATTTAGAGCGACATTAGCGATAATCGCTTAGTAATAGCGAATGTCTATGGTAGCGCTGCGCTATGAAGCTCGTTCTGGAATCTGGTGTAATTTTGAAACTATTTTCTTTTAGTTTTTTGGCTGAATACATTTAATTTTATTCAGACACTTGCTCAATCATTCAGAAGTGCCTGAATTAGCCCTAATATAGCAGAAATATGCCCGCAGCGTAAGTGTTAATAAAGAAAGCCACCACAAAATAAGCACTACCCCTTAATAATAATGATAATACTAATACTATAATACCATACCTTGCCACCATAGCTTGCCTCAGTCTCAGGGCCAGGTTGGAGTCCTCGCTGGTGGGGTCCGAACCTTCCTCCATCATCTCCTGGAACACAGAAATTGGGGTTTATTAAGGGGGGTAGGGGATATTTTTGGGTGTATATATTGATTTATTAATATATATATTATAGTTTAATCGCTAGACCTCCATCAAGCTTAATACATAGGCCAGAAAACAAGCACTACCCCCTTAATTACACACATGTATGTACAGTCGCGCTAATAAGTCATGACTCTGCACCAAGTATGTTTTGATCAATAATTGGTATCAGCAATATCTAAGCTTCATTTCTTCATATCGAGTGAAATATACAAACATGTTCCTACACTTACCCGCCCTATTTAACATCTGACAGACATTAATACAGCACAGAGGAAGCCAAACGTAATGACAGCTGGGACATGACTTATTAGCGCGACCTACTGTAGCGCTAATAAGTCATGTACCAGCTGGCATTACGTTTGGCTCGCTCTGTGCTGTATTAATGTCTGTCAGATGTTGAAGCTGGGTGTGCTCAACCGCCTCAAGGGGTTCTTTACCACTGCACAGCTTCTTGCTCTGTACTGGGGCACAGTGCGTCCTTGTATTGAGTATTGTTGACATGTGTGGGGAGGATCCTCTCACAACACACTTCTAGACCAAGTAGAAAGGAAAGCCTTTCGTATCATTAATTCCCGCCCACTCACCAACTCTCTCTCTTCGCCGCAATGTGGCATCTCTGTCGCTATTCTATCACTACTACAATAATCAGTGCTCCTCAGAGCTTTCCCAGTGTATACCACCTCCTCTATGTAGGGTACGTGGTACACGTCTTGCAACACAATCCCACCCCTACTCTGTGCAACTCTCCAACCCAAGAGTGAAATGTTACTCTCAGTCTTTCTTCTATTCAACAGCTGAGCTCTGGAACTCTCTCCCAGAATCAGTCTTTCCCTCTTCCTATGAATTAAATTGCTTCTAACTCCGTGTGTATAGGCATTTTGGCTTGAAGGTCCCTTGATTTTGGCCCTGTCACTCTTTCAACTATGGGGGAGGCACTCGCTGCGGGCAGTTCTGCCTTTGGTCTCCTTCACTCACTTAGAAAAACAAAATATCTCACTCGAAACGAATTAATCAGGTTTTAGATATTGCTGATACTCATTATTGAACAAAATATACTTGGTGCCGAGCCATCACTTATTTGGCAGACTGTACGAGTGTACGTAGGCTATATACTCATGCACAACACCCCTTAGCTGGGGGTGGCCGACTTGAGACAGAGCACGAATAGGAACAACATCTATAGCCTAGTTCCAGTTCTTAGGGTCCGGGAACACTTTCGCGTTCCCTCGCCCCTTTCGCGTTCCCTCGCCCCTTTCTTTGTCTCGACTAGTAGGTGAATTTTACCAGGGGAGGAGGATTCCTAGCCACCCACCCCCGAAGTAGGAAATATAGTACAGGAAAAGAGACATACAGAAACAGCTAAGGTTGGGTAGAGGATGCCAAACCCCACTCTGGACAGGACCAGCCCTCACCCTACACACATGTCTTAGTAAATGTTGTACTTACCACAATCTGGGACGCCACTTGATTGAGGGTAGCCAGTCGCACCTCCCGGTATACGTCTGGGGTCAGGTCAGAGGTCAAACTAGGGGTGCTGCTCCCTGATGATGACCTCTTCCCTTGGGGTACCCAAGACCTGGAGAAGGTGATCTGACCCAGGACCGGCCCCAGAGTTAAGCATACTACCCCAGCAATGACCAACCAGCCTCCGGACATCATGGTGTTTGAAGTTTGGGTAGTTCTTGGTGAGAGGTGAAGGTCCTTTCTCTGTGGTGGTCTAGGCTCGACTGAAGAACGTTGCACAGTGCCAGGCTTTATATACCCTGGCCCCTCTGGTGAGCCACGCCTCTCTCATCCTTTGATTGGCTGCTGGCTCCCCCGCCCTCTGACCGCTGATTGGCCTTTGTTCAACGTACAGGTAAATAGTATACACACGCCCCCCTGATTCACTGAAACGTACATGTTCCCAGGTGCACACATGAGCGTCCTTTATGTCTCTGTATTGGAATCTATTTGGAAAGCTCTTTAGCGAATTGAGGGGAATAATAGACTCGGAAATCGGTGAACTAGAAACATAAAAAATAAGTGCTTTATATCTAACTAGCAGGGGTACCCGGCGTTGCCCGGGTAATCACCATAATGACCATCACTACTACCACCACTACTACTACCATAATCACCATCATCAATCACTACTACCACGACCTCGACCTCCCTGTGCCTCATTAAACGGCGACCTCGATTTCGGCCGCTAAATTACCTCCGATTTTGGATCTGACCTCATCCGTACCCCCATTTTTGGGGGCTGCGAACAACTTTCGTTCCATACACCTTTTCGATCGGAGGCCTCCTTCTGCCCCAAACGGCCCTTTTTCCGATTTCGCGCCCATTTTCTCCGTCCCTTTCACCCTGGGGCATTCTATTTTTTCACTAAAACCTGCCTCGCAACCCCCTTACTATGCATACCAAGTATGAACGCTCTAGCTTAAAAACTGCGGCCGCCTATAAAGAACAGACAGACAGACAGACAGACAATCACAAATTTTATATAGATTAATTTATTGATATATATATTATAAAAGCAGAGAAGGGAATATGGTTCAGGGGGGATGGTTCGAATTTCTGGTCCCCTTTCTTCCTCATGTTTAGCCCCATTTGTTTTGCAGTTTTAAGACGTTCGTTCCATTAGTTTGGCGATTTTATGACCCTTTGCCCCCATGTCTTTGTCATTATTAAGTCTTCGTGTCATTTAGGTATCAATTATTTCCTGGCGAGCGAAAAATGTACAAATATATTTTGAGGGAGGGTCTTGGGGATGTGGTTTTTAAGCTGGATGGAGGTCTAGGGAGGAAACCAGAAAAATTATAAAAAAGATAAAGAAATGAGGAAATAAATACGCCATTCACCCCTTAACCCTTTGAGTACCAGCGACGTGTGTTGTATTGTATTCTAGCTATATTTAGACGATATTATGCAGCTTAGGAAGGATCTGTGGCAGCTTAAAAAGGTTGGTTGAGATAGTTTGAAGCCTTATTATGGCTAGAGGTCCTTCCTAAGCTGCATAAAATCGTCTAGTAGTTGCCGGAATATGATAAAAGGGACGTCCCTGGTACTGAAGGGGTTAAGAGAAATATTAATGAATTTATATGTATTAATTATTAAGAGATAGACAGTTAGAGCTAAAAGTATACATAACTTTGATTACATAGATTGTAATAGATATAGATAGATTCAATAGATACGTTTACATTTGCGCACGACATCTATTTAAATGCTTATAGTTTAACACCCACTTGCGAACACACACACACACACACACATACATACATACCTCCTACGCACACACACATGAACACACACACACACGCATGAACACACATACATATATAAACGCCTACACTCCTACATGCTCACACGTACATACACACACACACACACACACACACACACACACACCTACATACACGCCTACACTCACTTGCGAACACACACACACATAATTCCTACATACACACCTACACCCCCATGCACACATTCAAATCTACGTTCATTCCTCTTGCTCTCTCTCATTTACACACAAACACACACTCTCACACACTCTATGTTCGTTTCTCTCTCTCTCTCTCTCTCTCTCTCTCTCTCTCTCTCTCTCTCTCTCTCTCTCTCTCTCTCTCTCTCTCTCTCTCTCTCTCTCTCTCTCTCTCTCTCTCTCTCTCTCTCTCTCTCTCACTCTCAACTAATCGCTATAGCTAAAATAATTGTCCATTGTTAAACAGTTCAAACCCATAGCAATATTGTTAATATTGCTTCCGGACGATTCACTGTTTTAACCTAATTGACCAACCTACTTTTGTCAACAATTGTATTTTCAATTATTTTAAAATCTAAGCGATGGTTGTGTGTGTGTGTGTGTGTGTGTGTGTGTGTGTGTGTGTGTGTGTGTGTGTCTTTGTTAATGTGTGTGTTGTATGTGTACATGTATGTGTTTTTTGCGTATGTGTGAATCTGTGATTACTTGTATGTGCCTTGTGTTATGTGTGTGAATGTGGTTTTATGAGTGTGTGCGTGCGTGTGTGTGATAATTGGTATGTGTTTATATTATATATATATATATATATATATATATATATATATATATATATATATATATCAAATTAATTCTACGGTCCCGCCTTGCCTTATTTCACTTATTTTCTTTTAAGGGGGCACTACTTGTTTTCTCTGGACCACCTTCTCCCTGCAAAGGCGAGCCACTAAGCTAATCCCTTCATTGAGAAATAAATCATATGATGAAAGACTGAGAGAACTTGATCTATTTTCACTTAAGAAACGAAGGATGAGAGGCCAATTGATAGTGTTTTAACATTCTAAAAGGATTCAGTAACATTAAGGGGAGATCTCCACTTGAGGGATTTTTTTCTTGACCCCTTTCTCCCTCATGTTTAGCCCCATTGCTTTTGATATTATAAAACGTTTGCCCCATTAGTTTAGCGATTTTAAGAACTTTCACCCCATATTAAGACCTTTCGTGCAATTCAGGTGTCGATTTTATCCTGGCGATCGATAGCGAGCCAGTAATTTAAGAGGAACCGGCCTTCGGCCGGGAAATTTTCTACCGAAAAATGTACAAATTTATCTTGAAAGGGACTCAAGGGGGTGTAATTTTAAGCTTGATGGAGGTCTAGGGAACAAACTAAATACCTCCCATTAATATAGATAAGTTATTCAAAAAAGCCGAAGACACATCTACAAGAGGAAACAATTTAAAATTATTAGGTCGGAAAGCGAATCTAGATACAACAAAACATTTCTTCACTCACAGTGTAATTGATGAGTGGAACAAACTTCCAAATAAAGTAATAGACAGCTCCTCTATAGATACATTTAAGAAAAATCTAGACTCATACCACAGAACAATTGGTATGGAGTAGGCAGTAATTATCACCGTTATTATTTGTTCAGCTGAAGAGAGCGTTAGAAAAATAAAAAAAATAAAATAAAATAAAAAATAAGAATAATAAACATCACACAATATGTACATACTACTAAGGGTGATGGGTTGGATGATTCCAATTAACCCCAAAATTTACATGCTGCTAAGGCGAAGGGTTGCAAGATTTTTTTTTTCCCCAATCTTTCCTGTAGATTCCTTCTGGGGATTTCGAAGCTCAGCAAGGTTAATCACTTCCAACTTTTTCATGTACGGTAATTGCCGGAGGGAACGGAGGGTGGGGAGAGAGCCTTCTTCTTTTCTATCCTTTCCTTCAACTTTCCTTTTCTATCGGATATGCCATCTCTACTAGAATTAAGTCCTGACCACCTCGTTTGGATCGTAAGGTCTGTGTGGCCAGTGTATCTATGTAAATCATGTTTAGCATATTAGTTTTTGAAATGTTAAGAAATTTCTGTCATTAGTTTGGCGATTTTAATAACTTTCGCCCCATTTCGTTGTTAATTTCAAGACCTTTCGTGCCATTTAGGTGTCGATTTTTTCCTGGCGAGCGATAGCGAGCCTGTAATTTTAACCCTTTCACGCGTTTATGACGCAGAGTTTGCCAGATTAGCAATAAGAAATAGAGGTATCTCACTCTTATAATTACCTCTCCAAAATTAGTTTTCTGTCCACAGCTAACTCAAAGACAACTGCAGAGGTTGAAGTAACTAAACTAAAGGTTTCTAAATACCCCTGATGGTAACAAAGGCTTTAAAGTATCCCCAATAGGCTCAACACAGCTAACTCAAAGACAACTGCAGAGGTTGAAGTAACTAAACTAAAGGTTTCTAAATACCCCTGATGGTAACAAAGGCTATAAAATATCCCCAATAGGCTCAAAATTGCGTCATATGTCGGAGCGGGTTAAGGGGAAGGCCGGGAAATTTTTCTATCGAAAAATTTACAAATTTATCTTGAAGTGTTTGTTTAAGCTTGATGGAGGTCTAGCGATGCAACTAAAACAAATTAATAAATTAATTAATAGCCCACAAAACCGAGTAGTACCCCCTTAAAGTCTATGATAAGATGACAGTATTGTCGTTTTCTCCTGGTTAAGGGGAGGTTTTTAGTTAGTTCCCTAGACTTCCATCAATCTTAAAATTACACCCCCTAGACTCCCTTTCAAGATAAATGTGTACATTTTTCGGTAGAAAAATGTCCAGGCCGAAGGCCGATTCCTCTTAAATTACAGGCTCGCTATCGCTCGCCAGGAAAAAATCGACAGCTAAATGGAACAAAAGGTCTTAAAATTGACAGAAATGGGGCGAAAGTTCATAAAATAATCCAACTAATGGGTGATGGGATGGTCTATCAGAGTGAGAACTGAGCGATCTCTGCCATACCCATAGCTTACTCTGACTGTTCCTTTTACTTATATATTTTCTAGATCTCAAGTGACGACGTCTCTTGCGTGGATTGACCTCCTAATCTACCAAGATTGGAAGCCAAAGCGTCACATCTTTCCTTTGCCCCTCAACTTTCTCTTCAATTGCTGAGGGGGTGGGCCCTGGTGGGGTTTGGTTTCCCGGGCGTTTCCGCACCCTCCTCAGATCCCCGCCATGGAGTGGCTTCGGTCACAGGTTATTGTGGTTGGGAGTCGGTTATGGCCTTGGCCTTGCTCGGGGCCTTGGGGCTGTTCGGCCAGGCAGCTTGGGGAAAAACAACAACAACAACAACAACTAATGGGGCGAACGTCTTAAAATATAAAAAGCAATGGGGTTAAACGTGAGGGAGAAAGAGGTCCAGAAAAAAATCCCTCAAGTGGATATCTCCCCTTAATCCCTTATGTACCGGCGACGTGGTTTTATTTGATTTCAGCTACACTGAGACGATATTTTGAAGCTTAGGAAGGATATGTATGGTAGCTGTATGTATTAATTGAGATAGTATTAATTGAGATAGTATTAATAAGATAGTATTAATTGTGATAGTATTAATTGAGATAGTATTAATCGAGATAGTATTAATTGAGATAGTCTGTAGCCTTTTTTTAATGTGTAGACGTCCTTCCTAAGCTGTACAAAATCTTCTATTAGTTGCCAGTACAGTATATACTAAAAATGCATCATTTTGTGTTTTATTACTTTTGAGGATTTTCCCTGTTTTGCCCATTTTTGAGCAATTAATTCAGTGTGTCCCCCGTAGGCTAACAAAAACGCCTTGCCAGACTTCCTTTAACCCCTTCAGTACCGGGGCCGTCCTTTTAACTATATTCTGGCGATTTTATTCAGTTTAAAAAGGGCCTCCAGCAATCAACAGGTTTCGTACTATCTCACTTAACCCTTTTGCGGGTGCCCAACCCCGAAAGGAGTTGAAATAGGGGAGCTATCCCCCCGCCAAAGGCGGCTTTCTAGGGCCTTTCCTAGCTGATGCTGAGAGGATTGGGTTCTAGTCATGTGGTGATGGGCTGGTCTATCAGAGTGAGAACTGAGCGATCTCTGCCATACCCATAGCTTACTCTGACTGTTCCTTTTACTTATATATCTTCTAGATCTCAAGTGGCGGCATCTTTTCCGTGGATTGACCTCCCTACTGCCAACCTAGAAGTTGGCAGATTGGGAGCCAAAGCGTCACATTTTTCCCTTACCCCTCAACTTTCCCTTCATAATTGCTGAGGGGCACAGGGCCTTGGGTGGGGCTTTGGTTTCCCGGGTGTTTCCGCACCCTCCTCAGCTCCCTGCCTTGGAGTGGCTTCGGTCACCCGGGCTTTGTTAGTGGTAAGCAGGGAGGATTTTGTGGGGGCGCTCGTTTATGGCCTTGGCCTTGCTCGAGACCTTGGGGCTGTTCGGCCAGACAGCCTTGGGAACAACAACAACAACAACAACTACCACAGATCCTTCTTAAACTGTGCAAAATCGTCTAAATACAGCTAGAAAAAAAAAACTACAAATACGTCGCCGGTACAGAAAGGGTTAAGGGGAGAAGGGATTATATTGGTTGATTTATGTATGTATTGTATAATAAAGGGTGGCCCTTATTTTCGAAAGTAAAAAATCCTAACCTCTCACCCCCTGGCTTTGTTCCATTCCTAATGAGACATATTGTGATCAAATTTCGTGACGATTGGAGCATATTTATTGGTAGTCCAGCAAAGTCTGTTTGGCTGTTTTTGTGCTGGTTGGCGGAACTTACCTGGCACGCACCAAAACCCAGACACAGCAACAAGACTCCTTCAAGACTATCTCGACACATTACATGAATGGTGCACTACAAACAGACTCAATTTAGCCCCAGCTAAATCCACTGCAACCCTCCTCACAAGCTGGACAGGAGATCACGATTACATTCCGGGACTCAACATAAACAACACACCCCTAACACACACACACATACACACACTAAATCCTAGGAGTAACATACGACACCCAATTGACATTCAAACAGCACACCACAAACACGAAAAAGAAACTGATACCCAGACTTTACGCCCTCAGATCACTTGCCCACACAAAATTTGGACACAACAAAGAAACCACCACCACTGTCTACAAACAATACATAAGATCAGTTATGGAATACGCAAGCCCGGCCTGGGCTTCTAACCTAGCTGAAACACATCATAAGACCTTACAGACTATTCAAAATAAAGCCCTGAAAATCATCACAGGATGCACAGCTACTACACCCACAGATCACCTACATCAAGAAACCAAAGTCCTCAAAGTCAAAGATCATCTAGACATGAGAGGCACTCAATTCCTGGCAGCAGCCTCCATGAATCAACACCACCCACTACACTACATGGCAACACACCCACAGACACCAAGAAATATCAAAACAACACCCAGCACACACTATCACACACAAATACTGTCTTCTCTCCCTCCCTGCCCACCCCAAACCAACTTCCGGAAGCACATCCATACTCATATCAATCGCCGTTCCATTCACTCACTCATAGACAACACGCAGCTGCAAGCACGACCTCCCGAAATCCATCTTCCTGAATCCTCCCTTCCTCGCGAGGACAGAGTCCACCTGGCCAGGCTGAGATGCGGACACCATCCAGCTCTTCTGAGCTATCAGAAGAGACTGGATGAATCCGTCGTCGACACCTGCCCAGGCTGTAACACAGCACCCCATACCATTAAGCACATCATAGAAGACTGCATTTCTCACACAACCACTTATGCCAACAACACAATTTACACTCTTTGAGAGCTCTGTGGGAAAGCCCGACCGTGGCCATGACCCCCATATGGGTCGGAAAGGCCAGGATCCCCGTTAGGGGGGAGCAACACATCATCAAAAAGCTGGAAGGTCTATTCCAAACCTGGAAAGACCTAAAACGCTTGAGGGACCGAAGGACACCAGGGCAGGTGAAGAAGGAGGAAGCTTTCCGGGACTTAATGGACGACCCCTTTGATATCGCTCACGCGGACGCCCTGTCTCTCATTTTCCTTCAAGAGGACAAGGATTTTTTCCTTGCTCAGCGAGAGAAGGGCCGTAGAGCCTTCATGGGGTCCGCGGACAATTCCCTGGCCTCCAAAGAACGGAGAGCTGCGGAGAAGAAAGAGGCTGAGGAAAGGCGTCGGGAGAAGGCCCGTGAAGAAATGAAGGCATCCACCTCGTGGCCGTCTTTGCTTCAAGCAGCAGTGCTGAGGGAGAGGACAGCAGCAGTGCTGAGGGAGAGGACAGCAGCAGTGCTCAGGAGGCAAAATCCTGCTCTCCACCCAAGCGGCCACGAAGAGCTACAAAAAACATAGTTTCACCACCTCTCGCAGCTGCACTGGATTGTACTCAGCTTTCCGACCGAAAAGTCACCATCGTGCTGACAGAAGCTGCAAAAAGCCTCGGCCATGACACTACGGATCTGGCCATCAACCGCACAACCATTGCCTGGTCTCAACGTCAAGCCAGGAGACGTTTCGCGGAAAACCTCAAAAAGGACTTCCAAGCGGATGTCCCCTTGACTGTCCATTGGGATGGAAAACTCCTTCAAGCCCTGACAACCAAGGAGCATGTGGATCGTCTGCTTATCTTGATATCCGGAGTAGGAGTCAGCCAGCTCCTCGGTGTCTCTAAACTCCCTACGGGGACCAGTGAAGCGCAAGCTCAAGCTGTTTTCCATGCTTTGGAGGAGTGGGGAGTGACCGAGAAAGTGGTCGCCATGTCTTTTGACACGGCCGCTGCAAACACGGGACATCGGACCGGCGCATGCGTCCTTCTGGAACAGAAGATCGGAAGGGATCTTCTTTACTTGGCCTGCCGCCACCATATCATGGAAGTATCTTGGCTGCTGCTTTCGGAGCTGTGATGGGAGGAGGGATGTCACGGTGTGGAAATTATGTTCGTTTATATAACCCCTCCCCTGATCTTATGAATTTTATGTAAAGCCTCAGTGAGCGATACACAACTACTGTATGCAGTAGAATTATATATTTATTATAGAGGTTACCTGATATGGGGACAACTGGCTTGATAATTAGCCTAATAACATGTGTACAGCATATAACCTAGCATATAAAGGTATAAATATCATCATAGTTATTAAAGGCACTCTTGAAAATAAATACACATGTAACAGGCAATTATATTTATTAATGATATGTGCAGATATGATAAGGCAAGCACTCAAGGATTCACACAGCCTATAGTCTGTTTACTCCTAGCCTAGCCTATCTCAAAGCCTACTGATTTAACCTAACTTAACTCAAAAGTCTAGCCTAGCCTAACTTTAAATACTGTACTGTAGAATACTAGAACACAAGGCTCAGTGATCAGCAGTCTATGACCAGTACCAGTAATGCAAAATATATGGTAATCTAACCTTGCCTGATACTGTAGCCTAAACTAAATCACTGACCTACATGTGTACAGTATAACCCTCCTAACTGGTTACACACTGAATATCTTACCTGGTAATCACCCTAGGGACTTAAAAGCTCATAGGATGGTGTTTGGCCCTCCAATATAGGAAAGCCCCAATCCTGCCTGACCAAATCCAAGGTGATCACCCTCACTGCTCAGCCTCCACGTGTGTAATAATGCACAAAACCCCAAGCGTGCATCTCCCTTCTCCGTGAAGGAAAGCACACACTAAAAAAACCCTCATGAATGTAGCAGAAATCTGCAGAATATTGTACAAAACTCAACTATGAACATAATATGTCAACATAGGAATACAAAAATATGGTTACTACTACATTCCTCCCCCAAATATTTGATTTTACTATGCTAAAATCACCTAGGTATAAGACACACACAATCACTCATACTGTAATGTAAACCTAACCTTGTCACTGGTGTATGATGGTCACCTTTGAGTAGAAAAAAACCCTCAACATTTACGTTAAAATTTCTAATGAGAGGGGAAAAACTCCTAAGCTTTCATCTCAAGCCAGTGACAAAACCCTAGTGGAAATCCACAAAGTTACCACAAGGAAAACAAGTGGGAAAACCCACAATGACTATGGAAATCAAACTAACTGGTACTGTAAGGTGTATCAATACATCGTTAATAATTTTAGAGATAATAGAAAAGAAATCCTAGTGATCCCGGCCGATACTGTAAAAACCCCTCTCTCGAGTGCGACGTCTTAGGGTCCGTGCTCTTGAGTACGACGCCCTTGGAGTCCTCGAGTAGCAGCGCAGGCCAACAACACAACCTGTGTACAAAGATTTCGGCAGAACACACTATATTCTGTATCTCTCCTTACAATTAGTACAGTAAATCCTCAACTACACAATTAATATTAAACTACGTTGCAATTGCTTCTCGAGCAGCACTGCCTTCCTCCCCACAGATGTCTTCACCACTTACTAGTCTGGACAGAAGATCCGCTCCAACATTGTCACTACCCTTGATGTACCGGACTGAAAAGGAGAATTGTTGGAGGAACATTGCCCACCTCATTAGCCTAGCATTTGCATTCTTTGAGGTATGGAGACTGGTTAATGGCATATGATCAGTTTATAAGGTAAATTTCTCCCCAAACAAGTAGAAGTAGTACATTTTAGCTCCTACTACTGCAAGCAATTCCTTCTCAACAGTACTGTACTTAGATTCAGCTCCCTTGAGACGCCTGATGTGGTATGCTATTGGGAAGAGCTTACCATCCTTATCTTGCATGAGGACTGCCCCCACAGCATCTTTTGACGCGTCAGTACGCAGGACAAAGGGACATGAGAAATCTGCCAGATGTAAGGTTGGTTGTTTAACCCTTTCACGCATTTATGACGCAGAGGTTGCCAGATTAGCAATAAGAAATAGAGTTTTCTCACTCTTATAATTACCTCTCCACAATTAGTTTTCTGCCCACAGCTAACTCAAAGACAACTGCAGAGGTTGAAGTAACTAAACTAAAGGTTTCTAAATACCCCTGATGGTAACAAAGGCTTTGAAGTATCCCCAATAGGCTCAAAATCGCGTCATATGTCGGAGAGGGTTAATGAGACAACCCTTTAGACATGTCAATGCTTCTTCCTGTTCTGGGCCCCATGCAACTTTGTTGGGCGAGTGCTTCTTAACTAGGTCATACAAGGGAAGAGCTGCTGTGGCGAACTGGGGTATGAAATCCCGATAGTGCCCCACTAGACCTAGGAATGCCCTTACCTGTTTTTTGTTATAGGCCTAGGTGCGTCACGAATCTTGGTTATCTTGTCGTCTTGACACCCGCAAAATCCATCTCCTACCACGTGCCCTAAGTACTGTACTTGTGACTGACCGACTTCACATTTACTGGGCTTCACTGTCAGATTGAACTTATGCAACTTACTCAACACCTTGTCCAGTAGTTGTAAGTGCTCGCTGAATGTTGATGAATGCACCAGGACATCATCCACAAAGATCTCCACGCCTGGTATGTCCAGCAGAACCTTGCGCATCATCCGGTTGAACACTGCAGGTGAGTTAGTGAGACCAAATGGCAGCACAGTGTATTGGTACAGACCGTCAGGTGTTCCAAAAGCTGTGATCTTATGACTAGCAGGGTCTAAGGGTATCTGGAAGAAACCCTTCGTCAGATCAAACTTTGAGAAGAAACTTGATCCTGCAAGACAGGCGAAGATGGTACGTGGGTCACACATGGGTTCAGCGTCCACCTTCGTTAACGCATTCACCCTGCGATAATCCCCACATATACGCACTCCACCGTCCTTTTTACTTACGACTACCATTGGACTAGAGTATGAGGATGACGACTTTTCGATGATGCCTGCAGCCTCCATCTCTCGTATCTCGTTTCTTACCCGATCCTGTAGTCGAAGAGGGATAGGGTACGGCTTGATTCTCACAGGGACCGTGCTGTTCAACTCGATGGTGTGACTCTCTACTCTAGCAATACCTGGCTTATCAGAGAACACGACACCATACTTACCAAGGAGAGAATCCAGCTGACATCTTTCCTGGTCTGACAAACCTGAGCCACGTTGCACCTGCGTGAGACCTTCCTCCTGCCTATGTTTAGCTGTCACAGGACCATCACCTTCACTCTCCATGACCACTGCTGCAGCACTGGTAATGGTGTCTGACTTACCATATTGCCCACGCACCAAGTCTAAGGTATCCAACATTTCAGGAGTTACAACCTTATTGCTGTGAAGGGACAGTGCCGCTCCACTTACCTCTCGTTGGTGATACTCCTTCAACATGTTGATGTGGAATCGTTTCTGACGATCCCCCATCTGGACTATGTACTGGGAGTCAGACACACGCTCAGTGATCACGTAGGGGCCTTTCCACTGCGCTAGCAACTTATTGTTAGCTGTAGGCAAGAGGATCAAGCACCGACTACCTGGGTCTAACCTACGTACCTTAGCTTTCTTGTCGGAATAGCACTTTTGAACCTCCTGTGCCTTGGTCAATTCCTGCCTAGCTAAGTCACATGTGGATTGTAGTCTCTCTGCAAGATCAAGAACATATGTATAGGTGGTTTTTACCTCAGTGTCGGGTACCTCATCATCCCAAAGTTCCTTCAAGACTTGTAATGGGCCACGAACTACACGCCCACTGCTTCTGATATTTTAAGATGTTCGCCCCATTAGTTTGGCGATTTTTAAAACTTTCGCCTCATTTCTGTCAATATTAAGACCTTTCGTTCAATTTAGGTGTCTATTTTTTCCTGGCGAGCAATAGCGAGCCTGTAATATAAAAGGAACCGGCCTTCGGTCGGGCCATTTTTCTACCGAAAAATGTACAAATAAATATTGAAAGGGAGTCTAGGGGGTGTAATTTTAGGCTTGATGGAGGTCTAGGGAACAAACTAGAAACCTCCCCTTAAGCTCTTTGCAGTTGGTTATTTTTACGTCTATATTATATCCAGGCAGCTGAGTATTTATAACACGCGAGGTTGGGTGTGTAAGGGATCTGTCGCGTGTGGACTAATCGATTTTCTGCAGACTCCCGTTTTCTTATTTTTTTTATTATAGATTATTTCTTATTATTAGTTCAAGTATTTGCCAATTTGATTCATGAAAACATTTATCCATTATTCAACCATATTTTTACCTATTTTATACCTGCTAAGGGTGATAGATATTTAATACACTTCCACATTCTATTATCAACTTTATTTATTGTTTTAAACGCTTCCCTATCACATTATTAGTTCAATTTAAATTATCTAGTTCTACAATCTGACACGAAAGGTTACCGAAAAAATTGAAAATTCATACTATTAGTTTTGGCGGGAAAATCAAAGGTTAGTTTTGGAGGAAAATTACCTAGATAATTGGCGGGAAAAATAGGGTATAGTTTTCAAGTATGGAATTATGATGAACAACAAACAGCAAAAACAAAGATGAAACTGGCAAACTTAAACACTTGAGGCATTTTAGTTTTAGCAAGGAAATATAAATAATTCACGAAGGTAAACCTCTAGATTTTTTAAGAATTTTGTTTTGAAGGGAAAAGTAATAGTTTTGGCTTAAAATCGAAGTTTTTAGGAGCAAATTTTATTGGCGGGAAAAATCCTAAATGTTGAGTATTGTCGAAGGTCTTGCAGCGTATAGTAAGGCGTGTAGTTTTGACGGGAAGATATCACCCCTTCTCCGCTCTCTATACTCTTCAGAACAAATAGGAGAAGTAGAATGTAGATACGAGGTGCCGTTGTAAAGGCTTATCCCTCAATACCTTCATCTGATCTGATCTGATCCATAGCTTTGGCGGGAAATGGGTAGGGTTCATCTTGTAGTTTTGGCGGGAATATATCTAGAGATTTGGCGGGAAATGGGTATGGTTCATCGTGTAGTTTTGGCGGGAGAATAACTTGATATGTGGCGGGAAACTTGAAGAACTGGAAGCGTATAGTTTTGGCGGGAAGATGAATACGCCGGCACGGCTGATGTAGAAGCTGTTTAGGTCATTCTCCTTCGCCTGTAACGATAAACATAATATATTAAGTAGCTATAGAGACCTGTTATAATACCCTATTAGATTTCACACAAATTGCCATCAAGGTGTTAGGCTAACTATTGATTTTGACTAGCATGAACATAGTGTTTCAAAAATACATCTAATAAATTTCAGAATGAATAGACCTACCAATAATATATATATATACTTTACTATGTGACAGTTTTGGAAATATAACATATATATCGGGATATTACACAATTTTAGTTTAAATAGGAAAGTCTACGGGATGAAAACGATCAATAAATTAACATACAAATGTTTATTAAAGGGGAGTCTAGGGGATGTATTATTAAGTTTGATGGAGGTCTAGCGATAAAACAATAATATATATAGATAAATAAATACATAGACCAAGAAATATCCCCTGCCCCCTTAACCCATTGACTGCGGGAGATGTTGCGGAATGCCATGGCAATTTTTAGCAATTTACAGGTTTTTAACCATTTACTAGCGGCGCTCGACTTAAGTCGAGTGAAAGAAACTGGGAGAAAACGGATGAAAAATGGGTGAAGATCGAGTGAAAATGGGTGGAACAGTAATGAACCATACGTCCGACATCTGTGGCCTCCCGGCCCACACTAACTCCAGTTCCCCCACCGCACGGGTGGATGACAGTGTGACCAATAGTTAGCGAAAAGTGAACAATGTAGCAAAATCAGCTAAACTTCCATCTTTGAGGTAACACTGTCAGGGCTCCACGAGTGCTACGTAGCTGTATGTGGTGTCATTGTGTAGCGATTTCCGCCTAGTTTTCGGCACAATACAGTTCCTTTCATGCTGATGGTTGATATAGCAGTCAGAATGGCCTGAAAAGGCCCAAAACGGCCACAGACCCCCCGCTAGAGAAGGGTTAAAGCCTGTGGAGACGAGTGCGAGTGAGCGGCAGGCCCCCGTCCTCTCTCTAGCCAGGCGGCCAGGGCACTGAGGAGTGTGAGGCATACACCCGCTAGACATAGCAGCGCTGCCAAAGGCAAATTTAGAGCGACATTAGCGATAATCGCTCAGTAATAGCGAATGTCTATGGTAGCGCTGCGCTATGAAGCTCATTCTGGAATCTAGTGTCATTTTGAAGCTATTTTCTTCTAGTTTTTTGGCTGAATACATTTAATTTTAGTCAGACATTTGCTCAATCATTCAGAAGTGCCTGAATGAGCCCTAATATAGCAGAAATATGCCCGCAGCGTAAGTGTTAATAAAGAAAGACGCCACAAAATAAGCACGACCCCTTAATAATAATGATAATACTAATACTATAATACCATACCTTGCCACCATAGCTTGCCTCAGTCTCAGGGCCAGGTTGGAGTCCTCGCTGGTGGGGTCCGAACCTTCCTCCATCATCTCCTGGAACACAGAAATTGGGGTTTATTAAGGGGGGTAGGGGATATTTTTGGGTGTATATATTGATTTATTAATATATATATTATAGTTTAATCGCTAGACCTCCATCAAGCTTAATACATAGGCCAGAAAACAAGCACTACCCCCTTAATTACACACATGTATGTACAGTCGCGCTAATAAGTCATGACTCTGCACCAAGTATGTTTTGATCAATAATTGGTATCAGCAATATCTAAGCTTCATTTCTTCATATCGAGTGAAATATACAAACATGTTCCTACACTTACCCGCCCTATTTAACATCTGACAGACATTAATACAGCACAGAGGAAGCCAAACGTAATGACAGCTGGGACATGACTTATTAGCGCGACCTACTGTAGCGCTAATAAGTCATGTACCAGCTGGCATTACGTTTGGCTCGCTCTGTGCTGTATTAATGTCTGTCAGATGTTGAAGCTGGGTGTGCTCAACCGCCTCAAGGGGTTCTTTACCACTGCACAGCTTCTTGCTCTGTACTGGGGCACAGTGCGTCCTTGTATTGAGTATTGTTGACATGTGTGGGGAGGATCCTCTCACAACACACTTCTAGACCAAGTAGAAAGGAAAGCCTTTCGTATCATTAATTCCCGCCCACTCACCAACTCTCTCTCTTCGCCGCAATGTGGCATCTCTGTCGCTATTCTATCACTACTACAATAATC
>CM064565.1:3824079-3831579 GCA_032716605.1 Paralithodes platypus | reverse complement strand
TATTTATTTATGTATGTTTCAAACTGAACACACCAGACTAGACGTCTCAAATCCTCACTATATCATAAGGTCATAACAAATTTATAACTATTCTTTTTTGGAGATTCTGTATAATTATATCCAGCAGGAGGATATATTATACCAATACATCACACGTATATGTACAGTCGCGCTAATAAGTCATTTATCGGCACCAAGTATGTTTTGATCAATAATTGGTATCAGCAATATCTAAGCTTCATTTCTTCATATCGAGTGAAATATACAAACATGTTCCTACACTTACCCACCCTATTCAACATCTGACAGACATTAATACAGCACAGAGCGAGCCAAACGTAATGACAGCTTGGACATGACTTATTAGCGCGACCGTACATACAATGGATATTTTATCTTATGGTTCACTGAAAACGGTAAAGGAATAAAATAGAATCAATGAACGTGTGTGTGTGTGTGTGTGTGTGTCTATCTTTCTATCTGTCTGTATGTCTGTCTGTCTGTCTATCTATCTTTATATATATCTAATGTATTTATCTATATATATATATATATATATATATATATATATATATATCGATCTATCTATCTATCTACCTGTCTGTCTATCTATCTACTGTATATATATATATATATATATATATATATATATATATATATATATATATATATATATATATATATATATATCCATCTATCTGTTTATCCATCTATCTATCGATCTTTCTGTCTATCTATCTATACTGTCTCTCTCTCTCTATCTACTGTCTCTCTCTCTCTCTCTATCTATCTATCTATCTATCTATCTCAGTGCAGTTTCCAGTAATCCGTAATAAACCCCAACAGTTAAACAAAGGAGCATCAACATCAAAGACCCCGATACTCTCACTAAGTCCTTCTACCGTAAACGATACAGTAATTAATAACAATATCAACAGCAACATCATCAACAACATCAATATCAACATCATCAAATAACATCAACAACAAAAACATCAAAAGCTTTCACACCAACAAAATCATCAACATCAGCAACATCAACAACACCAATAACATCAACAACAACATCAACCAGAACAACAACAACAACATCAATGACATCAACAACATCATCATCATCAGCAACATCAACATCATCAACAACACCAATAACATCAACAACAACATCAACCAGAACAACAACAACAACATCAATGACATCATCAACCACATCATCATCATCAGCAACATCAAGATCATCATCAGCAACATCATCAATAACATCAACAACATTAACAACAACAGCAGCAGCATGAACAACATCAACAATATCAACATCATCAATAACAACATCAACAAGAACAACATCAACAGCATTCACATCAACATCAACATCAACAACAGCAACAACATCAACATGATCCGTATCAACATAAACATCATCAACAGCATCAACATCATCAACATCATCAACATCAAAGACCCCTCAAACACTCTGCCATTAAGGGGGTATGGGCCAGTTTTGTGGACCACTTTCTCCCTCATGTTTAGCCCCATTAGTTTTCAGATGTTAAGATGTTTGCCCCATTAGTTAGTCGATTTTAAGACCTTTCGTCCCATTTCTTCGTCAATATTTAGACCTTTCGTGCTATTTAGGTGTCGATTTTTTCCCTGGCGAACGATAGTGAGCCTGTAATGTTGGAAGAACCGGCCTTCGGCCGGGAAATTTTTCTACCGAAAAATTTACAAATTAATCTAGAAGGGGGATCTAATGGATGATTTTTTTAAATTTGATGGAGGTCTAGGGAGGAAACTAGAAAAATAATGAATACATGCAACAATCGCCCAAAAAGTGAACCATCTCCCCTTAAGTCGTTGTACCGTAAACAAAAGAGTGAGCTCCCTACAGAGGTCTTAGTGCACGGGTAAATGGTGATAATTATTTATTTAAGGCATTTTTAACTCGGTTCCAAACGGGTAGGCTATATGACGATTATTAGTTGATGGTGGGGGGGGGGGAGGTGTTGTGATGTGATGTTGCTTTGTTGTTGTTTTCTTCTTCACAACTCGCTTAACCCTTTCACGCATTTGTGACGCAGAGGTTGCCAGATTAGCAATAAGAACTAGAGTTCTCTAACTCTTATAATTACCTCTCCAAAATTAGTTTTCTGCCCACAGCTAACTCAAAGACAAGTGCAGAGGTTGAAGTAACTTAACTACAGGTTTCTAAATACCCCTGATGGTCACAAAGGCTTTAAAGTATCCCCCAATAGGCTCAAAATCGCGTCATATGTCGGAAAGGGTTAATATAGTTGTCGTAGTAGTAGTAGGAGTAGTAGTAGTAGTAGTAGTAGTTGTACTCGTAGTAGTAGTCGTCAATCAATCATCTTTATTTCGTAGATAATTTACATATATAATACAGTTTCTTTACAGTATTACAAACCAAGAATAATTACTTACATAGATAATACAGTTTCTTTACAGTATATATTACAACCCAAGTATAAATATTCATATAAATGTGTAATAGAATATACCACCAAGACGCTTCATTGTCCTCAAGGGGATAAGAAGCACCTGGAGATGCATATGTTTAAAACCTTACATTTTAATACAATAATTATTACCACTGACAAATTGGTCACAAGAACAGAGTGGTAGGAGTAGTAGTAGTAGTAGTAGTAGTAGTAGTAGCAGTTCGGTAGTAGTAGTATTGGTGGTACTTGTAGTAAAAGTAGTAGTAGTTTTGGTGGTAATAGTAGTAGTAGTAGTAGTAGTAGTAGTAGTATTGGTGGTAGTGGTAGTAGTAGTGCTAGTAGTAGTAGTAGTAGTAAAAGTACGATAGTAGTAGTGGTAGTAAAAGTACGATAGTAGTAGTAGTATTGGTGGTAGTTGTAGTAAAAGTAGTAGTAGTATTGGTGGTGGTGGTAGTAGTAGTAGTAGTAGTAGCAGTAGTAGTAGTAGTAGTAAAAGTACGATAGTAGTAGTAGTATTGGTAGTAGTTGTAGTAAAAGTAGTAGTAGTATTGGTGGTGGTGGTAGTAGTAGTAGTAGTAGTAGCAGTATTAGTAGTAGTAGTAAAAGTACGATAGTAGTAGTAGTATTGGTGGTAGTTGTAGTAAAAGTAGTAGTAGTATTGGTGGTGGTGGTAGTAGTAGTAGTAGTAGTAGTAGTAGCAGTAGTAGTAGTAGTAGTAAAAGTACGATAGTAGTAGTAGTATTGGTGGTAGTTGTAGTAAAAGTAGTAGTAGTATTGGTGGTGGTGGTAGTAGTAGTAGTAGTAGTAGTAGTAGCAGTAGTAGTAGTAGTAGTAAAAGTACGATAGTAGTAGTAGTATTGGTGGTAGTTGTAGTAAAAGTAGTAGTAGTATTGGTGGTGGTGGTAGTAGTAGTAGTAGTAGTAGTAGTAGCAGTAGTAGTAGTAGTAGTAAAAGTACGATAGTAGTAGTAGTATTGGTGGTAGTTGTAGTAAAAGTAGTAGTAGTATTGGTGGTGGTGGTAGTAGTAGTAGTAGTAGTAGTAGTAGTAGTCCTTCCTACACCTGCTTCCTTCCTCCTTTTTTAATAAAGAATATTTATCCCGACAAAAAAAAAAAAAAAAAAAAGGTAGTAGTAGTAGTAGCAGTAGTAGTAGTAGTAGTAGTAGTAGTATTGTTGGTAGTTGTAGTAAAAGTAGTAGTAGTATTGGTGGTGGTGGTAGTAGTAGTAGTAGTAGTAGTAGTAGTAGCAGTAGTAGTAGTAGTAGTAGTAGTAGTAGTAGTAAAAGTACGATAGTAGTAGTATTGGTGGTGGTGGTAGTAGTAGTAGCAGTAGTAGTAGTAGTAGTAAAAGTACGATAGTAGTAGTATTGGTGGTAGTAGTAGTAGTAGTAGTAGTCGTAGTAGTAATAGTATTAATAGTAGTAGTAGTAGTAGTAGTAATAATAATAATATTAATAGTAATACATAACCAGTGGACACATACATTAATTAGAATGTGTACAATACCATAGGCCTATAATAATTCAACTTAATTAATGACATAATTCACCCGATCCCTAGACTGACATAATTACAAGTATATGCCTCTATAACGTATATACAGTAGCTTGATATATTAATAGTTGAGTTAGGGCTGATTAATGGCTGCTGTGTGTGTGAGAGAGTGAGTGTGTGTGAGTGAGAGTGAGTTTGTGTGTGTGAGTGAGTGAGTGAGTGTGTGTGAGTGAGTGAGTGTGTGAGTGAGTGATGTGTGTGAGTGTGAGTGAGTGAGTATGGGTGTGAGGAAAGGAGAGAGTGCTTATGTGTGTGAGAGTGAAAGAGAGAGAGAGAGAGTGTGTGGGTGTGTGGTTGAGAACAATGTACTTGGTCTGTATGTGGGAGAGAGAGAGTCAGTGAGTGAGTGAGGGGTAGTGTGTGTGTGTGTGTGTGATAGAGAGAGAGAGAGAGATATAAGACAGACAGCCAGGTAAATAGAGATAGATAGATAGATAGATAGTTATGTATTATATGTGTAGATTCTACAATATCTATCTATCTATCTATTGTTCAAGTTATATTATCTGTCTTCAGAGAAAGTCATGTGACCCAGCTCTCTCTAATAGTGTTCATGGCTACGATATTGGTGGGGACGGGACATATCGTAAATTTACAAACACACACATGTACACCCACGAAACACACACATTCACACACACACACACACACGCACACGCACATTCGCACCACTCACAAGTACACACATCGGTTGACACACGCACATTCACACTTAAACCCACGAAATACACGCACACACACACACACACACACACACATATATATATTTGTTATATACAGTATATATATATTGTATATTCACTAGAATTAACTCCCAATCACCCCCCCCCCTACTCTCTCTGACTTTCTCACTCTCTCTCTCACCCACACACACCCACACTCACTCACTCTCTCTCTCTCTCCCACTCTCACTCTCTCACCCACTCTCTCTCTCTCCCACCCACACTCAGTCTCTCTCTCTCTCTCTCTCTCCCACACACACACTCACTCACTCACTCTCTCTCTCCCACACACACACTCACTCACTCACTCTCTCTCTCCCACACTCACTCACGCACTCTCTCTCTCCACACTCACTCACACTCTCTCTCTCCCTCCCACACTCACTCACACTCACTCACTCTCTCTCACCTCTCCACTCAGGCGTTAGATATCCTCCAAATAAAGATAGCCCCGTGATTGAATTAATATCGCCCCCCACATTAAAAACATTATTCCCAATGGATATGTATACCAAAGATTTTATAACATCAAATGTAACAGAACTGAATGGCATAGAAATCTCTCTCTCTCTCTCTCTCTCTCTCTCTATATATATATATATATATATATATATATATATATATATATATATATATATATATATATATATAGCCTTTGCAACATGGGGGTGATCTTTTGGTTCCTCTCTTTTTCGCTCCATTTGTTAGGCGATTTTTAGTTGCTTCACCCCATCACTTTCGCGATTTTTAAACGTTTCACCCAATAGGTTTGGCGATTATGAGACGTTTCACTCCATTCAGGTGTCTTATTTTTTTCGTGGAGAACCTTAGGGGGAACTGCCTTAAAATCTCAAATCTAGTGGGGCTAATCACGAGGGAGAAGGGGGCCCAGAAAAAATAACCCTAGACAATGAATACTATACTCTGTTTCATTTCAGCTGACGGTAAAATGTTATGTCTTTATCTTGATTAATCCGCTGTTATGTAGATTATGTAGCGAAATATGGTGTTAATTATAAAAACGTAGCACTAATACGAAGCAGAGACATAGTGCAGGTCTCCCTCGATGTACAGTCGCGCTAATAAGTCATGTCTCGGCACCAATTATATTTTGATCAATAATTGGTATCAGCAATATCTAAGCTTCATTTCTTCATATCGAGTGAAATATACAGCCATGTTCCTACACTTACCCACCCTATTCAACATCTGACAGACATTAATACAGCACAGAGCAAGCCAAACGTAATGACAGCTGGGACATGACTTATTAGCGCGACCGTACGATTGGGGTTACGTTCCTGTAAATCCGATCTTAGATAGACAAATCGTATAGCGAACCCTAAAATTATGGGGGCTAAATGGGGATGTGTTCTGGGACAGCCAAAAGCCAAACCCAAACACCTAAAAACCTAACCCAAACCCAAACACCTAAAAACCTAACCCAAACCCAAACACCTAAAAACCTAACCCAAACCCAAACACCTAAAAACCTAACCCAAACCCAAACACCTAAAAACCTAACCCAAACCCAAACACCTAAAAACCTAACCCAAACCCAAACACCTAAAAACCTAACCCAAACCCAAACACCTAAAAACCTAACCCAAACCCAAACCCCTAAAAACCTAACCCAAACCCAAACACCTAAAAACCTAACCCAAACCCAAACACCTAAAAACCTAACCCAAACCCAAACACCTAAAAACCTAACCCAAACCCAAACACCTAAAAACCTAACCCAAACCCAAACACCTAAAAACCTAACCCAAACCCAAACACCTAAATACCTAACCCAAACCCAAACACCTAAAAACCTATAATAATACCATAGATCGGGGCATCGGAGACCTGTAGTTTCCCATTTTTTCGTTAGTTATCGAGACATCAATTACTAAGGGATTCAATTTACCGTATACAGTAAAACCAAGTATAGCAGAAAACGGAACAAAAATACTTGCCATTTTTAGGGGTGATTGTTTTAGGTTCGTCTCGCGTTTTCTTTGTTTGGATCATCTAAAGAGGCGGGCCTTTGCGTTGCCGTTTCTCGTTTTCTGTTGTTATTTTTAAGTTTCTGTAGCTGGGAGAGCGAGAGAGAGAGAGGGAAGGAGAGAGAGAGAGAGAGGGGGGAGGGAAGGAGAGAGAGAGAGAGGGGGGATAGCTATATAGATAGGGAAATAGAGTATATACTGTACATAGATGCGCATCCTGTCTAAGAAGGAAGGTATCATGTATTTGTTATCTTCCTCTAAGCTGCTTATGTCGTATTTAATTATTGTTGTATACATATATATATATATATATACAGTATATATATATATATATATATATATATATATATATATATATATATATACTGTATATATCATATACATGTACAGTGGCGGTAATAAGTCATGGCCCACCTGTCATTACGTTTGGCTCGCTCTGTGCTGTATTCATGTCTGTTAGATGTTGATTAGGACGGGTAAGTGTAGGAACATATTTGTATATTTCACTCGATATGAAGAAATGAAGCTTAGATATTGCTGATACCAATGATTGATCAAAACATACTTGGTGCCGAGACATCACTTATTAGCGCCACTTAGTGTACATACAGGCACCTTTCTGCCCCAGCTAGTGTTCGAACTATGACCATCAGTATTGACCTCTCAGCTTCCATACCCACTACACCAATAGGAGAGAGAGAGAGAGAGAGAGAGAGAGAGAGAGAGAGAGAGAGTGAGTGAGTGAGTGTGTATGTATGTATGTATGTATGTATGTATG